>JALAZF010000201.1:10137500-10507616 GCA_022829125.1 Lathyrus tuberosus
ATGCGACTTTGGCTTAATGTTTGTAAGAACCAATAGTAAGATCAGCTAGGCCAAAGGACGCATGTCCTCTCGACGGTATCTGTGCGGAACCCCAGATGGGTTCAACTCAACTGATTTGCCTTCACTCAATAAGTCTTTGGTTATTTTTTTGGTGTCTCTATGAAGTCTCAAGGTTCTGTGATAGGTAGCTTTCTCATTTTCTCTCAACTGCAGTGGGTTCCCAAGAACCTCATTAATAGTATCCCGATCAAAAATCACATATGTTCCCCCAACCATGGTCTTCCATCCAAATTCCTCCCTATCATGCGGGAGGGCATTTGCATAAAATTCCCGGATCATCTCCACGTTATAGCTATCCACAGGTGTAATCAACTTTCCCCATTTTTTTCTTTCAAGGAGTACAGCTACCGCCGAGTAGCTTCCTTGAGAGTTCAAATTAAATATTTTCTCATATAAGATCATCCGTTTCTCTAGTGTCAAGTACCTTGAAGCCTGTTTTTCCCCTCGGAAACGTGTATTGTTGAACTGAACTAGAACCGGTCGTGAATTGCTTCCGGTCTTTCTCTTTTTTTATGGAATAATTTTTGGAGCCATATGCAAAAACCATCAGACAAAACAACAACCAGCTAGCAAACAATCCATTAGATAAGGAACAAAGCAGTAAATCAAAATCCAAAACAGAAACAGTAAAACAAATTTCAGAAATCTGGTTTGTTCGCCCAAAAGTTCGCAAAGCGCCCCAGATTCGCAAAGCAAAGTTCTGGCGAATGCTCGCCCCAGGTTCGCAAAGCGAACTAGTGACGAACCTGCGATTCTTTTCATAATTAACAGCTTCTGCCAACATTTCCAACATCAAACTTTTCTCACAATACAACTCTACTCATAATGCTTGATAAAATTTTAACATGCAGTAACAAAGAAGTATTACAGCTAGAGGTGCATTGATATCACTTAAACCTAGAATCAATTGGTCACTAATGTTATCCTAACCTAACCTAACCATATTTTCTAATAAAAAATTAACAGAGAGAAAGAGAATCAAACCTGGACTTGTTGAGAACTTGGAAAAATTCGTGAGAGAAGTAGGAACAGAGAGCACGTGAGAGAGTTCAAAGTTGTGTGAGTGTTTGTGAGAGAGGCAAAGTGAGGGTGACAAAGGGAGTGTAGGGTTACCCACAAAATCAGAATAAGTGATGGGTCATGGGCCCAAGTGTCTGGCCCACACATTTTAAACCCCCTTTTTAATGAGGTGGCAGCAGACAAAGTTGTGTCTGTCTCGCTAAGTTCCCAATGTGAACTGGCCAGCGAACACTCGTCCCAGGTTCATAAAGCGAACTAGCCATCAAACAAGACAGAACTTTAAATTTTTTTCTGCAAGCTGCTACCATACTACAAGCCAACTCTAACAACTTAATACATCAAAACATCAAGAAAAACAGAAATACTTACAATATTGGAGTGCCTCTCAACTAGCGCTTTGTTTAACGTCGTTTGAGCTCGATGGCCCAGAGGCTTGACACCTCGAAACCAAAAGCCCAAGAATTGGCTTCCGAGAAAAAACAACACTTTACGAACAAAGACTTCATCCATTATCATGTCTAATCTTTGGTCCCCTTTTCTTTATGAAGGAAAATCCCAACATGATCGCATCGTAGCCACTTTCGCCTCTTCATTCTTCTTTTTCCTCAAAGCCACTCTTGCACGCTCTTTTTCTTTAAAAGCATCATCTTCCCTTATGGCTTCTTCCGTTGCATCAATACGGAAACTATCATGGTTATCTTTGGAATGTTTCATTGCTTCCAAAAAGATTAAAGCACACCTCTTCATTTTGAACTCTAACTTTCATAACGTTGTCATCAACATCAATCATCATTCGAGTGGTCTTCTTAAAAGGGCGTCCAAGAATCAATGGAGCATCCTCGCCTTCCTCCATATCAATCACAACAAAGTCAACCGGAAAGAAAATTTTATCAACCTTAACCAATACATCTTGAGCCAATCCATGAGGATGAGTTGTAGACTTGTCAACCAATTGTAATGTCATTCAAATTGCCTTCATTTCAATATTCCCAAGGCTCTTCACAATAGACAATGAAATTAAGTTGATGCTTGAGCCCAAATCAATTAAGCCTTTGCCAACATAGACATCACCAATTGTTACCGGCAAAGTAACACGCCCCAGATCGACTTCTTTCCTTGGTAAAGTTCTTTGAATTATAGCACTACAACTTGCATCAAGGATAATTGTTTCATGAACTTAGCATATTTCGGCATTTTCTCAAGCGCTTCGAAAAAAGGAATATTGATTTGCAATTGTTTGAATATGTCCATGAAACGAGTGTAATGCCTTTCATTGTCTTTCTTGGTGGGCACATGAGGGTAAGGTAAGTTTTGAATAGGAATTGGATTCACTATCTCCTTCCCCATTTTGACTCTTCTCTTCTTTTCTTCTATCTTTTCTTTTTCAAGGTTATATTTTTCAACTAACTTCTCATTTTCTTTTTAAACTTATTCCTTATCATTCTTTTCAACTACTACCTCATTATCTTTTTCTTCCTCCACAACCTCCTCAATTCTTACATCAACATTTTTCTCATTTTTTTCTCCTTCTCACAACTCTCTCTCACTCCTAGTAACAATAGCTTTGCAATTCTCCTTCGAGTTGGTTTGAGTATTTGCAAAAAAAATGGCCCCGATTATTGATCGACCATTTGTTTTGCAAGTTGCCCAACTTGATTCTCGAGATTTTTGATCGATGCTTCATTTGTCTTTTGGTTTGCCATGGACATTTGAATGAATTCGTTAAGATTTTCTTCAAGCTTGGAACTCCCACCTTGAGGTTGTGCCGGTTGATAAGGATTTTGTCGATATCCTTGTTGACTTTGATAATTTCCCCTTGGTTGGTACCCTTGTTGATTTTGATAAGGTTGTTGTTGCCTTTGATAACCTTGTTATTGATTTTGATTATTCATGTAATTTGCTTCTTCATCAACCGGAGGACAAAGAGGACAATAGCCGGTGGGGTGATCTCCTTTACATAGCTCACACACGGCTATTTGCACATTCTTACTCGGTAAATCTTGCATCTCTTTAATCTGTTGAGGGAGCTTTGACATTTTTTGCGTCAACAACTCAACTTTTTGAGATAGGAATTTGTTCTGAGCGAGAATTGCATCATTTGTCCCCAATTCTAGCACTCCCGGTTTCTTTTGAGATTGGCCACATTTATGATTCCCTTGATGGTCGTTTAGTGCCATCTTGTCGATGATAGAAATGGCTTCATCGACGCTTTTAGTCATTAAAGCTCCGCCTGCGGTAGCATCCAACAATGTTTTATGAACCATTTGAAGACCATTTCTGAAAATATGCACTTGCATAAGCTCATCAAAATCGTGCCCTTTCCATTTTCTAAGCATGGACTTGAATCTCTCCCAAGCTTCTTTGAGAGACTCATTTCCACCTTGTGAGAAAACCGCAATCTCTGTTTTCGCTTCCATGAAACGATTATGAGGAAAAATTGTTCCAAGAACTTCTCTTCTAACATGTTCTAGTCTGTCATAATAACAATTGATTGGTCAAGGTACCATTCCTTAGCCTTCCCAATTAGGGAATGCGGAAACAGTCTCTTGAACAAAGACTCTTCTTCAGCTTCAAGTGCCCCAGTCGCACCCACAATTTCATAGAATTTGGTCATATGAGTAAAGGAATCCTCGTGATCCATACCGATGAATGAATTCTGGTATAGAAGAACGAGGATGCCCCTCTTCATTTCCGAGTGCCGGCCATTATGGACATTTCGTGCAAACTGAGCTGTATGCCTCGGACTATTAACACAAGGTGTTGAAGCAGGTGGTGGTGGTGGTGGTGATGCAGCCATTGTTGGCGTTAACTGTGGTGTTAGTGTCGAAGTTAAACCTTCTTCTCGTTCTCGTCTTTCCTTAGCAAGTTGCCTCCTCCGCCTAGTTTTTCTATTTAACTTACGCACAATTCTTTCAATCTCAGGATCGAAAAGAAGTTGATCTGCGGGTAACTTCCCTTGCATAAACAGAGTCTGCACACTTAGCCAAACAAATTAACAAGTTCAAGAAAAATTTATACAAGTTTAAAACTTAACAACTATTACAATGCTTGCAATATAACAACAATCCCCGGCAACGACGCCATTTTATTGAAAAGTATTTCGGGGGTGTTTTATCGTATCCACATGGATTGAATGTATATTGCGGCTGTTCTATAGTCGAAATCATTTTAAACTTAGAGTAACAAAGATTTTGGTTGTTTTGTAACGGATCGTTTGCATAAGAGTTTAATAGTAATGGTAAAGAAATTTGGTTTTAAAGATTTGGTAAAAGCATGCCAAGATTAGGGTCCGATAATCCATTTCGTACGTATTTACTCGATAAAGGATGTGAACTTGTTAACGATGAATATAATCACATATCCTCTCAACAAGTTTATCTCTAACACTTGTTGTGGGATTTATCATATTGATCCTTTGATGATCTCTCGCTCAAACTACCAATATGATAACATTCAAGATCAATATTTATGAACATCAACTTTCAAAACTATCTCTAGCCTCATGATTATTGATGGATTGAAACTTAGGTCAAGTTTTTGAAAATATTTCTCAATTATGAACTAAAACAAAATATAAACCACACAAACAAAGTTTTTCACCTATATTTATCATCAACAAAGTTCACATACTACAATAAAGATCAATACATACAAAATGATGGATTACCTACCACTAATCTTGACACAAGATGTGTTTAGCTACACATATTCATGGTAACTTATTTCACAAGTTTCGTGAGGAGATGAAAAAGCATTTGCGTCGAATAATTGAGATCGGATGCAAATCTAGCTTCTCAATGTGAAAGATCTCCCTTAGATGAAGAAATATCATAAAAATAGGCTTTGGTGTGATAGAATGAGGTTATGATCCCAAGAAAATACTTAAAGTGCATTTATAGTACACTTGAAATCAGACCAGTTCGCACTGCGAACTTTTTGTTCGCCTAGCGAACTACTAAATTGGCACCTGAGGTGCCTCTGATAAGCTAAACCTCCTCAGAAGTTCTGCATAAGTTTGCAATGCGAACTTTTATTCGCAAAGCGAACTATTTGGCTACAAGTTTGCAAAGTGAACTTAGGCCCCTTTAGCTACTGCCTTATCCAAGGTGTCCTTCGCCAGGTCTTTGCAAAGTGATGAATCAGCGAACATTTGTTGGGAAGTTCGTAAAGCGAACTTTCGTCCCTTTTCTTACTGCCCAAATTCTGGGACCATTCGCTGGAGCTTCGCCAGATGTTCGCAAAGCGAACATTCGCTGGTAAGTTCGCAAAGCGAACTTGCTGATGTTTTCTTCCTTTCTTTTGCAACTTGGATCCTTTCTTTGTGTCTTACATCTTTGATCAATTAGTGCCTTTTTCTGCACAATAACACACACATTACAAGCACCAAAGGCATTTTCACAATGTTTGAAGAATAACAACTATTCAAGATTAAAATCCACAATTAAACATAAAAGAGTTGAAAAATGTCAAGTATCAAATAGAAATATAAGTCATGTTTGACATCTAACAATATGCCTCATTATTTTTACTACTTGTATTATATACCAAATCTACTACCACAACAGAATATGAACCAACAAATGCACATTTTGTTTTAACTAAAATATGGCTTATGTGGCTTAAATATACATTATATGTAAGCACCAAATATGACTTCAATATAGTACCAAATTGTTAAACAAATCAAAATATTATTTACATCAAACCCAAAAATATTGCAAACATATTACAATATCAATGTGATCAGTATGCTCTATAAATCGAATTGAAGTAAGATGTGTACGAACGCATTTAAAGTGTTCTTGTGAGAATGATGTTGTTATGAATTAGGATGCCTTAAAACAAAATATACTCGGTTTATTTATAGGCAAGAAACACACAAGGGTTAGGGTTAACGAGATAAAACAAAGGAAATACAACAAGGATTGGTTATAACTGCTATTCTTTACTTTCTCTTTAATCAGATTACAAGTACTCAAAAATAACAAATAACCCACTCACCCTAATTAGGATTTGTCACACCACAAGATGAGAGGCCAGTATGCTATTTATAATAAACCTACCATACTAAACTAATGGGACTTTTAATAATTACTCATTACAAGCTAACTTAGGGTACAAGCTAACTTAAACAATTGGATCCTTAACACAAAGCCCAATCCGACAGCTACATACTAGAACACAATTCGACTACAACATGTAGGTCTTCGACAATAGCATGTGAGCAGATTTCGATGGCATGATAACTAGAGTTCAATCAAATATCTAACAAATTTCCACCTTTGATCTAACTCTAACATCAAAAAACAAACTAGTTTTCTTCATGCAGTTTTATCAACTGCATACAGTGGAAAAACATGCAACTGGACAATGTTTTGGTGATCATATCAGCAGCATTATGATCTGTTGAAAACTTTAGCACTTAGACTTCTCCACACTCGATTACCCCTATGACGAAATGCAGCCTCACATCAACGTGCTTGGTTCACTAATGATAGGATGAATTCTTCGACAGATGTATTGCACTTTGACTATCACATTTAATAGTGATAACTGAACCTTGAAGTTTCAGCTCCTTTTCAAAACCTTCAAGCCACAATGCTTCCTTTACAGCTTCAGTTAGGGTGATATATTCTGCTTCAGTGGTTGATAAGGCAACAACCTTCTGAAGAATTGATTTCCAACTGATTATCGGGTGAAACATAGTGAACATATATCCAGAAATAGATTTTTCTGGAATCCATACAACCTGCATAATCAGAGTCGACATATCCTTCGATTGCTGCTTTACTATCTTTACCCAAGGCTCCACAATAAATTAAGACTCTGTTCAGAGACCGATTTATGTACCTTAGAATCCACTTCAATGCTTTCCAGTGAGCCTTTCCAGGATTCGCCATGTACCTGATTACAAGACTTACTGCATATGCTATGTCAGGCTAGTACAGACCATAGCATACATCAAGAACCCACTATATTAGCATATGGAATGCTATTCATATAAGCTCTTTCGACATTAGTATTGGGACATTGATCTATACTCATCATGAATTATGGGTTTGTCGGAGTCACAATAGACTTTGAATTCGATATACCATACTTTTCGAGAATCTTTCGTACATATGCCTCTTGAGATAAGCATAATTTTGAATGCTTTCTATCTCTTCGGATGTCAATCCCAAGAATCCTAGACGCAGCTCCTAGATCCTTCATGTCGAACTCCTTATTGAGTTCAGCCTTCACCCTCATTAGATCTTCGACATTGTTGCTTGCTATTAGAATATCATCCACATAGAGTGTTGCGGTGAGAATCGGATAACAAGCTATTAATTAACTTGCATCGCAAAACTTTAAATTCACCACCGACTTTGATTTATCTAAAGGAAAGGTTCAAGATCGAGAAAACCTAAGAGGATCTAGGTTCGGGGATTGGTTATACTAAGGGAAGGTATTAGCACCCTTAATATCTGTAGTACTCTACAGGAACCTCTTGTTTAGTTTGTGTAATGTTATGTTTGCTTGCTAAGATATCTGTTGAAGTTTAGGTAAAGACCTAAGGGTATGTACACTAAGTTTGCTCACCAAGACGTCGCATCTTGTGCCTACGTATCTGATTAAAGAATCAGAGCAACCGTAGTTCACCTAACTAAGGGTGAAGGAGGAACCATTGACTATGGCCAAAGTTCCAAGGGGGACGAGTGCGAAGCTCATATAGAGTTGAGGAACTCTCTAAGTCTACATTGTAAAGGGAAGTGAATACTCATGATGATGAGAATCACATAGAGTTTAAGAACGTTATCATAGCTCTAGGTTGTGATTTATGGCTCTCATGGGGCCAAGGGAAAAGGGAGTACTATGAGGATGATCCTTAGGAGGATTGGAAATGGCTCCTAGGAAGCCGAGGGGTAATGAGCTATCTATGACAATAAAGTCAATAGAGAGACTTTCCTTTGGAATAACGGGGACGAATTGAAAGGAGTTGAGATAACATATATGATTTCGAGAACTTGAAAACAGTAAACATTAACTAACCAATATTTCACCTATGAACAGGATGAAGCAGAGATGTTATTTTTTTTTTAAAAACAGAGGCATGGTAAGTGATAAAGTCAGAAAACAATTTTCAAGCGAACATCTTTTTACATTGCTGCAAAATGCTTTAGAAGAAATCTTTGTATCGGTTGATGATTTTTCTTTTTTATAAAAAAAAAACTCATGAATTAAACACAAGCCAAATGCATATTTTTCTTTTAGTTTTGAAATTCTTTTTCAGAAGAAAAACACAAAATGTTAATTGAAATAAAAAAACAAAACAAAACAAAAAAAATAATATAGGGTGATGTGGCAGTCGCCACTTTAAGGTGCCACAATGTGTGGCAGGTGCCACAACATTGTGGCTGGCGCCATGAAAAGGGAGAGAGGGAGGTGACGGGTGCCACACTCCTCTTGTGGCTTGCGCCACTTAGTGGGGTGAGAGGGAGGTGGCGGGTGCGACACTCCTCTCGTGGCTTGAGCCACTTAGGCCTCTTCTTTTATTTTTTTCATTTTTTTCTCTTGAAACACTTCCATTAAATCATAACAAAACCACACTTTTATTTTTCCTTTTCATTTTGTTCTTTAAAGTACCATCATTAAACCCGGATAAATATTAAAACAACACATATGTTCATGACTTGCCATATTTAATTGGACATTAATCAGGTATGAAAATGATATAAAACAAAATGGTCATGATATTTGGAATGCAGTAAGAAGAATAAAAACTAAGGGTGGAGAATTACCTAGGGGAGACAGTCCACTGCCTCTTTAATACGTTCTTTTCAACGAATGAACTTCTTTTTTTCTTTTTTCAAAATATTATAGCAAGGTTGAAAAATGGAAACTTCCAACCAAAAAAAATACTTGCACAAAATTTTATCAGAAATACGAGGAGGGAGAAATGAGAGCATTCACTATTTTTCGGTGAAGCTGGTGTGTTTGAAACTGAAGATGAGGGGTCCTATTTATAGGAGAAAATGAGGGTGAAGTCTGATTTTTCAATTGTCCAAAACACCCTTTTTTTTCAAATCTTCGTAAGCTAAAAAAATATTGATTCAGAAGGTAGCTCAGAGAGAGTAGGTTGTGCTGAAAAGACTGGAGGAGACGTGAGACCATGCTTTCTCGGAAAAGCTCTTTTTCTATATCATGATGAATTGAATCCACTTGCCTGGCCCTTGTTAAAAAAATATTATTTAAACGGAATAAGAAAAAATGAAGTATAGAGAAAAAAAGGAAAAAAAAGAAAGAAGAAGAAGAAGGTTGCAGGCGCCACCTCCCACTAGTGGCTTGCGCCACTCTTGTTGGAAGGGGTGGCTTGCGCCACCGAGAATGGTGGCAGGCGCCACCTTCTCTTCCCTTTTTTTTAATTTCATTTATTTTTCTTTTTCTTTCCATTTTCATTCTTCTTCCTTTTTTTCTTTTCTTTCTTTCTTTTTTTTTCATTTCTTTTCTTTTAAAAAAAATAAATAAATAAATACAAAAATATAAGTGCCGATTCCTCGTGTCCTCGGTCAATGATCGATCAAATAAAATCGAGACATGGCTCGGATGCTTCTTTTTGGTCCAAAATTGTCAGAATCGGAGGCTCGATCTCTTTGGTCAGAAACTTAATTTCCTCAGGAATTCCAATGGATGATCTTTGAGGATCTTGCTCTTTCACTCTCCTCCAAGGTCCATAGATGGCCTCTAAGGATGCCCAGTATCAGGTGGAATTGCATTCCGAGACTTGGAAACCGGACTTGATCAAAATCAAAGGCACTGGATGACGGATGCTGATAAAACCCTAATTTTGAGTCACGACGAATCCTGTGGTTCAAGGCACTTGTAACAGGAACCAAACACACTTAATTTCATTTGTTGAATGAGCTCTCTTGAAAGTATGTGAGTTCAAACGGTTGATGAACCTTCTAAACTACTGCCTGATCACAACAACGTTCCTCAATGAATCTTCAGGATAAAACCCTAATTTCACAACTCTTGACCAGATGATATTTTCTTGATTTCTCTTGACCAAATCTCATTAGGATCATGACATATGCTTGGAGGACTTCATAATCAGCCTCTAAGATCAGATGGTTGCACTTTGGAGTTTCAGTTATCTTTCTTGAACAAATGGCTTCTCTTGAGAAAGTCACTCAAACTGGTGAACATGTATGGAGCCAAAGAATGTCTTAGGAGACATTGAATAACATGAAAGTCTGGTTTATTGCCTTTGGTTCTCTTACCTGTGCAGACCTGGCTTTCACATAAAAGAACAAACTGGCAAGATAATGGTATTAGTTAATATTGAATAGATGATTGATCCCTACATGTAAGTGCAAGATGTTATGACATCTAACGGGTAAAATTTGGGGTACAACATAGAGCAACAAAATAATAAATGAATTACGCGGTCGAAATATGAAGTAAACATGGTGGTAGAACTGACTTCTAATGAAACTTATGCGTGCCATGAACTTGTCGAATCTCCTATTCCACTATCGAGGAGATTGTTTCAGTCCATATAAAGATCTCTTCAGTTTGCACACATAATCTTCCTTCCCCATTTCGACATACCCTTCAGGTTGCCTCATTAGGATTGTTTCATCCAAATCACCTTACAAGAACACAGTCTTCACATTCATCTGTTCTAGTTAAAGGTCAAACTTTTCCACCATGGCAAGCAACATTCGAATGGACATGTGCTTCACAATAGGAGAAACCACATCATTGAAGTCGACACCTTCTTTCTGAGTGAACCCCATAGCGACCAATCTTGCCTTGTATCTTTTCGACGGCACTCCTTCGATTCCTTCATTAACTTTGAAAATCCATTTACAGCTAACTAACTTGGCTCCAGTAGGTTTCTTGATCAGTTCCTAGGTGTTGTTATCATGAAGAGATTTCATCACATCATCCATGGCCTTCAGCCATTCAGTCTTCTTTCGACTCCTCATACCTTCCTTATAGTCTCTAAGTTCTTCATCGAGAACCTCACTTGCAGAGATTAAGGCACAAGCTATAAGATCTGTATACCCAAGTCTCTGAGAAGGCTTGATGATTATCCTTGACCTGTCTCTTCCTAGCAGGTAGTCATTATCAGTCTCCTCATCTCCGACAACAACTTCTGCTTCTTCTCTGACTTCATCTAGGATACACAATTCAGCATCAACATGCTCCACCTCAACATGAATCTCTCCATGTTCCAGCTCTTTGTCAGCATCATCAGTTTTCTTGAAGGCTATCTCAACTTCATTGAAAACTGCATCTCGACTGGTGATACACCTCCTGTGACTTGGGTCTAGGCACCATGGCCTATAAGCTTTGACTCCTTCAAGGTATCCCATGAAAATTCATTTTAGAGCTCTAGGTTCGACCTTGTCTTGCCTAATGTGAGCATAGGCCACACAGCCATATACTCTCAATCTATCGAGACTAGGTGGATTTCCCGACCAAACTTCTTCGGGTGTCTTCATATCTAATGCAGTCGAAGGACATCTGTTTATCAGATATGTAGGTGTCGAAACAGCCTCAGCCTAGAATACCTTCTTTAATCCAACACTAGTCAACATGCATCTAACTCTTCCCAAAATAGTCGATTAAACCTTTATGCTAAACCATTTTGTTGTGGAGTACCTGAAGTAGTTTTGTTCCTTGCAATACCTGAGGCAGCACAAAAGCTGTCGAACGCCTCATTGCAAAATTCAAGGCCATTGTCGGTCTCAACCTCTTGACCTTTTTGCCAGTCTGATTTTCGACCAGAGTCTTCCAACCTTTGAAATTCTCAAAAGTTTCATCCTTAATCTTCTGGATGAATACCCATAACTTTTCTGAATAATCATTGACTATGGATACCTTACTCCTGAATGTGATGGACACCTTACAGACCCCTGTAGCACCCCAAAATTTGCTCTCCTTACTTTAGTACTAACTGGCTTATGTTTCACTTCATTTTTTGCATTATCATGTGTGCATATCATTGGTTCTTGGCATGGGGTCAAGGTGCCTGAGGCAGTTCAAGAGGAGAAGATGTTCTTCAAGCAAGAGTCCTTATGTTATCCAAGAGAGCTCAAGTGGATCACTCTCTCCTAACCAGTGCAGAAATTAAGGTTTGAGATTCTTGGGGTTATTGCTCCAATGGGCAAGCTTCTTGGGTTTTTATCATCACCAAATGGCATATATTATCTTTGTTTGAGAGGATACACATCATATTCAGAGGAATTTGGATTTGGAGACTGTGCTATTTCCTCCTAGACTGAGGGTACCAAAATTAGGGTTTGCTATAAAGTCAGTTTATTTCTGATTCTTTGGGCAAGACTTGATTCCATGGTATTCCTTGGGTCCCTAAGTATCGAGGAATGGAAGATTGTCCATTAGTTTGGTTCATGAGAAGTTCAATTGGCCAATTGATTAAAAATCAAGGGAATTGGGGAAAAGTCAACTGTGCAGAGGAAAAAGTCAACTCCTGACTTTTTGAGATCAAATTCATGTTCCTCATCTCAAATATGTCCATGGATGAGATTTGATCAAGAAATTCTCAAGGATTCATGAAAAAATCAAGAATGTGGAAAAGTTACTAAAAAGGGAAATTTATGGTTTTAGAAACTTACTATTTTCAAGGACAGTTTTCACCATGATCAAGGTTTCATTTGCAAATCTTTCCCACATGAAAGTTATAGTATGAAGCCTTCCCTTCATAATGGGCACAAGAACCATGCCATTTGGATCATTTTTGAATGAGTTATAGTGTTCCCAAGTTGGACATTTTCACCTTACAAGATTAAAAAATCTTAGAATTTTTTTCTAAGTCATTTGCCAGATTTGAGGACACGATTTCTTGGTCATTGTTCACCATTTTCCAAGCCCAATTTGCATCTCTTTTGGACACCAAAGTTGTTGTCCTAATGGCCCTCTATTCAAAGAGTCCAAGAGTGTACCAAATAGAGGCATGGTTATCAAGCTAAGGGCACTCAAAGTGTTGGGCACGAATCTGAATTTTCATGGCATTGTGTGATCAAAGTGAATCAAAACTTTCCATTCTCATAAGCTGGGTTACTTAGCACGTTTCAGGTCCATAATATCCACATAATAACCCTAATTCATGCTATAAAAAGGACACAAAATAAACCCTAAGGAGGTTGGTCGGATTTGGAGAGAAAAACACAAGGGTTTCATAGAGTTCCTTCTGAGCACGCAGCAAGGTTCCGTTGCCTTTATTTGGCCAACTAGAGTCATCAAAGAGGAGATCGTCATTTTTGGTACACGGCTGCAAGCTTCAGACCAAGGGGAAGTTTCACTCTCCTCCACTAGGTAACTTCCCTTAATCCATCTCTCATGCTTAGATTTATATGGTTTAGGGTCTGAAATATTGAGTATGCATTGCATCTAGAATAGCCTGGAATGATGGGTTTGCTTGTGTTTGAATCTGAGTTCTGTTTGAATAATTTGAGTTGTTGGTTTTTACTTGGAACCCGCGCCTTAGAGCTCTTCTTTCACTATGTTAGAATTTGCATTTTAAGATTTGAAGAGCATCATGTTGATCTATGATCCATGAGCTTCATTTTCATATTTTATTTTGTCGTTTTTGATCAATTCTCCATGATGAATTATGGCATGGAAGATGGCTTGTTTGCTGCGTCGTTCACTATAGCTTCACGATGCATGGTTTCTGTAACCAGGGTTTTCATGAGGGAGACGATGAGTTGTCATCGTCTGATTGGTCGATCGCATTTTTTGTCTTTTTCTGTTTAAATTGAAGGTGACCGATTGAGATGGTGTCACATGCTTTTTGTTACATTTTATTTTTTCCTTTAATCTTTTATTAAAAAAATATAAAATAATACAAGTTGATGGCATTTGCTTCCATGGGCCTGCGTTTTGCTCCTTTCACCCCCGTTTTAAGGCCCAGTGCGTGAGCTGAGTGATTCATGTGGTGTTTGGGTTGCTGAATACACCCCATGGCTTTTTATCTCTATGTTATTGCATTGTTTGCATTTTAATTTTTTAAAATAGTTTCGTGCATCTAAAAATTAAAAAAAAAATCATGACACATATTTAGAGTTTTATAAAATTTTCCCAAATTTTATTTTTCATTTTTATTGTATTTTCAGCATCTGAATTAATTATTTGAATAGTTTCCTTTTGAATTTGCTTCATTTTACACACATTGCATTGTAAAATTTATTTCTCATCATCCATAAAACATTTTGAACTCATTCTTTTTGTATTGATTCATCAACATATTGAAGTTAATTAAAACATTTTTCTCTCATTTTTAAAATCATTTCATATTGCATTTTAGTCCTCCTCCTTTGCATATTGAACCATGTTTCTTGTCTGAACTTTGCATAATTGTTTGGGTGACCTATCTTGTGAATTTTGGTATGAGTTTTTAATATGTTGTTTGTTTATTGTTGAACCATATTGATAATTAATTTGGTAATTTTAGAAGATATTTTGCTAATTGTTTGATTGCTATTTGCTGGAAGTCTCCTTGTATGCACATCTTTGACCATGTCTGATTACTTGTTTGAAAAGGCACTTGTGCCATCATTTGGGTTTGCTTCTTTGACTTCATAATTCATGTTTAGGTCATCCAAATTCTGTCTTGGTTGAATTTCACTTGGTTTATAATCATTTCTCTTTGGCTTGTGATTTGTTTGGGTTTCATTCGTCTTATCGTCACTTATTTCTGTTTGTACTAACCTTTTATACAGGGGTTAAGGTAAGTTATTTGAGGGTGTGGATAGTTATCCATGTCCACTCTCACTCTTTCTTCCTCTCATATTTTCCTTTCTTTAGGCTTAGATTGTTGTCAAACCTCCCCTTAGGGCCACCTTTGCATGATAACATTAGGATAGATTCTCCCCGTAGTGTTTTTCTTTTCTTTTGAGTCCCTCTTCTCATCTTAAAACATCTCTAAGATACTTAATAAGGTCAACTTGCCTTGCACACAAGCCTTAAACATAGGAAATGAAGATTGAGGGGTCCCCCTTCTCTCTTCTAGAGTGTTGAGCATACGTCCCATTGGGGGCGACCATGTGACGCATTCGCTCCCGTGTCATAGACTTTGGTTCAAGTTGAGTTATGAACTAACTCAAGTCACTTCTCTCCTAAAAAATACAAATAAACTTCAAATCTTTTTATCCTGCGGGATAGTCAAACTAAAGGCTATTTTCAAAAAGGGCACGTTACTTTCCGTCTGAGGCGCAAACAGGCATCGACCCTAACTGCCGGACGTGAACTTAACGTCGCTCATAAAAAAACACAAAAAGAACTTGGTCCGAACTACGTTGACTCTGGATTCCCCATTACACAAAGGGGGTACGTAGGCCTAGGACGTCGACGTCCAACCGAGTCTGTCTTTGTTTCCCCCTCCCTCGTTTCAGTACAGCCCTAGATGATAGGATAACTCACCCTTAGAATGGACAATAAGCATGGATCCCATCGCGTACGATGGACGCGTGGGGTGCTAACATCTTCCCCTCACGTAACCGACTCCCGAACCCAGGCTATGGTTGCGATGACCATTCCTTTCCTTCTTCCTCTGGTTTATGCGGTATTCCCTTTCCCTCTCTTGGGATAAATTTACACGGCTGGCGACTCTGTTTTCCGCGCCACTCTCGCGTTTGTACCTGGATGAAAATCCTGGGAGCGACAGCTGGCGACTCTGCTGGGGAGTCTGGTTGACCTATACTGGTCCATCCCTAAGCAAGTCAATCCTAGCGCTTGCTTGTCTTTGTGCTCTTCGGGTGTTTTTGTTTCTGTTTTGCTTTATTTGTTGTATTTTATTTTACCACATTTTCTGCATTGCATATTATTATCAGCTGCTGCACTGTTTTTCTGTTTGGCGGGTTGGGCGTTCTGAGAGGTAAGCCCAATACCCAGGCTTGAGCATACACGTAGGATTAGCGTGGAAAGTAGTGTGACTCGTGTGGCGTTTGGCCATACGTAGTATACATGAAAACTCCACATCCAGACGAGGTTTTCTTCGGTAATGTTTTATCCTGCGCATTGGTGCAGATGATTGAATGTAACCTGGAAATATGTCGACTCTGGCGACCATTCCCGAGAACTCAGTAACGACACTCCTCCCGAGATGTGATAATGGCAGACCAGAAATGGCAAACCCATTGCACATGTCGATCCGAGGACCAAATACTGGGAACTTGCTATAGGGTGTCCTTTTGGAAAAGAATCGGTGGAAGCACTCCTCGTTTGGCGATAGTACTGTACCCCGAGGGATGAATGTACTATTGCTTCTCGACCTCAGTGCCGAAACTGAGGACTTGCCATAGGATGTTTTCTTTTTGAGGGGAATCAGTTGAGGCCTCCTCGATTAGTGATGATGCCAAACCAGAAATGGTGAACGTATCATCATTTCTCGACCTGAGAGCCCGTGATATTGAGGATCCTCGGCTTTCTAGTACCCACATGTGAGAGGGCAGGGTGTTTACAGGTTTGCAGGTAACCTTGACCTTCAACATACCCGGTTTTCCGATCAGCAGATTTATCAGTGTTGTACTATGGTTATTCTGGTATTCTGGGTATTTGGGCGGACTTTTGAGATTATACAGTTGTTCAGTGCAGCAGTTGTTCAGTCTGTGTGGCATCCTTAATCCCATGTCTGCATTCGCATCATCATTCTGCATCCTAACATGTTTGTTCATTTGCAGGGTTGCATCCTAACTTTGATTCCGGTTTTTGAAGACTATTAAGGATGAGTACTGGGAAGAGAAAGAGCATCATAGTGTACAAGTTCCCATCACTTTTTCTGGATACTGTTCACAAGATTGTGTCTATGGAAGAACCTAGGGTATTGGCAGACTTTAGAGGAGAGTATGGAAGAATTCTGAATTTTGCTCGCAACATCACTGAATACGAGTATAGGGCTTTGCACACTCTGGTGCAATTCTATGACCCTCACCTGCATTGCTTTCTATTCACTGATTATCTTTTGGCTCCGACATTGGAGGAATTTTCTTTCATTCTGGATGTTGCCATTAAAGAAGAAGCTCCTTTCTATCCTTCTGAAGAACTTCCTGATTTGGAAAAGGTTTCCGAGGCCTTGCATTTGGATCCATCTTTGTTGAAAAATAACATTGCCAGTAAGGGATGGTGTAAAGGTTTTCATGCGAAATTTTTGATAGAACAGGCTGCTGTGTACGCTAAGGCTAGATGTTGGTCAGTTTTCAACGCCATCTTGGCTATGTGTGTCTATGGAACGGTGTTGTTTCCGAATATGAAGGATTTTGTGGACATGCACGCTATCCGGATATTTACCATGAAGAATCCGGTACCTACTTTGCTTGGAGATCTGTATTATTCAGTGCATTATAAGAATGAGAAGAGGAGGGGAGGGCCCCTTTATTTTTGTGCGCCAATCTTCTACAAATGGTTTGTTGATCGTCTTCCCGAATCTGGGGCATTTGTAGATACTCAAGGAACTTTGGAGTGGTCCAAAAGATTGATGGGCTTGAGAGCAAATAATCTAATTTGGGTTAACCGTGACTTGTTGGGCCAAGATATCATGATTAGTTATGGAGGTCTCCCAAATGTACCTCTAATAGGAAGGAAAGGGGGAATTAACTACAACCCTATTCTTGCTATTAGGAAATTCGGGTATGCCTTGAAAGAGCCACCAAGAGACGAGGAGATCCAAGAATCTTTATATTTGAGTGGGGAAATTAATCCAGAACTGTTAAAAGAAGCTACAAATACTTGGGAAGATCGTCATAAGAAATGGAAGACTTATTTTGGGAAGAGCAACAACAGAACATTTCCTGCGTATGAAGATTGGATCCAGAAAAGGGTAGAGATGGAGCTTTTGCCATTCTCCAAAGAACCATCATCTTACCCCTTGCTGATTGAGCCTCCTACCACAGTTGAGATAGAGAAGTTTAACAAGTTGTGGGCTGAAAAAGAAAAGCTGCGAGAAGAAAACAGTGAGCTACTAAGAGAGATTTACCAGTTGAAACATGAGCGGGGTGAAGCTGTTCATATCGCCAAGTTGAAGACAGAGCTTCTCGCTGAGGCAGAAAAGGAGCTAGCTGGCAAGGTCGCATCCAGACAAAGGATGAAGCAAGCTCTAGACGGTATCAGTAAGGTTCTCGAGTCTAAGAAGAAGGAATTAGACAAGGCTTTATTAAAAATTCACAGGTTCAATGCTCATCGGGACACTGCAATGGCTGAGAATAAGTGAAAGAAAGACGATTATCTAGCTCAGATTGATCAATTGAAGTTGAAGCTCAAGAAGAAGGACGCTGAGATCCTATTAGGGGTATTCGAGAGACAAGCAGTCGAGGGTCGACTCAATGAAGCCATAGCCTCCATAAAAGAACTGAAGATCCAAGATAAAGTGAAGAGACCTAGAAATGAGGGTCCTAGCATGGACGGTGTTTCTGGAGAAGACGCTTGGGAGTTGCATTGCCGATACTTGGAAGGGATCGTGCATAGGAGAGACGTTCTCATTCAAGAGCTAATTCAGAGACCGAAGCATCCCGACACCAAAAAGTTGTTCAAGGAAATTCAAGACTGGAGCAAAAAGCATAATGGATGGGGGGATTGACACTTGTGGACTTTGATGACATGCCGTAGTTTTCTATTTTCTTTCATTATTTGGACCACCGCCAGGCTTGTTGGTTGGGATCTATGATTATTGTGTTCAGACTTGTTATCTTGGATTTGTGATTGATGACATTTGGTTTTCCTCTGGTTTTCTTAATATATGAGCAGAAGTTCCGTTCTATCTTGTTGTTAAACTAGAATCAAGGGTTGGATCACCCTGCGAATATTCAAACATGTTCATTTGCATTTGCATATTCATAGTCATTTTGCATAATCTTTTTGCATGACAGGTGTTTATCTCAGGTGTTCTTACTTTGTTCTCCTCTGCAGTACAGGATTGCAGATCAGCACATTCACCGGTATTCTACCAGACAAAATCAGAAGAGACTCATGGATCAGCTACAAAATGAGATGACTGAGATGCGGACTCGTATGAACCAATTCATGGATTTGATGCAAGGGGTTGCTCAAGGCCAAGAGCAGTTAAGAACTCTCGTTCAGCCATTGATTGCGAGAATTGATGAAGAGGGTGTCCTTCATGGAGGACTTCATACTGGTGTTACTGGTAATAATGTTTAGAATGGCCCTCTGGGCGGAGGTATTCCTGTTACTGGTGTTGTGATCCCTCCGGGCGGAGGAGAAAATGTTGTGGTTCCTACTGTAGTGGGGGGAGGTAACAATGTCAGTGCAATTCATGGCCGTCAGTATGATGATCTCCAGGAAGATGCATTCTCTGTGCCAGGTGGGGATGCTGGTCCCCAGATTGACAATGATCAGAGGTTCCGGTTGATTGAGGAACAGCTAAGGGGTGTTATGAATCAGGATGCTTTGGGTATGGATCTAGAGGATTTGGGGTTGGTTCCAAGCGTTGTTATCCCGAACAAGTTTCAGACTCCCATTTTTGAGAAGTATAATGGTATGTCTTGCCCAAGGACCCACGTAAGGGCATACGCAAGTAAAATGGCTGCGCAAGCGAAGAATGAGAAGCTAATGATGCATTGCTTCCAGGATAGCCTATCTGGGGCATCCCTAGAGTGGTACATGCAACTAGATAGGAAAGATGTTCGTAGTTGGAGAGAGCTGGCAGGGGCATTTATCAAACACTATCAATATAACACTGACATGGCGCCGAACAGAACACAGCTGTAGAATTTATCGCAAAAGAACAATGAGAGTTTCAAGGAGTACGCCCAGAGGTGGCGTGAACTGGCAGCAAGGGTTCATCCTCCCATGTTGGAACGTGAAATGATAACTATGTTTATGGCCACCTTACAGGGTCATTACTATGAAAAGCTGGTACCGTGTATGACTGGAAAGTTTGCTGACTTGATCTTAGTAGGAGAGATGGTGGAAAGCGAAATTAAGGCGGGAAAAATATCAGGTGGTGATGGATCCTCATCTGGAGGAAGTAAGAAGCCTTATGCCAGTGGTTACAAGAAGAGGGAGGGAGATACAAACTCTGTGTCATCATATCGTGGTAGAGAAAGACCTCGTCAGAACTTCAATAAGCAGGTGGCTTCTGTAACCATCCCAGCAGCACCTCAACAGCCAGCAGTGTCTCAACAACAAAATCAGGCTCCTCGTCGATCGCAACCTCTGACTAGGCGGGATAGGCATTTTGACACTCCGCCTCTTCCCTACTCTCAATTATTTCAGCACTTGTTAAAGCTACAGTTAATTCAGAAGAGAACATTGGCTCCACCTACTGGTAATCCACCTCCTGGCTATGACGCTAACACCCACTGTGAGTTTCATTCTGGGGCACCCCGACATTATATTGAGAACTGTAAAGCTTTTAAGCATCAGGTTCAAGATTTGGTGGATTCCAAAGCCATCAATTTCTCTAATGATGTTCCAAATGTGAATCAGAACCCGATGCCGAATCACGGTGGGCCGGGGGTCAATGCTATTATTAAAGACTGTGAAGACTTGAGTTTGATTTCAGATGTGAACGAAGTCCAAACTCCTTTGCGTGTGGTGAAGGAGAGACTGTTGAAGGGAGTGGTATTTCTCGGCTGTGATGAAGGTTGTGTAGGATGTGTGTCGTAGCCAGGCGGTTGTGATTTATTGAAAGCAGGTATTAAGAAAATGATCAGTGAAGGGATATTACAGTTTGACAGGGGTTATAGGAAGAGTAAAGTTACCGACAGAGAGATTGATGTTGCCACAATAACAATTCCATTCAATACAATAACTATATCAGCGCCGGCGAGACCAGCGCCGGTCATTATCACTGTTCCTGGAACAGTCCCATATGAGAGTACCAAGGCCATCCCATGGAACTATGGGGCCGAGGTGTTTGTTGATGGTAAGAAGCAGGAATTGGTAGAGACATCAGCTGTGAATACAGGGGTTGAAAATCTTATTGAAGCAGGGGCTATCACTAGGAGTGGTAGAGTCTTTATTCCGTCTGAGGATCAAGTTGGCAGTTCAAAACAAGACAAAGGTAAACATATGATGGATGAGTCTGTACAGAGGCAGGAAGCAAATAATTGTATGACAAAGCCAGTTGGGGTTACTTTCTCAGAAGACGTAGAAGAGTTTATGAGGTTGATCAGGAGAAGTGATTACAAGATTGTTGATCAACTGCACCAAACTCCATCGAAGATTTCCATTATATCCTTACTGTTGTGCTCTGAGGCACACCGAAATGCATTGCTGAAGGTTTTGAATATGGCCTATGTACCGCAGGAAATATCTGCCAACCAGTTAGAAGGGGTTGTGGCTCATGTGAATGTTGGTAATGGTTTGGGTTTCACCGATTTAGATCTGACTCCGGCCGGGAGGAATCACAACAACGCTCTGCATATTTCAGTGGAATGTCGTGGTTCCTTAATGTCGCATGTGTTAGTTGATACTGGGTCATCTTTGAATGTGCTGCCAAAGAAGGCTTTGATGAAATTGGATACTCGTGGGTTGATTTTTACACCAAGTGACCTGGTGGTACGTGCTTTTGATGGTTCCAAGAGGTCGGTTTTTGGAGAGTTGGTTCTGCCAATCAAGGTGGGTCCTGAGATTTTTAACACCACCTTTTACATAATGGATATTCAGCCTGCCTATAGTTGTTTGTTGGGTCTCCCTTGGATCCATAGTGTTGGGGCAGTAACATCTACGCTGCACCAGAAGTTGAAGTATATGGTCGATGGCCATGTTGTGACTGTTTGTGGTGAGGAGGAGATCATGGTGAGTCACCTATCGACCTTCAAGTATGTAGAGGTAGATGGTGAAATACAGGAAACTTTGTGCCAAGCCTTTGAAGCTGTGAAAATTCCCGAGGAACCCCCAAAGGCAGTCAGTCAGCCTGAGGTGGTTGCCCAACCTAAAGTTTTCAGACAACCAGAGATTCCAATGTCTTCTTTCAAAGAGGCGCGCGCTATAGTTGAAGCTGGTGGTTCTCAGAAGTGGGGCAGTGTCATTGACGTTCAAAGAAAGCAGGATACCCATGGACTAGGGTACAAGCCACCCCGACGAGCTCAAGAGCCTCCCAAGTATGCTGGTCTAATTCGGTTCACAAGTGTTGGGGTTTTCTTTAATCAGGTTAATGCTATTGAGGATGAAGGAGATAGTGACTGTGACACGGATGAGTGGATCCGTCCCTGCACCCTGGGTCAGAGTTTAGGCAACTGGTCCTCTGAGAAAGTCATCCAAGTGACGCGCTCAGAGTAATTTACTTTTGTTTTCTGTTATGTTAGATCCTACGTTCAGCCCAAGACGTAGTGATATTTATTTGTAGGGCTTGGATGTTTATTTGCTATTTTTATCATCAATAAAGGACGTTTTTCATTCAAATATTTTGATCCCTGTTTTTCTATTTTTTACTTTTTGCATTAACCCACATCAAAATGGCAATGTGTTTTCTTGTTTGTTGCACTCATAATGAACATAAAACATCCATCATGCAGGTTTCTTTGTTCAGATTCCACCCATCATGACTTAGCTATGGCTTGATATGACTTCGACAACCCCATCTATCAAGCCGAAGGAGAGACTGACAAAGACTGTGACTTACCAGAAGAATTAGCCAGGCTACTGAAATAGGAGGAAAGGGTTATTCTACCTTATCAGGAGGAAGTTGAGACTATTAATCTGGGAACCGAGGACGTTAAACGAGAAGTAAGGGTTGGGGCTGCTTTGGAAGACACTGTTAAAGGAAGATTGGTTGAGTTGCTTCGAGAGTATGTGGATATCTTCGCCTGGTCTTACCAAGACATGCCTGGGCTTGACACTGACATTGTTTCACACCGACTGCCACTTAAAGAGGGTTGTACTCTAGTCAAGCAGAAACTGAGAAGGATGAAACCAGATATGGCTGTCAAGATCAAGGAAGAGGTTCAGAAACAGTTGGACGCCGGATTTCTTGCTGTGACAAATTATCCTCCGTGGGTTACTAATTTCGTACCTGTACCTAAGAAGGATGGGAAGGTCAGTATGTGTGTTGATTACCGATATTTGAACAGGGCGAGTCCGAAGGATGATTTCCCACTCCCCCACATTGACGTGTTAGTAGACAATACTGCTCAATATTTTGTGTTTTCATTCATGGATGGTTTCTCTGGGTATAACCAAATCAAAATGGCCCCAGAGGACATGGAGAAGACTACGTTCATAACACCGTGGGGAACATTTTGCTACAATGCCCTTTGGATTAAAGAATGCTGGGGCAACCTATCAGCGGGCAATGGTGACTCTCTTTCATGATATGATTCACAAGGAGATAGAAGTTTATGTTGATGACATGATTGCAAAGTCACAGACAGAGGAAGAACACTTGGTAAATCTCTAGAAGATGTTTGAAAGGTTGAGGAAGTTCAGGCTGAGATTGAATCCGAACAAGTGCACTTTCGGCGTGAGGTCTGGTAAATTGCTGGGATTCATTGCTAGTGAAAAAGGTATCGAAGTTGATCCTGCAAAAATAAGAGCCATACAGGAGATGCCTAAGCCAAGAATAGAGAAAGAGGTTCGTGGTTTCTTGGGAAGGTTGAATTACATTGCTAGGTTCATCTCTCATCTGACAGCCACGTGTGAACCAATTTTCAAGTTGTTAAGAAAAGATCAAGAGGTCAGGTGGAATGAAAATTGCCGAGAGGCGTTTGAAAGGATAAAGACGTATTTGCAGGAACCTCCAGTCCTTATGCCACTGGTGTCTGGGAGACCGTTGATTATGTACCTTACAGTTCTTGAGAACTCAATGGGTTGTGTGCTCGGTCAACACGACGAGACAGGTAGGAAAGAGCACGCCATTTACTACCTGAGTAAGAAGTTCACTGAATGCGAATCAAGATACTCTATGTTGGAAAAGACATGTTGCGCACTCCCTTGGGCAGCCAAACGCCTGAGGCAGTATATGTTAAACCACACAACCTTGTTGATTTCAAAGATGGATCCGATTAAGTACGTGTTTGAGAAGCAAGCACTTTCTGGAAGGATATCCCGTTGGCAGATGGTTTTGACAGAATACGATATTCAGTATGTTTCCCAGAAGGCCATTAAGGGAAGTGTTCTATTAGAATATCTTGCTGAACAGCCGGTCGAGGATTATCAGCCAATAAAATTTGAGTTTCTGGACGAGCATGTTATGTTTCTGAAAATGAAAGATTGTGAAGAGCCTCTGCCTGATGAAGGACCTGAGATTGGGTCTCAATGGAAGATGATTTTTGATGGGGCTGTCAACTCATATGGTAATGGAATTGGGGCAATCATTACAACCCCAAAGGGTTCTCATATACCTTTCACTGCCCGGTTAGCATTCGTGTGTACCAACAACGAGGCGGAGTATGAAGCATGCATCATGGGGTTAGAGGAAGCAATTGATTTGAGAATTAAGAACCTCGATGTCTATGGTGATTCCGCGTTGGTAGTTAATCAGATTATAGGAGAATGGGAGACTCGTCAGGCGAATTTGGTGCCTTATAACAACTATGCCAGAAGGTTGTTACCTTTCTTCGACAGGGTGGATTTTCATCATGTACCTCGAGCTGAGAATCAGATGGCTGATGCGTTGGCGACATTGGCATCCATGTATAAGGTGAACCGTTGGAATGAAACTCCGTCGATTAGAATCATGCGTCCGGATAGACCAGCGTTTGTGTTTGAAATTGAAGATGTGTCTGATGGCAAACCATGGTATCATGATATTAAGGTTTTTCTGAAGAGACAGGAGTATCCAGAGGGTGCCTCCACCAAGGATAAGAAGACTCTGAGAAGGTTGGCAGGAAACTTCTTTCTGAATAAGGATGATGTGTTATATAAAAGGAACTTCGATATGGTCCTGCTACGTTGTGTTGATGAACACGAGGCAGGCTTATTGATGGAGGAAGTTCACGAGGGTTCTTTCGGTACTCATTCCAGTGGACACACCATGGCTAGAAATTTGTTGAGGGCGGGGTATTATTGGATGACTATGGAGTCTGATTGTTTCAAGTACGCCCGAAAGTGCCATAAATGCCAGATTTATGCAGATAAGATGCATGTACCGCCTATGCCTCTAAACGTGTTATCATCTCCTTGGCCTTTTGCAATGTGGGGCATAGATATGATTGGAAAGATTGAACCCACTGCTTCCAATGGGCATCGTTTCATTTTGGTTGCCATTGACTATATCACAAAGTGGGTGGACGCAGCCTCGTACGCCAACGTCACCAAGCAAGTGGTAGCCCGGTTTATAAAGAAGGACATCATCTGCCGTTATAGGGTCCGGAGAGAATCATTACCGATAATGGCTCGAATTTGAACAATAAGATGATGAAGGAACTATGTCAGAGTTTTAAGATCGAGCATCATAATTCCTCTCCATATCGTCCGAAGATGAATGGTGCTGTTGAGGCAGCGAATAAGAATATCAAGAAGATTGTGCAGAAGATGGTGGTGACGTATAAAGACTGGCATGAGATGCTACCTTATGCCCTACATGGTTACCGTACTTTGGTGCGTACGTCAACTAGGGCAACCCCTTTCTCCTTGGTATATGGTATGGAAGCGGTTTTACCCCTAGAGGTCGAGATTCCATCTTTGAGAGTTCTGGCAGATGTGAAGCTTGATGAAGCTGAGTGGGTGCGTTCCAGGTTGGATTAGTTGAACCTTATTGAAGAAAAGAGATTGGCAGCCATCGCACATGGTTGGTTATATCAGAGCAGGATGAAGCACGCCTTTGACCAGAAAGTACGTCCTCGGAGTTTCAGACAGGTGAATTGGTTTTGAAAAAGATCCTTCCTCCTCATACAGATCACAGGGCCAAATGGACCCCAAACTACGAGGGGCCGTATGTAGTTAGAACGGTTTTCTCTGGTGGAGCCTTACTACTTTCAACGATGGATGGCGAAGATTTTACATCCCCTGTGAACGCAGACGTAGTCAAAAAATACTTCGCATAAAAGAGACCCGCTGGACATAAAAAGAAAGTCCAGGCAAAAAGGGGCATCCCGATGACCCATAAAAAGGAAAAGGTTCGGGCAAAAGTTAGGGATAAAATGTAAAAAAGAAATGTATAAACCCGCAAAGTTGAAAACCTGAAAAGGCGGCTTTGGCAAAAATGGGTATCCCGATGGATTGAAAACCTGAAAAGGACGATTCAGGCAAAAGTTAGGGATTTATAAGCGATAGGCTATGGTCTGCGTTCGATCTGTGAGCACTTTCAATACCTGGAAATTCTGAAAGAAAGGAATCAGTACAGTTAGTCTCTTCAAAGGTCAAGATATTTGTGGATAAGCAAGACATATGGGTCATAGCTGAGTCGAATCATGGGGGATATCTGTTCCCACTTTGCCGACATGTGTATTTTCTTTTTGCTTTTGCGCAATTACCTCTTTTTAGGAATTGCTTCTAATTGTAAATGCCTATTTACAGGCCACTTTTCTCAATAAAATATTCATTTCACTCAAAGGGCTTTCCATTGTTTGTTTTACTTTTACTGCTTTGTTTGCAAAAAACGTCCGATATTTTTTATAAACATTGCATATAAAACTTCAAGCTTTGCGGAGCATAACGAAAAGCAGTAGAAATTACTTAGGCATTAACGGTGATAGTCATGTTGTGGCATATTCTTTTGTTGTTATTTGACTTGCATGGCAACAGGATTGTATTTCCCCAGCAGTTTGCTCTCCCCAGCATTGAGATTGCACTTTCCTCAGCAGAGCAGACCTTCCCCAGCAGGAGACCTGGAAAGTATTTTCTCTGAATCAAGACGTTATTTCCCCACAGAATCAGGGTTTTCACTTCCCCCATCCAGTCAGGAAATGTGCTTTCGCCGACAATGCCATATTCTAGTCCCCAGCAAGAAGGGAGTAAAGTCATTCTCCCCATCAGCAGGCTAAGTTCAGCAGTATCCCCAAGCAGGATGGTAGATTGGACTGTTTTCCCCAAGCAGGATGGTATTATGGGCTGGCATCCCCCAGCAGGTCCTAAGCCCATATGTTATTGGTAACCCTCAGTAACAGACTTTCGGTTCCGTTATCGGCATTCATTCTCAACTCCCCCAGTAGAGGAGGAATCTCAGGTTCGACATCACTTTCAGTAAAGGACATGTGTAACCCCCAGTAGTGTGGATGTTTTTTTGGGATTTCATCCTCAGTAGAAGTTGTTGATCCAAGGAGTCGATCAGTATGACCCTTCTCAGCATAGTTCCTGGATTCAGAGGACAATTTATTTTTGTCATCCCCAGCTGAATTGGTCTTTTCTCTCCAGCATTTATTTTGCTGGAGGGACCCCTTTTGCATATCATAAGCATTTGCATTGCATCCTTAAACGCGTAGCATTTCAACTTCGCGTGGAGCATTAAGGCAAAACTCAAACATTTGCATTCGAAGCATAAGCCAGGTTTGATGCTTTCCTTGCCAGCTCTCTTTCCCAGCAGAGATGGCATAACTCAGGAGATTTTGGAGGGATGCGTTCCTCATACTTGTGCTCCCCGACAGAATCTTTTATTTAGACTTCTCCTTTCCCCAGCGGAGTCATCTTATCTGTGGATCGTGAGTCCGTTAGAAGTTTACCTTTGATTGGCCTTTCTCTTTTGTGAAATCCAGTTCTTGCTTGGTAGTCAGTTCTCGCTTGACATATTTTGTTTGCCAGTTTCCCTTTCTCAGTAGGGGTGGGTTAAACTAGAAGTTTTGTTTCACGTTATCCCCGGCGAAGTCCAATTTATGTTGGTTATCCTTTGCGGATACAATTGAGGTTGTATTCGTTTTGTGGGTGCGATTGAGGTCGTATTCGTATTTTCTTTGTGGGTAGAGTGATCGAGGTCAGTCTTCCTTTGCGGGTGCAATTGAGGTTGTATTCGTTTTGTGGGTGCGATTGAGGTCGTATTCATGTTTTCTTTGTGGGTAGAGTGATCAAGGTCAGTTTTCCTTTGCGGGTACAATTGAGGTTGTATTCGTTTTGTGGGTGCGATTGAGGTCGTATTCATATTTTCTTTGTGGGTAGAGTGATCGAGGTCAGTTTTCCTTTGAGGGTACAATTGAGGTTGTATTCGTTTTGTGGGTGCGATCGAGGTCGTATTCATGTTTTCTTTGTGGGTAGAGTGATCGAGGTCAGTCTTCCTTTGCGGGTACAATTGAGGTTGTATTCGTTTTGTATTCCTATTTTCTTTGTGGGTAAAGTGATTGAGGTCAGTCTTCCTTTGCAGGTGCAATTGAGGTTGTATTCGTTTTGTGGGTGCGATTGAGGTCGTATTCATATTTTCTTCGTGGGTAGAGTGATCGAGGTCAGTCTTCCTTTGCGGGTGCAATTGAGGTAGTATTCGTTTTGTGGGTGCGATTGAGGGCGTATTCATATTTTCTTTGTGGGTAGAGTGATTGAGGTCAGTCTTCCTTTGCGGGCACGATTGAGGTCGTATTCGTCTCATTTTTGTGAGTATGGTTGAGGTCATACTCCTTATTTTTCAGCACGCTCTATTTCATTATTCTCACCATTAGCAAATTTCTGGGGCTCTTTCGGTATTTAATCCCCGTGCATCCTGGAACATCTGAAAGTCGTTGCTATCCTACCTTCAGGACCAAGTTGATTGAATAGGGGCAGCGGTAGCATCCCAAAATTTGCTCTCCTTACTTTAGTACTAACTGGCTTATGTTTAACTTCATTTTTTACATTATCAAGTGTGCATATCATTGGTTCTTGGCATGGGGTCAAGGTGCCTAAGGCAGTTCAAGAGGAGAAGATGTTCTTCAAGCAAGAGTCCTTATGTTATCAAGAGAGCTCAAGTGGATCACTCTCTCCTAACCAGTGCAGAAATTAAGGTTTGAGATTCTTGGGTTTATTGCTCCAATGGGAAAGCTTCTTGGGTTTTTATCATCACCAAATGGCATATATTATCTTTGTTTGAGAGGATACACATCATATTCAGAGGAATTTGGATTTGGAGACTGTGTTATTTCCTCCTAGACTGAGGGTACCAAAATTAGGGTTTGCTATAAAGTCAGTTTATTTCTGATTCTTTGGGCAAGACTTGATTCCATGGTATTCCTTGGGTCCCTAAGTATCGAGGAATGGAAGATTGTCCATCAGTTTGGTTCATGAGAAGTTCAATTGGCCAATTGATTGAAAATCAGGGGAATTGGGGAAAAGTCAACTGTGCAGAGGAAAAAGTCAACTCCTGACTTTTTGAAATCAAATTCATGTTCCTCATCTCAAATATGTCCATGTATGAGATTTGATCAAGAAATGTTCAAGGATTCATGAAAAAATCAAGAATGTGGAAAAGTTACTAAAAAGGGAAATTTATGGTTTTAGAAACTTACTATTTTCAAGGACAGTTTTCACCATGATCAAGGTTTCATTTGCAAATCTTTCCCACATGAAAGTTATAGTATGAAGCCTTCCCTTCAGAATGGGCACAAGAACCATGCCATTTGGATCATTTTTGAATGAGTTATAGTGCTCCCAAGTTGGACATTTTCACCTTACAAGATTAAAAAAACTTAGAATTTTTTTCTAAGTCATTTTGCCAGATTTGAGGACACGATTTCTTGGTCATTGTTCACCATTTTCCAAGCCCAATTTGCATCTCTTTTGGACACCAAAGTTGTTGTCCTAATGGCCCTCTATTCAAAGAGTCCAAGAGTGTACCAAATAGAGGCATGGTTATCAAGCTAAGGGTACTCAAAGTGTTGGGCACGAATCTGAATTTTCATGGTATTTTGTGATCAAAGTGAATCAAAACTTTCCATTCTCATAAGCTGGGTTACTTAGCACGTTTCAGGCCCATAATATCCACATAATAACCCTAATTCATGCTATAAAAAGGACACGAAATAAACCCTAAGGAGGTTGGTCGGATTTGGAGAGAAAAACACAAGGGTTTCATAGAGTTCCTTCTGAGCACGCAGCAAGGTTCCGTTGCCTATATTTGGCCAACTAGAGTCATCAAAGAGGAGATCGTCATTTTTGGCACACGGCTGCAAGCTTCAGACCAAGTGGAAGTTTCACTCGCCTCCACTAGGTAACTTCCCTTAATCCATCTCTCATGCTTAGATTTATATGGTTTAGGGTCTGAAATATTGAGTATGCATTGCATCTAGAATAGCCTGGAATTATGGGTTTGCTTGTGTTTGAATCTGAGTTTTGTTTGAATAATTTGAGTTATTGGTTTTTACTTGGAACCCGCACCTTAGAGCCCTTCTTTCACTATGTTAGAGTTTGTGTTTTAAGATTTGAATAGCATCATGTTGATGTATGATCCATGAGCTTCATTTTCATATTTTATTTTGTCATTTTTTATCAATTTTCCATGATGAATTATGGCATGGAAGATGGCTTGTTTGCTGTGTCGTTCACTGTAGCTTCACGATGCATGGTTTCTGCAACCAGGGTTTTCATGAGGGAGTCTGATTGGTCCATCGCATTTTTTGTCTTTTTCTGTTTAAATTGAAGGTGACCGATTGAGATGGTGTCACATGCTTTTTGTTACAGTTTATTTTTCCCTTTAATCTTTTATTAAAAAAAAAAAAAAAATAATACAAGTTGATGGCATTTACTTCCATGGGCATGCATTTTGCTCCTTTCACCCCCGTTTTAAGGCCCAGTGTGCGACCTAAGTGATTCATGTGGTGTTTGGGTTGCTGAATACACCCCCTGGCTTTTTATCTCTATGTTATTGCATTGTTTGCATTTTAATTTTTTAAAATAGTTTCGTGCATCTGAGAATTAAAAAAAAAATCATGACACATATTTAGAGTTTTATAAAATTTTCCCAAATTTTATTTTTCATTTTTATTGTATTTTCAGCATCTGAATTAATTATTTGAATAGTTTCTTTTTTAATTTGCTTCATTTTGCACACATTGCATTGTAAAATTTATTTCTCATCATCCATAAAACATTTTGAACTCATTATTTTTGCATTGATTCATCAACATATTGAAGTTCATTAAAACATTTTTCTCTCATTTTTAAAATCATTTCATATAGCATTTTAGTCCTCCTCCTTTGCATATTGAACCATGTTTCTTGTCTGAAATTTGCATAATTGTTTGGGTGACCTATCTTGTGAATTTTGGCATGAGTTTTTAATATGTTGTTTGTTTCTGGTTGAGCCATATTGATAATTAATTTGGTAATTTTAGAAGTTAGTTTCCTAATTGTTTGATTGCTATTTGCTGGAAGTCTCCTTGTATGCACATCTTTGACCATGTCTGATTACTTGTTTGAAAAGGCACTTGTGCCATCATTTGGGTTTGCTTCTTTGACTTCATAATTCATGTTTAGGTCATCCACATTCTGTCTTGGTTGAATTTCACTTATTTTATTATCATTTCTCTTTGGCTTGTGATTTGTTTGGGTTTCATTCGTCTTATCGTCACTTATTTCTGTTTGTACTAACCTTTTATGCAGGGGCTAAGGTAAGTTATTTGAGGGTGTGGATAGTTATCCATGTCCACTCTCACTCTTTCTTCCTCTCATCTTTTCCTTTCTTTAGGCTTAGATTGTTGTCAAACCTCCCCTTAGGGCCACCTTTGCATGATAACATTAGGATAGATTCTCCCCGTAGTGTTTTTCTTTTCTTTTGAGTCCCTCTTCTCATCTTAAAACATCTCTAAGATACTTAATAAGGTCAACTTGCCTTGCACACAAGCCTTAAACATAGGAAATGAAGATTGAGGGGTCCCCCTTCTCTCTTCTAGAGTGTTGAGCATACGTCCCATTGGGGGCGACCATGCAACGCATTCGCTCTCGTGTCATAGACTTTGGTTCAAGTTGAGTTATGAACTAACTCAAGTCACTTCTGTCCTAAAAAATACAAACAAACTTCAAACCTTTTTATCCTGCAGGATTGTCAAACTAAAGGCTATTTTCAAAAAGGGCACGTTACTTTCCGTCTGAGTCGCAAACAGGCATCGACCCTAACTGCTGGACGCGAACTTAACGTCGCTCATAAAAAAACACAAAAAGAACTTGGTCCGAACTACGTTGACTCTGAATTCCCCATTGCACAAAGGGGGTACGTAGGCCTAGGACGTCGACGTCCTACCGAGTTTGTCTTTGTTTCCCCCTCCCTCGTTTCAGTACAGCCCTAGATGATAGGATAACTCACCCTTAGAATGGACAACAAGCGTGGATCCCATCGAGTACGATGGACGCGTGGGGTGCTAACACCTTCCCCTCACGTAACCGACTCCTGAACCCAGGCTATGGTTGCGATGACCATTCCTTTCCCTCTTCCTCAGGGTTTATGCGGTGTTCCCTTTCCCTGTCTTGGGATAAATTTACACTGCTGGCGACTCTGTTTTCCGCGCCACTCTCGCGTTTGTACCTGGATGAAAATCCTGGGAGCGACAACCCCCAATGACCAGCATGGATGTAATCAAGAGATCCATGAGTTCTTTGTTTGCCTTTGTTGAACTTTACTCTACAAGATTTTCCAAGTACACAGGGTTCACAAACATTCAGCTTTTCGACTTTGTCTCCTCTAAGCAAATTTTGTTTCCCCAATTCGACCAGGCCCCTTTCACTGACATGGCCCAATCTCATGTGCCAAATTTATGTATTCAACAAAGGTTTCGTGGATGCGACATTTGTTGAACCACTTACAAATTCAGTCTCAAGGGTATTTTTGGCTAAGAGATTTCGACCAAGTAAAGAGAATAAGAGAAGGGTGGAATATCCAAAACCCGTCGACGCCAAGAGGAGGCTGAAGCGTTGGATCGACACAAAGTAAGGATGTTTCGGAGGAAGACTTGAAGGAAGTATTGTCGGAGGAAGTCAATTGGTGGCATACGAAGCCGACACAGGAATAACTCATCTTTGACCGGGAAAATTTGAAAGCTCCAAGAACATGGGAAGTTAAAAAGATAGTGGGGTGACACGTGTCACCACAAAAACCAATCTGGGGAGATGAACAGTTATTTTATTAGCCTATATAAGGTAATAGTTATTTCCATCTTAGGGGTTGCATTTGTAACATTGCAAAGGGAAATACTCTAAGTACCAAGCGTTAAGAGAAACGAGTCACTCCCGGAAAATGTATGATAGTGTCCACACTTTTTTAATGCAATTTATAATAAAAGTTTAAATTATTGTCATTTACTTGCTTTCTCTTTCCTTCTTTTACTTTGTTTTATTTATCAATCTGAAACCCTTTTTTATTCATTCAAGTTTCTTACAACTCCTCTAATAGAAACCCTGTCACATTAAACAAACATACACTACAACCAGTTGTTCTGGGATTCTGTGGCCGATCCCGCAAGCAAACCTGCGATTGGAGGCCAAAGGTTGTTCCGCCGAGGATCGCGTGCAAACAAATTGACACACCCAGTGGGACTCATTTGAGTTGAGTGTATGCAATTACGTAGTGGTAAGATGGTGACACCACGTCCGAATGAAGAACTGTCTTCAACGGAAAGTTTAGTTGTAACACAAACAATTGATGTTGGCTCTGGGACCGTGTCAACGGTTTCAACTACCCCTAGTGGGCCAACCACAACATCACGTCGACACGACCCGAGGCCGACAATGGCAGGGACTACATGGCAGATGTGCCTAGCATCACACTGCCCATCCCTCGATCTTATGGGATGTCGACAAAGTTCATGTCGAGTTTACATTCTAGTGGCCCTTTGTTTGGGGAAAGCTCGTCCCCAGTTTCTCACCATATCATGGATTAGGTCCTTTGGCGAACCAAGTTACTCGACCCCCGTGTTTCAGTCTATTTTCCGAATCAATACCGACGTTTACTTCGAGTTCCGTCACGGTCGTGAGGAAGCAGATGGATGAGAGTAATCACGAGATGGTTCATATATTGACTCAGCAAATGGGCACCATATTGATACCATTAATACAAGATTCGACCCAGAGTTACCAACAATTGGCAACTCAAATGACACAGATAGGTGATTTCCTAGGCGCTCCTAGGGTACCAGGTCGATAGACTCCTCCGCCTCGACCGGAGACACCCGTTCATCAAGATGAGGTCTTCGACGAAACAATTTAACAACCCCAGGAGTTTGAACAAATACCTAGGGTGGCCTAAAGGCCTCCTGTACTAGTTCATAGGAACCAAGATCCTGACTATGTCATCAGGCAAGTTCAACATGATGCTTTGGCCGGCGAACCGAACTTGGAGGCCATGGTCGAACGCCTTATGGTCTGTAATGGGGAAAATCCAGGCCTTCGACGACCAACGTACACATCCCCATTACCAGAGTTTGTCTTACAGACGAAATTACCTAGGGGTTGGAAAGTACTGAAGTTCACCAAGTTTGTTGGTGACACTGAGGAATTCACCGTCGAACACGTCGCCAGGTATCAAACCAAAGCCGGTGACATAAAAAATTCTGAGGACTTAAAAATGAAGTATTTCCCAAGTTCCCTCACGAAAAATGCGTTTACATGGTTTACCACGCTTCCTCCCCAGTCTGTCCACACATGGGCCCAATTAGAGAGATTGTTTCATGAACAGTTTTACATTGGACAATCGAAAATTAGTTTGAAAGAAATGGCCAGTGTCAAACGGAAGGCCACTGAGTCGGTAGACCAATATCTTAATAGGTTTAGACTTTTGAAGGCGCGATGCTCCACTCAAGTCCCTGAACATGAGCTAGTCGAAATGGCAGCGTGCAGTTTAGATTATTCCATCAGGAAAAAGCTGGACATGCAATATCTCAGGGATATGGCACAGCTGGCTGACCGAGTCCGACAAGTCGAATGGTTGAAAGATGAGAAAACTCAGACTAACAGATACCGTAAGAAAGAAAAAGTGTCGTATGTGGCGGCTGACGAATATTCCTCCGACGGCGAAGGAATCGTCAACGAGAGTGAGGTCAACGTGGCTGAACTCAAGCCAGGGCCCCCATACACATGTAAGTTACTAAAACCATCGAACGGGAAAAATCCCGTCGAGACTGGGAAAACAGATAAATGCGTTGCTAAAACTTATCTGTTTGATGTATCTAAATGTGACAAAATATTTTATTTGCTGGTTAAAGATGGTTAAATAATCATTCCTCCTGGTTTAAAAGACCCCCCTTTAGAACAAAAAAGAAAAGGGGATTTTGTAAATTTCATAATTTTCTTGGTCATAAAACAGCTCAATGTGTTCTTTTCAGGGATTTGGTGCAGAAGGCTTTGAAGGAGGGCCAAATTCAATTTGGCGAAAGGCCAAAGATGCATGTTGATCTCGACCCGCTGAAGGTCGAAGAGGCTTTGTATTCAGAGTTGTATGAGTGCATGATGGTTGAGGCTACTGAGGGTCTCAGCAAACAACCAACAACTGAAATTATGGAATGCATGATGGTTGAAGCCACTGACTGTTTCGACAAAAGAGCTGAGGAACTCTAGGCAGTTTACCCTTAGGCTGGGGAAAGTTTGGCGGATTTCCAAGAAAAGTGTAGGGTAAGTGGGTCGAAGGCGGAATTATGCCCTAGAAGCAATGCTGTTTTTTATGAGAAAGCTGCTGAGAGATACGAGGTGAGCAAAAAGGAAATGCCGCGAGAAGATATGCCACCTGTCCCAAGGTTTGTGTTCGACCGGAGCGGTGCCCCTCGTCAAAACGAGGACTACAGGAAGCTATTCCAAGAGGCACGACTCAAAACTTTTGTGCCACCGTTGGACACCCCACAGGAGAAGTGGATGGCACCAGTAAGCCAGAAAGGAAGCAAAAAACCAAATGGGAATGTTCTGGACTTGGAAAAGGAAGCGAAAGTTTTTGACAAAAGAGTCGAACCTAGGGGTTATGTGGTGTCCCCCAACAACAAAGGGAAAAACCCCATGACCAGGAGTCAGTGGAGGCCCTATCAGCGAAACAAGAAAGCTGAGAAAGAGGCTGCTATTTCACAATTGAAGCTTGTTAGAACTTCTGGACAAAAGCGACAACATCAAAGAGGATGATGGGTAGAAAAGGACAAAGTGATGACAAATCAGACCATGGCAGTAACCGTGGAAGCGTCAGGAGAAAAAGGGGTAGTTTCGACCCAAAGCTCCAAATGTACTTCGGTGATCGAAAGCAAGAAGGAACCTGAATACACTCCTCAATCAGATGAGGAAGAGCCAAAATATTCTCCTCATTCGGACGAAGAGTATTCCCCTTCACCAGACGGTGACTTCGATGAGGACATGTACGATGACACCAATGATGACACTTATGGAGAAGACTTCATCTTGAACTATGGTATCGTGTCGATACTACCAGTTGAATATGATGTGGTGTCAAAAATATCTGAGGCAGAAGAGGATTTCGTACCTGACGAAAATGCGGAGGACAAACCGATATGCTATTATGTAATGAACAATGGTGTGGTCAAAGAACAAATGGCCATGTTTGAGAGACCCAGTCCTGGGATGATGTACCATCTGAAGCCGTTATTCATAAGAGCGAAGGTTGACAGAGTGGAAGTCAACAAGGTGTTTGTGGATGGTGGGGCAACTGTCAATCTAATGCCTCACAACCTATTCAAAAAGATTGGAAAGACGGAGGCTGATCTCCGACAACACAACATGGTTCTGTCCAACTACGAGGGAAAGACCAGTAACATCCTTGGAGTTGTCCAAGTGGACTTAGCAGTGGGCATAACCAACAGATCAACACTTTTTTTGGTTATCAATTCAAAAGCGAATTTCAACTTACTGTTGGGCGGGGAGTGGATTCATGGAATAGGGGCAGTGTCGTCGACAATGCACCAGAGATTGACCATCTGGAGGAAAGATGGCATCGTCGAGAATATTGAGGCTGATCAAAGTTATTACAAGATCGACGAAGCTAAGGTCAATAAGAAGTCCTTTGATCAACACCTAGCAAATGTGGCTCCTTGTGATGACGGGTCGGGGTCCTATACTTCCGTCGACACGGGTCACATCCTGAACTTAGATCCCGACTATGGGTTTATTTGGGATGCTGCCGACGAAACCATGGGGCCTATAGAAAATCCACCCACAGGGTGGCCAGTGGTCGGTGAGAATGACTACTGAGTCAGAAACCATGACTCGAATGTCGGCCTATCTGGCTGAAAACAAGAGAATGTCGGCGTTAAATGTGGGAGAACCACAAAATATAGCTAGCAGAGCCGACTGCGATGCATAAACAAATGGCCCACAAGGCCAGACAACAGGTTTTGAAAGCCAGAGGCTTAATTGTATCTATGATAATGAGCCTTTGGGGTTTGAGAAAGATCCAAATAGAAAGATCTAAGGTGTCGGAAGGAAAGCTGAAGGACTTCATTAAAACTAGGGAGAAGATGGTGTCGAACATACACACACCATCAGACGGGTCAATATCAAAGGCAGTGAGGGCCAACGCCTCGTCGGAAAGCCTGATTGAGGGGTTGGAAAGTTACGAAGTTTTCGTTATCAACAATCTTTCATCAACAGATTGGAGAAGATCAATCATCGATGTAGCGAGCGATTTTTAGACGTGGTTCTTAAGAACTGTCGCTCTGGGGTTACTACAGGTCGATTCATTTTTTATCCTATTGACCTGACTAAGGAAGGGAAATAGATGTCTCCAATTAACCCTGCTTGCATACTGAGTTTAAACAGCGGTCTGTTAGGTTACGAATGCTATATGGTAATGGGGCCTCTTTCTTCTTACTTTGTTTAGAACGAAACACCGGGAATGTTCATGGGGAATTTTGTTAGGATGCTAGAACTGATGCTTTTCGATTGATATGTAAAGGTACGGGATTTGGGGCTTTGGATTAGTGTGCTCACTAAGATTTTTCTTTCAATCTTATGCCTACGTATTCTCTTTTACCAAAACAGGGAAATCAGAGCGATCGTAGTTCCTCCTATTCTATGGGAGGAAATGGTGTTTTGGTGTCTTGTTCAAAGCCCAAGACGTGAAGCTGAAAAGGTGGTTTATATCTTGTTCAAAGCAGAAGATGTGAAGCTGAAGGGTCTATTTGTATCTTGTTCGAAACCCAAGATGTGAAGCTAAAAAGGTGTTGTCTTTAGAGAGAATTTATCATCTCTAAAGGGGGTCTATTTGTCACAATTGTTGGGTGACTAACTATAAAGGAGTATTACTTTAACCGGGATATGTGAATTCTAGCAATGCCATAATTTCCTTTATAGGGGGTTTTAACCTGAAGGAGAAGACTTTAACTCAGTGTAGAGCAATGCTATCTTTCCTTAGGAATTTCTCATGCTAAAATAGGGACAGTGGCGTGGATGTAAATAATCCAGAGGCTTGCCGCTTACAACAATTAGATGAAAGGAGTTGTTGATGTTTGTATCCTGTGAATGAGGCACAGTTTTGATGCTAAAAGGTTGATTGACTCAACCGGGGTTTTTCTTATACAAAACCTAAGAGGAGGCTATTGACCCAACAAGAGGATGCTTTTGTGTCTCGTACGAAGCCCGAGAGGGAGGCTAAAAGGAGTTGACTCAACAAGAGAGTGATTTTAGATGTGTCTTGTACGAAGCCCAAGACGGAGGCTAAAGTTTGACTCAACAAGAGAGTCTTTTATACTCAACAAGAGAGTGTTTTGTATCTCGTACGAAGCCCGAGATAGAGGCTAAAAGAGAGATTGACTCAACAAGAGAATATTTTATACTCAATAAGAGAGTGATTTTGTATCTCGTACGAAGCCTGAGATAGAGGCTAAAAGGATTATTGACTCAACAAGAGAGTCTTTTTGTATCTCGTACGAAGCCCGAGATAGAGGCTAAAAGGATTACTGTTTCAGTTGAGTGACAGGTCCAGTAGGTTGTTTAAAAGAGAAAATCAGTTCTTATAAAGAGAATGATTAAAGGTAAGGCTATACTTTAGGATTGATCATAGGATCAGGGTTATTTCCTGTTCTTTAAGGAAATGGGGAATCCAGAGGGTATTGGAGACTGTCCGAGTCTACTGGTGTTTTTCCCTACTTGAGAATGCCTTCGAGACTCAAGGAGATTAGACTGTCCAAGTCTAGAGTTTTATCCTTTGTATTATGCTTAAAGAAACAGTAGTAGTATGTTCACGGTATAAAGATCTAGACTCTTTGACAAACTGTTCTATTAGGATGACTAATTTTTGTTCCTATACCTCTAGGAGGTCGTCGGGACAATTTGTACGAAGCTCAAGAGGAGGCTGGAAACTTTTAAGAAGCCGAGGGACAATTTGTACGAAGCCCAAGAGGAGGCTCTCTTCCCGAAGGAAGAATCCTTATACGAAGCCTAAGAGGAGGCTGTGAATACTTCTAAAAAGCCGTAGGGTCCTTGTACAACGCCCAAGAGGAGGCGGGGATGCTTTTAGGAAGCCTGTGGGTCCCCAAACCCCGAGAAATTCAAGACATGCCATTCACAGAGAATAGATCAAGCCAGGAATGTCCGAGAATTTGGAAGAAGCTCAAGAGATGCCATTCACGGAGAAAAGATCATCTCTGGGGAGTTAGAGCTTCTTTGACAATTTCTAAGGGCGACAGTCTAAGAAAGGGTTCAAAATGAATCTGCCTTTCACATCTCCATATTATTTAACCCCAAGAGGAGGGAAGACTGTGTCTGGTAATCCTATGGGGATCTAGTTTTGTCTATTTAAGAGTGATTAACAGGGCTTAGTGCTAGACGTAGTTGCCGGGGAAAACTCTAAATATCTATACTAGTATTACACAGTTGATATGAGTTTATGAAAGAAGACTTACAGTGAAACAGCCCCACAATACAGTTATATGTATATGAAAGCGGATAAAGAAAGCATATAAACACTTACTCGGTTGTAGAGCTTTCATGCTGTTTGGTTAGTTGTTCAACAAAGAAAGATTGAAAACAGCAGTATATTCAAAATTAAAGGAGAAAGTATTTTGAAAAGATGTTGGGGCTTACAGCTCAAGGAGAGGCCCAAGGTTTATCAGTGATCGCACTGTCGTTTTTTATAGAGGGCCTTATACAAGTGACTGAGGCCCAAGAAAGGTTTTCTGTACAAGGGGATGGGTCTCACACTATCTCAAGAGGCCCAAGTGTTTAAAGAAAAAGAATGGGGCTTGCAACATGAGGGTATGCCCATATGATTGGTTTTTTAATTGGCGATTGCGTCAAGGTTTTCTTTTAACGCAAGGGGACTTATACAATGTCTGAGGCCCAAAAAGTTTTGGTTAAAAGGGGATTGGGTCTTACACACTAATAGAGGCCCAAAAGATTTATTTTTGTACAAGTGGTGGGGCTTACAGCTCAAGGAGAGGCCCAGGGTCATTTGTTTGAAAATGGCGATCGCACCGAGATTTTTGAAAACGCGGTGGGTCTTATACAATGCATTGAGGCCCAAAATGGTTTGGTTTTCAAAGGGGGTTGGGTCTTACACTCTAATAGAGGCCCAAGAATAATTTTGAATGGGTCTTATAGCTCGAGGAGAGGCCCAGGGTTTGTTTTTCAACAGACGATGATCGCGTCGAACTTTTTGAAATACAACGGGACTTATACAATAAGTGAGGCCCAAAAAGGTTTGTATTTACAAAGGATTGGGTCTTACACTCTATTAGAGGCCCAAAAGTGTTTAAAATTGTTTGATGAGGGTGAAAATCAAAGAAACCCTAATTTGTTATTCTTTAAAAGTAAATATTTAAAGAAAATCAAATAAAATACCAAATAAGTTTGAATAAACCATTTGTGCTTTTTGTTTTAGGTTTGAGAAATGAGGGATTAATCACAAGATGAATTAAAACTCACTTGGTTTTGATTTTCAAAGTAAATATTCACTTTTAAAATGTTTAAAAACATTAAAAAGGAATTTATTCACAAAAATACTAATTATGTTAAATAAATAATATAAACGTAATTTTTTTGTGGAATAAAATATTTCAACATTTTTGTGATTTTTTGCAAAAAGAACCAATAAAAAATAATTAAAATTTAAAGAGTTATTAATTTTCCAATTAATTAATAAAACATGAAAATATTGGAAAAAATAGCAAAAATGTGAGAAAACACAAAATGGCATGGGTGGGGTTTGAACCCACGACCTCAAGGTTATAGGGCACGCGCCTTACCACTGGGGTGGTGATACATCCATTGCTTGAAGTGAAACCACAAATATACAAGGCTTGCCTTGTTTTTGGCCTGACCCAAGGCAAGGCAAGGCAAGTTTTGGGTCAGAAACGTGAAGGTCATAACTTTCTCATTTCTCCATGGTTTGAGACAAAATTTATATGCATCTGGTCTAGAATTTCACAAGGAATCCAATGGTGGGGGTATTTTTTTCAGATCATACTCCCTCCTCAAAATCCGATAGTGGTTTTGAAAAAGGCCTATAATTGCATTTTCTATGCTACACTTTGATACAGGCATGAATTACATGATGAATTGGTTCAAACACAACATATATAACATGTATGAGGTGTGTATAATCAATGGACTTCAAAGCAATGCATATTTTGGAAAGTTCAAGTCATGATGCTTACCTCGTTTTGAGCTTTTGGAGTTTTATGTGCAATCTGCCAAACTTCTTGTTCCAGAAATGGTTTGATGCTTTGGACACTCTCAAATGATCCCTTATAAGCTTTTAGGATGGTTGGAATCAGCTGGAACCTGCAAAAACACAAACTGGCCCTTTCTTGCAAAAGGGGTTAAAATGACCAAAATAACAACTCTCTCAAATGGTGTTCCAGATGGGGGAAACCATTTGGGATAGTTCAAGGATATTATTTGGCGTGTGTTTGAGGTTTTATCTGGTTTGGAAAATGACTGAATCAAGTCATGGCTTGAAAAATGCACAAAAGGCCTATTTTGAGGTTTTGAGATGTGACTTTGTGATTTTGGTGTTACAGGTCACTTTTGATGGTTTGGATCACCTACATATGATGTTTATGAGGTGTTAGGATCATGAGTTGTGATGGAAATGCTCTCTAACTCAAAAACTCAGAGTTACCTTGCTAAAGAAGGTATTTTGGCCTAAAGAGAGGGATTTTGAGGAAAGCATATGTTTGATGGCTTTGGTGTACTCAAACTGAGCACAAATGAGCTCTATTTATAGTAGAGCAAGTTTGTTTTGGAATCAATAGTGAATGACAACTGCAGCAGAGGTTTGGCCAATGGTTGCACTTTGGAATCCAAGTCTCCTCTAGCCATTGACTAGAGGTTAGGGCACAGGGTTGTGGTTCCCTTGGTCTTGGATAAGTCTTGACTGAATTCAGTTGCAAATGTGTCAGTCCATGCCACCTTGGTGTATGTATTGAATGCTCCAATCCAAAATTAGAGTCTTGTCCCTCTTTTAGGCAATTCTAGGTTTGGCATGCTACTTCTTGTTCCAAGGACTTTGGAGGCTTGGCTCAGTGTTTGTCCCCTTTAAATTTGATCCTCAGATGTGTCCAAAGTGATGACAAGGCTTGGAATTATCGGATTTTGCTAAATCGAGCAAAAATGCAAAATTCTGCCTAGCCTTGGCAGTTTTCAGCAAGGCATATTGCCATTGTCATATCTCATGGCCCAAGTGGAATTTGGTGATGTTCTTGGCCATTTTGGAAAGCCCTCATATGATACAACAACTGTTTGATCATATTTGGTTTTGATACCTTTTGGATCCAAGTGAAAAATGCCCCTACATTTGGAAAAAAGTGAAGGCAGATTCTGACTTAGTGAAAATTTCACTAAGTGTTGGAAAAAAGTGACATTTTCACTTTTTGTGATTTTGATCATTCCATAACTCAAAATCTATGATGAATTTGGAAGGAGGTCAGTTCTAAGGTTTTGTAGAGGGTAATGAGAGCTACAAATCTAGATTTGGATGGGGGAAAATGGCCTTGTGGTTTAGGAGTTATGATCCTCCAAAGTTGGTACCCTTGCCACTTTGTTCATAACTTGGAAAATTTTCTAAGTTTTTATGGTTACCCCTTTTACAAGCTATCCCACTTTTCTTGATTTTTCTTAATGAATGATGATTCAAATCATACATTAACATCATTTTAGGGTTAAAAACCCATTTTTGTGAAAAATCTCAAAAAGTCAAAGTTGACTTTTGTGCACAGTTGACTTTTTGTCAGATGAATTCCAAACTGTGCGATCCTCTATGAAATCAAGTCCTTGACCTAAATCAAACTTGATGGATTGATTTCATAGGTGTTATAGGGTGTATTGAATCATGTCCTAGGGTTTGGGAGCATGTCCTGGTCAAAAGTCAAAGCTACAGTTGACTTTTCTTGCGAAATCCTAATTGTGGTACTGATGAAATTGAGACTTGCTGCTCAAGCTTCTTGGATCAATCCATTTTTACAAATGGATCAATGTGGTATGTTGGAGACCCTCAAATCATGTCTTGAGGTCTTGGCTCATGATTTGTCCCAAAAGTCAACTTAGGGGTGAATTAGGTCAAGAAACCCTAATTTCTGATTTTTGATGTATGCATCCCCTGAGGTCAAATTGACTTGATGCTTGGGCCCATGAGGTTCCATGGAGTATTTTAGGATATGCTTTGAAGCATTGGCTCATGCCTAGAGGAAAATTTCCATCTGGAGGCCCTGGTCGACCAAACCCTAATTTGGTGACACTGGCGATCTTGAGGCTTGATCCACCTGGAAGGGAGCAGCCTTGTGCTTAATCCTTTAAAGTGGGTGTCCTCTTGATCCATTGTAGATGTTTGGGAGGTTAGAAAAGTTGAAATCATGTCATTTCTTGATCGATCCTTTGTCTAATAACTCTGAGAGGGCTTGAAACCCTAATTTTGACTGTAGTAAGTGTTCACCCATCTTTGGAGAGACTGATGAGGCAAGATGGTTCATCCATATTGTGATGATGATTTGAACAATGATGGGAAATCTTAATGGTCAAAATTTGGGGTATGACAGTCGAGTACCAGGATAATCTGGTGGGCAGCGCTGATAGGAAGACTAAATATAGAGCATTGAGTTACGTCTTGATGGGAAACGAGTTGCTAAAAAAGACTCTAGAGGGGATATTGTTCAAATGTCTAGGGGACACAAATGCCTACTTGGCAATTTTTGAAGTTCATAGTGGGACGTGTGGAGCTCACCAAGTTGTCCACAAAATGAAATGGTTACTGTTTCGACAGGGTGTCTATTGGCCAAGCATGCTCAAATATTGCATTGACTTCGCGAAGGGGTGCCAAGACTGTCAGAAACAAGCAAACATTCAGCATGTGTCAGCCAATGAATTGTACACCATCGTCAAACCATGGCCTTTTCGAGGTTGGGCATTGGATGTCATAGGGGAGATTCGACCAGCTTCGTCGAAATAACAAAAATTCATCCTCATAGGTATAGACTACTTCACAAAATGGATAAAAGTTGTTCCCCTGGTGAAAGTGGATCAGGAGGCTGTGATCGAATTTATCCAGAATCATATCTTGTATAGATTCAGGATACCTGAAACCATCACAACGGATCAAGGCTCTGTATTCGTTGGACAGAAAATGCAAGAGTTTGCAGCTGAAACAGACTTCAAGTTGGTTACTTCGACACCATATTATGCTCAGGCAAATGGTCAGGTCGAAGCAGCCAATAAAGTGGTAATTGGGCTCATCAAGAAGCACGTGGCCAAAAAACCAAAGAATTGGCACAAAACGCTGAATCAAATTTTATGGGCTTGTCGAACATCCCCCAAGGAGTCAACGAATTCGACTCTGTTTCGCTTGGCTTTTGGGCATGACGTTGTGTTACCAGCAGAAATATGCCTATAATCCGTCAGAGTGCAACGACAGCATGAGATTCCGTCAGAGCAGTATTGGGACATGATGCTAGACGAACTCGTAGACTTAGACGAAGAAAGGATGGTAGCACTGAATATGTTATTATGCCAGAAGGCACAAGTTGCAAAGGCATATAACAAGAAGGTCAGAAAGAAGACCTTCGCAGTTAATGGTTGTGTGTGGAAAGCAGTGTTACCCATGGATCGACAGGATCGAACGCTGGGGAAATGGTCACCAAACTAGAAAGGACCGTTCAAAGTGAACCAAGCTTTCAACAACAATGCATAGGAGGTAGGAATGGACCAACGAGTCTTAAGGGTAAATGGGAAATATTTGAAAAAATATAAACCTATGCTACAAGAGATTAACATTTAAACATAACTTTCTCATTAGTAAAAAGCCAAAATAGGCTATGGGGGCCAAAATGGCTTACATAATATCTAGAGGAAATTACAGTGGTTCGACATGCAAATTAAGAAAACTCAGGGAATCTGGACTTGAAATCCTCAAAGAGAGTTTTCTCATGAACAACTTTGCTTTCAAGGAGAACCTTCCGTTTCCGCATTCGACCAATGGAATTTTTTTATCTTGAGTGCCGCCTCGACATAAGAAATGCCTTGAGCGACTTCTTGATCGATGGTTTCTTGCGTAGGCAAGGGGTCAGCCGAATCCAAATAGGCTTTTTACTGTTCGACTTATGCAATCTTTCTTGTAAGTTCTGCTATTTGAGCTTGGTAGTCAGATATCTACTGTTCGAAAACACGATGTTTGTCGGAGTGCTCTTGTTTTTTAGCCTCGAAATCCCCAAGTTTCTTCTCACGAACTGAGCTGAGGTACCACTCATGTTTCATCTCGTTGTTTTTTAACCTGATTTGAGCATCATCCTGAGTACAACTAGAGAGGTCCTTGGCCAGGTCCGTGAAGAAGGCCTCGAACTCAATTAAGTACGTGGCCATGGGAGCAGGAAGTTGGAATTCAGCAAGTTCATCCAAGATTTTGAACACGTCACGGGCTATAGCATCTTCTTCGGCGACGGCCACCAGAAATTCTTCCTCAAACAGGTAGGTTTTCAAATGTTGGAGCTTGAGGTAAAAGGAAGCATCCAGGTTTGGGGTTAGTATGGCTGTTGAACTAGTGAATTGAGCATCCCCAGATTTTTGGTGAAGCTTGTACAGTGCCTTAAGGGTCACTACTGGGTTTGTTTGTTTTGTTCCCAGGATCTCTTCTGGGGTGAGAACCTTGTCGACAACAGGTGGATATGTGTTGGAACCACTTTCAGGAACTTTAGGGTTCACGTCGACGTCAGCAGCGGTGGCAACAAGTGAAAGATTTATATTATCACTAGGGTTTGTACCGTCATCTCTAGCCTCAGTGTTGACATGTTTAAGAGGGATGTTTTCGCCACTAAGGTCTCCTCTGTCGAGATCAAGAATTCGTCGACTGTCTGAGGACTAGGTATGGTTGTGGTCTCAGGAGGATTGATGTTGGAAGTTAGTTCAGTATCATCTTTTTCCGCAGTGGTTGAAGCGACCACGGTTTCCTGCAAGACAAGTTTCAGTGAGAAGATTGTCCAAATACCATCTGAAATAATAAAGCAGAGGGGATGAATACCTTTGCAGATTGTGGAGGAGGTGTTTTAGGGGGTGCTTCAGTTTGAACAGGCTTGAAGACTTCATCAAGGTTCTAAGGGACAACAGGGTCCACAGTCGAAGTAGCCGTTTTTGAAGGATTTTTCTTGGTTAAAGCTCTCTTCTTTCTCACCAATGGAGTGGCTGAAGGAGATGCTGGAGCTGTAGTAGGGAAGACCCAAGATTGGTTACTTTCGTCTGACGCATACCCATAAGGAGATGGGACTTTCTAAAAAGCCTATGCAGACAAAAAGTCAGACGAATGGCAGAAGCAAAGGCGAAGGAATAAAGAAACAAGATATACATGTGGAATTGCAGTCTTGGGTTTCTTGGCAAGTCGGGTAGAGGTCGACGTAGCAGCCGCTTCCCGTTTTCAACCCTAGAAATAAGCCAAAATGGTTAATTAAAGACAATGGGTGAAACAAAGTTGAAGAATTCAGAGTTTACCTTCTTTGATGGTTCGTATGAGGCGTCAGCAGCTTGGGGGTCCTCGACAGGAGCAAAAATTGGTGGATTAGGAGCTTCGCCAGCAAGGAAAGCAAAAGTGTCGACCACGTTCTCCAAGAAAAGGTTTGGCGTGAAAATTTAAGCTTGGTAGTCCGACCACCAAAGGTCGAACTCTTGGGTAGTGAAAAAGGAAGGTTGGAATGCAATGACAGGCAGTGCAAGATGTTGCATAGACTTGGTAATTTTAGGCAAGCCTTATGACTCGCATGGTTCAAACGTCGACCAGACTGCACGATGTCGGCATAATGTTTCACCAAGGATTTTGGCAGCATTTGGCTCAAGCCAAATTGTCGGGCCACCAAATTAGGCTGATAGTTTATAAAACCATAGCCTGTGTTCCCCATCTCGGTCCAGAAGGATATCATGATGGGAGTTAGAAACGCCCGCCATATGGAGTTCGACTGCGCTGCGGCTTTGGGGGATACCCTAGGAAACGGGTTCTTAAACCATGTCGGGCCAAATTTGTGTTCCACAAAAGGCGCCATGCTGGGTACGAAGGATGTAGTCTCCACAAACATATTGAGATATCTCATAAAAAGGGTTTTCTTGGGGGTTTCTTGGGTGGTCATCAAGGTAAGTCGCATACCTTCGACGGAACGCTCTTTGTTCAGACGCTCCATTGTAGTAAAGGCGGGGTATCCTAAGTTATGCTCGAAAGTGGCATTGAGCCAATGCTGTAACAACCACATGGGCCCTGAAATGTTTAAAGCCTTGGTAATTTGATGAAGGAGTTTCAACCGCATGGCTGACAAACCAAGGGAATGGTAAAGGGAGGCTAGTAGAAGCTTGCCCAGATATACCTGTCGACCCTTATGAATCTGGATGGCCAGGTTGATATAACTTTTGGCTATCTGCAGAGAACTAGGGTAGAACAAGTAATAAGACAGCCACAGTGTCAGGTACGCAATATGTTCTTCATCGGACACCTATTTAGAGAGTTTGTCGTGGTGATCTTCGATGTAGTTTTGGAAACTAGCACGCTCGAAGTCGAAGGAGTTTTTCGTTTCCAAAGTTGGGTCAAATTTTTCTCCCAGTGGCGAAAGACCAGTGATGGCCGCCACGTCAAAAAGTGTCGATGTAAACATACCGCAGGGGAAGTGGAATGTGTTGTTCGACCCTTCCCAAAAATACATCGACGCAAGCAGCAAGCAAGGGTTAACCCTATGAGCGTTTTTGAGAAGTTGATTAGTATCGAAAATACCAGCCATCTTCTATTGATCTTTGCGCTGGCCTTCGACTCTATTGAGCCAGGCAATGTAGTCTTTATTTCTATGTGTAGGCATGGATCTGAAGACTCTAAACTTGGGTGCCATGTATTTTAGGTCCAAAGAGCCACCTTTCTCGAAAACTGGTGGGATATTGTGCGCGAAACAAGGAAAAAACTCTTGAAGTTCTTGGTGGTTTAGCTTTTTGTCCGGATATGGGCCGTGAAAAGCATGAAGCTTACCAGCCACTGCAAAAGGGATGACCATCTGATGGCGCCACTTGTCCATCACCGCTTCATCAGGAGATGACGGTTGAGGAAGAGGCCTGAGGGATTCTTGTTCAGAAAGAACAAAGGCAATAGGGTTATTTCCGGTGGTATGAGTGGTAGAAGTAGTAGCGTTCGTGGTTGAAGCCATTGGAAAAGAGAAAACAGAGGTTTTTCAAGAACAAGAAAGAGTTGAAGAAGAAGAAGCTACGAAGAAAAGGTGAAAAAGAAAACCAGTTGGACTTAGTGGTATTTATAGAAAAAACGCATGCAGATGAAAGATCACAAACTGTTCACATTCTGAATTAAGTGGGGGTGGTTTCGAGACCCATAACTTAGGACGAGACTAGCCATCATGACATTGTCTTGGAAATCGTGGTATAAAAGTTGCCATCATCATATCAGACGGCGTGGGACATGTGGCTCGACAGAAGACAAAACGTTGTTTGTTGAGTCGAAACCAAAAGCGCCGTCGTAATCTCGCAGGAAAGCAAAACGCCATATTTCTCAATCGAAAGGGTGCTCAGTCGAAACTGGCCTTTTGGGGGGCAATTTGTTGGCTAAGAGATTTTGACCAAGTAAAGAGAATAAGAGAAGGGTGGAATATCCAAAACCCGTCGACGCCAAGAGGAGGCTAAAGCGTTGGATCGACACAAAGGAAGGATGTGTCGGAGGAAGACTTGAAGGCAGTATTGTCGGAAGAAGTTAATTGGTGGCATACAAAGCCGATGCAGGAATATCTCATCTTTGAGCGGGAAAATTTGAAAGCTTCAAGAACATGGGAAGTTGAAAAGATAGTGGGGTGACACGTGTCACCACAAAAACCAATCTGGGGAGATGAACAGTTATTTTATTAGCCTATATAAGGCAATAGTTATTTCCATTTTAGGGGTCGCATTTGTAACATTGCAAAGGGAAACACTCTAAGTACTAAGCGTTAAGAGAAACGAGTCACTCCCGCAAAATGTATGATAGCGTCCACACTTTTTTAATGCAATTTACAATCAAAGTTTAAATTATTGTCATTTACTTGCTTTCTATTTCCTTCTTTTACTTTGTTTTATTTATCAATCCAAAACCCTTTTTTATTCATTCAAGTTTCTTACAACTCCTCTAAAAGAAACCCTGTCACATTAAACAAACATACACTACAACCAGTTGTTCTGGGATTCTGTGGGTGATCCCGCAACCAAACCTGCGATAGGAGGCCAGCGGTTGTTCGCGCGAGGATCGCGTGCGAACAGGTAGACAAGCCTTGTTTCTTCACGCCTCTCAAGACTTCCTTCGACCCATTCATGACTCTTAGGATACTTTCTCTCCTTGAAAAACATATCTTTCTTGTCGAATTCACCAAGAAAAATCAAATTTCTCTTCAAATCAGGTACATACCTAACTTCAGTCAATAACCTTATTGACTCATCATGGAGCTTCAATCTCACAGATCCAATACCTGCCAATTTGCAAGCTTTGTTGTTTCCCAGCAGCACTGATCCACCATCTTGATCACATAGCTCCTTGAACGATTCTCTGTTTGGAGTCATGTGCCAAGTGCAACATGAATCCATAATCCACTATTTTCTTGAGTCCCCGCTTGAAACCAAAAGAACATCAGATGATTCGAAGTCATCTTGAACAATGGTTGTGTTTCCATTATCCTTACCTCCATGATCTTTCAGGCGTTCAGGGCACACCTTTCTTGTGTAACCCTCCTTCTTACAGTGATAGCATCGAATACCAGATGCTTCGCCACTATAAGACTTCTGCTGACTTTTACCTTTCTTCTTGTCGAACTTACCATCCTTTCGCAAGAATCTTCCCTTAACGGCCAAACCTTCATCCACCGTTGAAGGTTTATGCTCCTTTTGTTCATTCAGGTCCTTAGAATACAAGGCTGATTGAACTTCTTCAAAGCTCAGGGACTCCCTTCCATACAGGAGAGTTTCTTTGAAGTGATCATGTGTTATGGGCAAAGCGCACAACAACAATAATGCTTGATCTTCATCATCGATCTTCACATCAATATTTTCAAGATCAAGAATCAACTTGTTGAACATATCCAACTGCTCAGTCGACACTTTGTCTTCACTCATCTTGAATGAATACAAAGCTTGCTTCAGGTAGAGTCGATTCACCAGAGATTTGGTCATGTACAAACTTTCAAGTTTCAACCATAACCCCGATGTCATAGTCTCCTTTGATACCTGTCGAAGAACCTTATCACCAAGGCTCAATAATATTGCGCTGCGAGCTTTCTCTATCATGGCTGTCTTTTCCTTTTCAGTTAACGCAACGATAATGGTTGCCTCTCCCTTCAACGCTTCTAAACACCCCTGCTGAACCAGTAGGGCTTGAATTTTCAAGCGCCACAGACCAAAATCGTTCACTCCGGTGAACTTTTCAATCTCATACTTTGTTGATGACATTTTCCTCCATGCTCACCGCACCAATTTGTTGTGAATTAGGATGCCTTAAACCAAAATATACTCGGTTTCTTCATAGGCAAGAAACACACAAATGCTAGGGTTAACAAGGAAAAACAAAGGAAACACAACAAGGATTGGTTATAACTGCTATTATTTATTTTCTCTTTAAATCATATTACATGTACTCAAGAATAATAAATAACCCTCTCACCCTAATTAGGATTTACCACTCCACAAGATGAGAGACTAGTATGATATTTATAATAAACCTAACATACTAAACTAATGGCCCTTCTAACAATTACCCATTTCAATATAACTTAGGGTACACGCTAACTTAAACAATTGGATCCTTAACACAAGGTCAAATCCGACAACTATATACTAGAACACAATTCGACTACAGAATGTAGGTCTTCGACAACAACATGCGAGCAGATTTCGATAGCATGCTAACTAGAGTTCGATCAAATATCTCACAGATGTAGTGTCGTTAAGCATCTACGTAAAAAAATTGAAGAGAATAGAAGATCAATTGATTTGAAATAATAACAAAATTTTATGCATGTGGTATAAATCATTAATATTTTATTGTAAATATCTATATCTTTTTCCAATAATAAACAATACTGGCTGAGACAATGTTTAACATGTGTTTCATGAGACAGAAACCACACTCATATCATCCTGGGTGTTTCCTCATCTACAAATTTAAACTTTACATAAATATATAACCACACATCTAATTATAGATAAAGGATTGTCACAAGTAATCCACTTATAAAAGGCATATAAAATTTGGGCATCGTATTAATAACTTAGTTAAAAATATTATGTTGCTCCACAACTCTATATATTGAAAACATTTTAATCATATTACACGCTAAGCTAATTACAAAGTCAAAGAATGTTATTTCTTTGGTTCAAGTGGTTTAACTAAGGAACATATCATGATTACCATATTTCGTGAAAGAGAGATGATGATCAATTGCAAATGACCATTGGATGAACACAAGCATATTCGGTATTTGGAAAAACTTGAAAATTAACTATAACAGAGAAATGACAATTTCAACATTACTCATGAATCGGTAGATGGTGCTAAATAAAAGTTTTGTTTTGAAATATGAGGGCAAATTTTGAGGTATTACAGATGCCCCTATTTAATCTTCTTGGACCCGAAGGTGTGAATGGCGAAGGTATTCGGGCATTCGGGGTGCAAGAGGATTAAATATCGGAATACCCAAAATTTTCATGGTGGTTATGAATGGCAACTCGCCCATCCATCTTTTTTTTACTAAGCAATGATTCTTAGAAAAGGGTGAAACTTCCCCTAGATCCTGGTCTTCAGCCAAGGAACTGGTCTCAGTTTTCTTTTGAAATAAACTTCCCCTCGATCTTAGTTTCCTACTGAGGAACTAGTCTCAGTTTCTAATACAAACTTCCCCTCGATCCTGGTTTCCTACCAAGGAACTGGTCTTAGTTTCTAATATAAACTTCCCCTTGATCCTGGTTTCCTATCGAGGAACTGGTATCAGTTTCTGATATAAACTTCCCCTCGATCCTGGTTTCCTACCAAGGAACTGGTCTCAGTTTCTTTTGTCAATAAACTTTCTTGACAAGGGACGATGTTCATAGCGGTTTTCCTCAAACTTCTTGCCGGATTTTCCTGGGGAGATGCCATTTGACGGGAAAAAGTTCTGATGTCAGACTGGCTGGGGAAACCCATTCGTCTGAGTTGTAGAGGTGCACAAACTTCTCTGTTTGGAGACGCCATTTGTTGACTCTACTGGGGAAAATAAGTCTCTTGAGAGTCTGCTTTCCGCTTGGGGATATTACATCATACTTTTCTCGAGATCTTCTTGGAGGAATGTTATGTGATGTAATCTGATTTTGAGGTGCTGATGACCTTTTCGTCAGCGAATTTTTTGGAGAAAAACTGCTATACTGCCAAATCTTTGATTAAGAGGCTTTCTTTGGGGATTTTCCTTAATCCGGGAAAGCGAGGATATCATCTTCAATGGCGAAGAGTGACGTTTGTCGAAAGTTTTCTTATTTTTTAGAGGTTCAAGTTACCAAAGCGGTCAAGGGACCAACTCCAATCCAAAAATAAACTGGAAAAGAGATTGTTCAGACGCAACATCTCATGATGAGAAAAGAACTGACAACTCGATTGAGAGGACTTTTATCACTAGGGGATAAAACTGACTAGAGTGATAGTGATGCAATATGAATATAAACGTAAATCAATAATGCATGATGTATGTATGTTTATGCTGACAAAACTGACGCGACATACAGACTAGTGGATGAATACGACTAAATATTCGGCCACTACGGGGAATGAAAAGTATCACGGGTCCAAAATAGCAATTTTGCCTTACTTAGGAGAGATAGTCCCTGTGGAGAAAACTCTTGGTCGGGCTAAGGAGATAAGAACTCTATCGGGGATGTCGGACGGAACATTCGCATCTGACACTGCTGATCCTTCATTCAAGCGTACTGGCTAAGAAGGAGTACTTTGATTCTGCACTTTGAAGTTCGATTACTTCTGGAGAAGCGATGATGTTCTTTCGATGTTCAACAGTCAAAAGAAATTGCCATCTTTATTTTAAAATCAGAAAAAGTTGACAAATAAATTCATTTTTGTTTTATTTCAAGAATCATTAATCATGTTAAAATGTCGTCCTGTAAATCTAAAATAAATAAGAATTACAAACAAAAGCACTGGGGCTAAAATTTTATTGATAGGATGGAAATCAGCCAAGCGCGTGATTCCATAGAGTATATACAAAGTTTATAAAATGGTAATTTAAGGGAAAATGCTACATCGAAACATAACGACCACTATCCTTCTACCAACTTTGAATTCTGGACATCCTGAGCTTCCGTCGAAGATGACCTTGACTGGAGTTTTTTTGATGGACGACATGACTGCTGCTGGGTATTTGCCCCTTTGTTGGGCGTAGTTACTTGCCACTATCCCTAACTTTTGCCTGGATTGTACTTTGAGATTTCCAATCCATCGGGATGATTTTTTATTATGTCTCTAATTTTTTCCTGGACCGCCATTTCAGGTTTTCAATCCACCGAGAGGTTTTTTTTTTTATTGTTTAGGCGAAGTATTTCTTGACTACGTCAACATTTTTGGGATAGGCAAATTCTTCTCCATCTATGGTTGCGAGTCTCAAGGCGCCGCCTGAGAAGGCTTTCTTGACCACATAAGGGTCGTCATAATTCGGAGTCCATTTGCCCCGGGAATCAGTGAGGAATGATTGTAACTTCTTGAGCACGGAGTCTCCTTTCCTGAAGACGCGAGGTCGGACCTTTTTGTCAAACGCCTTCTTCATCCTTTGTTGATACAACTGACTATGGCATAGTGCCGTTATTCGCCTTTCTTCGATCAGATTCAGTTCATCGTGTCGACTATTACACCATTCAGCCTCTGTTAGCTTAACTTCCATCAATACCCAGATTGATGGGATCTCTACCTCTATGGGGAGCACTGCTTCCATGCCATATACTAGAGAGAAAGGGGTTGCCCCTATTGAAGTGCGGACAGATGTGCGATAACCGTGAAGAGCAAAGGGTAGCATCTCGTGCTAGTCTTTGTAGGTTACAACCATCTTTTGAACAATCTTCTTGATGTTCTTGTTAGCCGCTTCTACCGCTCCATTCATCTTAGGTTGGTAGGGAGATGAGTTATGGTGTTCGATTTTGAACTCAGCGCACAACTCTTTCATCATCTTGTTGTTCAAGTTGGATCCATTATCAGTAATGATCTAGCTTGGAACACCATAACGGCAGATGAGATTGTTTTTGATAAATTGGACCACCACTTGTCGGGTTACATTGGCGTATGACGCTGCTTCGACCCACTTGGTGAAGTAGTCAATGGCTACCAAGATAAACCGATGTCCGTTCGAAGCCTTGGGTTCAATCACGCCAATCATTTTGATTCCCCATATAGAAAAAGGCCATGGGGAAGAGAGAACTTTGAGATTTGTTGGCGGTACATGGATTTTGTCATAGTATATCTGACACTTGTGACATTTCCTCATGTACTTATAGCAGTATGATTCCATGGTCAACCAATAGTACCCGGCTCTTAGAATTTTTCTCGCCATTGTGTGTCCATTGGCATGAGTGCCAAAGGATCCTTCGTGGATTTATTTTATCAGCATGTTTACTTCTGGTCTGTCTACGCATCGGAGGAAGACCATGTCGAAATTTCTCTTATAGAGTGCATCGCCGCTCAGAAAGAAGCTGCCTGCTAATCTCCTGAGGGTCTTTCTGTCTTTTTTGGATACCCCAGATGGGTACTCCTGTTTCTAAAGGAAGCACTTGACATCGTGATACCAAGGTTTGACGTCTATGACTGCTTCAATCGTGAAGATGTAAGCGGGCATCCTAAGGCATATTATGTCGATCTTAGGTACGTCGTTCCATTGACCTACACTAATCATGGAAGAGAGAGTGGCTAATGCATCAACCATGTGATTCTCCTCACGAGGGATATGATGAAACTCGATTCTGTTGAAGAAGGGTAACAACCTTCTTGCGTAGTCTTTGTAAGGGATCAGTCCTAATTGGTATGTGTTCCAATCTCCTTTAATCTAATTGATAACCAGGGCTGAGTCACCATATACATCCAAGTTCTTGATCCTTAAATCGATCGCTTCTTCGAGACCAATGATACAAGCTTCGTATTCGGCCTCGTTGTTTGTACACTTGAATGTCAGTCGGGCAGTGAAAGGAATGTGGGTACCCTGAGGTTTTATGATGATTGCTCCAATTCTGTTTCCATAATGGTTGACAGCTCCATCAAAGATTAGTCCCCATTAGGAACCTGGTTCTGGCCCTTCACTGGGTAGCGGTTCATTGCAATCTTTCATTTTCAAATACGTGACATCTTCGTCTGGGAAGTCAAATCCGACTGATTCCTGATCGTCAATCTGTTGATGAGCCAAATTATAGGTTAAAATACTCCCTTTGACGACTTTCTGGGCATGGTATTTGATGTCGTATTCTGATAACAACATATGCCAACGGGCAATCCTTCCCGTAAGAGCAGGTTTTTCAAAGACATACTTGATTGGATCCATTTCGGAGATTAACCAAGTAGTGTGACGAATCATATACTGGCAAAGACGTTTGGCTGCCCAAGCCAAAGCACAACAAGTTTTCTTAAGCATAGTATACTGAGTCTCGCAGCTGGTGAATTTCTTACTCAAATAGTAGATGGTAGACTCCTTCCTTTTGGTTTCGTCTTGTTGGCCAAGTACACAACCCATTGAGTCTTCCAAGACTGTTAGGTATATGATTAGTGGTCTTCCTTCCACTAGAGGTGATAGAATCAGTGGGTTCAACAGGTATTTCTTGATACTGTCGAAGGCGGTTTGACATTCTTCTGCCCAAACGCAGTCCTGACTCTTTTTTAGTAATTTGAAGATTGGCGCACATGTCGCGGTCATGAGGAATATGAATCTGGAAATGTAATTCAACCGTCCCAAGAATCCCCTGACTTATTTTTTAGTCTTTGGAGAAGGTATATCTTGAATGGCCTTGACTTTGTCAGGATCAACCTCAATTCCTTTCTAGCTGACGATGAACCCCAAGAGTTTCCCTGAACGGACACCGAATGTGCACTTATTGGGATTCAAGCGGAGTTTGTACTTTCTCAACCGCTCGAATAGTTTTGACAGATGGGTCACATGCTCCTCCTCCGTCTTATATTTGGCAATCATATCATCGATATATACCTTGATTTCTATGTATTATGTCATGAAACAGGGTAGTCATGGCCCTTTGATAGGTTGCCCTGGCATTCTTCAAACCGAACGGAATTACCTTATAACAAAAAGTTCCCCATGGGGTGATGAACGAAGTTTTCTCCATGTCTTTCGGTGCCATTTTTATCTGATTATAGCCCGAGAATCCATCCATGAAGGAGAATATTTTGAACTTTGTTGTACTGTCTACCAGCATGTCAATGTGTGGTAAAGGAAAGTCGTCCTTCGGACTGGCTTTATTCAGATCCCTGTAGTCTACACGCATTCTGGCCTTGCCATCCTTTTTCGGAACTTGTACTATGTTGGCTAGCCATTGAGGATATTCTGATGTGGCGAGGAAACCCGCGTCAATCTGTTTCTGTACTTCCTCTTTGATTTTGATGGCCATGTCTGGATGAGTCCGTCTTAGTCTTTGTTTTACCGGCGGACATTCTGATCTCAACGGTAGGTGATGTTCCACGATGCTGGTATTCAACCCTGGCATATCCTGATAGGACCAAGCAAATACATCGGGATACTCTTTGAGAAGCTTTATCAAACTTTCATTGATAGTTGGACTGAGCAGTGCCCCAATCTTGATTTCTTTGCTCTCTTCTTCTGAACCCAAGTTGACCGTTTCTAACGGCTCTTTGTGAGGTTCAATGGACCTTTCCTCTTATCTGAGTAATCGGGATATCTCTTCTGGAATTTCTTCGTCAACTTCTTCTTCAGCCTCAAATATCGGGAATTCAAAGTTGGGAGAAGGTATTGGATCATATGTTTCAATGGGGTTTAAAACAAGCAATCTGCATGACGTGATGATTGTTTTTTAGAAGAGATAGAGAGAATGTAAGAGTGTGTGCAGTGTATTTTCTGAAAACTGCTTGTTTTTGTTATTTGAGTTGTTTTTAAGATTACCATTTTCTGAAAAAGCGAAAAGAGAAAACAACAATAGATGCAGAAATTATAGAACGACATTATTTTATTTATGATTGTGTCGATTCTTGAAACTACAGCCCTATAAAACAAAACTCAGTCGCTTTGGGCAAAGCGAAGAGGTCCATTTACAGAAAGTGGGCCCTATCAAAACATCCGTTTCACCTGGCCAGGGTGAAAGGTTAAGATAAAGACGATAATTACTTAGACTTATGAACGACTTTCGGAACGTTGACAGCAACCCATTGGCGGTGAACTCCTCGGTGAATCACAAAGTCTGGTACCTTCCTTCTTTATTTGTCTTCAGAAATGACGCTGATTTATGGTGGAGCCGGATCATTGGAATCTGTCTCCCAGGCAGAGTTTTCGTAGGAGGATTCCTCAGCTGTATCTTGTACATTGTTTGCACTCTCATTTGAATCTCCCAATCCAGTTGGTTGTATGTCTTCGAGTCTGATACAAGAGCTTTCGGGAGTGGTGTATTTGACCAAGAAGTCGTATTTGCCACTTGGTTGTCCCAAGGTATCCCACACTTCTTTGGAACGGGAAGAGTCATCCCTTTCGATGACGTTGACCTCAGGAAAAGCATAGTTAAGGAACTCTTGTCCTACCATCGTTGCAAATTCATCGTTGTATTGGATATTTTATGAATGCCCTGAGTAATGATCTCATGATTCGGTGGGTACATGGGTATTCTTTTTAATGATGCTCAGCTGATATGCATCGTTCGGCTGACTCTCTTGCCCCGAGTCTCCTGGGTACGGCAGCCACATAGGCAGGCCATCCATTGGGCCATAATAGTCGTGGTCAAAGTTGTCTTTCATCAGAGTGTCCTCCTCTAATGAGTTTGGTGGAGCACGGCATCCTTCCGGATCACAATCTCCGTATATCATTTTGACGTCTGCCCTTGGTATATATCTCGGAATCTGTGCGGGATAGCAAAATGGCGTAGGCACCGCTCCTTGAGACATATAATCATCCTCATTAAGATAAGACTTCCATTCTTCATCTGTGTCGGAGGAGTCACCCTCGTTGATTTTATGGACTTCTTGAGATACTGGGTGAAGGAAACCTCCAGTGTGGAAGAAGTTCTAAATATGATGAAGACTTTTATTGCTAGCAGCAGTCTGGGTACAGGTTGCGGAAAAACTAAGACCCTTCTTTGTTTTGTTATCAGTAGGAATGACAAGCTGCACCCATCCTTTGGCATTGTTACTTCTGATTGCTTCGAGAGCATCTTTGTATGAGGAAATCGATGTTCCTTCTTCTGATTGTTTGTCATCGCTCACTGAAAGTGTTTGGAACTGGGTTATTACAACCTCCTCTGGCTCTACACAAGTGGACGACGATAAGTTGTTCACGATCATGGCTTGCTCTCCGCAGACTATGACTAGTTGTTCATTCTTGACGAACTTCAGCTTCTGGTGAAGTGTCGAAGTGACTGCCCCAGCCTCGTGTATCCAAGGTCTTCCCAACAAACAGTTGTATGCTGCCCGGATGTCCATGACCTGGAAAGTGTGAGGACCGATAGTTATGGGAATGTTAACTTTGCCGATAACTATTTTTTGGGATCCGTCAAATGCTTTGACGATGACCTCACTGCCCCTAATTAGAGATCCTTTAAATGATAGTCGCATCAGAGTAGACTTAGGCATAACATTCAGAGCCGACCCGGTGTCTACCGGTACGCTGGCTAAAGCATTGTCCTGGAAGTTGACTGTAATATTAAGTGCCATATTATGATTTGGGCCCTCTTCCGATAGTTCCTCATCACTGAATCCTAAGTTGTTGCAGGAAGTGATGTTGGAGATGATGCTGTCGAATTGTCTTATTGTTACATCTTGTTCCACAAAGGCCTGCTCTAAGACTTTCTGTATAGCTTCCGTATGAGCTTCGGAACTGAGTAAAAGAGATAATACAGAGATTTTTGAAGGAGTTTGCAACAATTTATCAACAATGTTGTATTCACTCTTTTGGATGAGCTTCAGCATCTCATCGCTGTTCTTTGAAAGGTCGGGATCACTGGACTGACCGACTGGTTGATCAAGAACTTCTGTTTGAGGTTCCTTTTCTCTGGGTTCTTCAACTCCTCGGTTGAATATTCGACCGCTCCATGTTACTCGACTGATGTCTGCAATATTTACGGTGAAGGGTAATGTAGTTTCCTTTCCATTCTCAAGTGTTGTTGCGCCGTATTTGTAAGGCATAACCTTAGTTGATTCATACGGTAGTGGTCCCAGCAGATAGATAACTACAGGAGCCTTCTGATTTTTCTGACCATTGTAAGCAATTTCAATTAGTTTCTGGTTGGGAACTTTTCTACTGCCCACATGAACTCTTGATTCGTTAGGTAGAGGTATGATGGCACAAACATCTTTTGTCCGCTTATGATTAGAGATTACGACGACGTCTTTGATTTGATCAGCGAAATAGTCTGGCATCAAGTTGATTGACCCTGAACTTGGACACGGTCAAATCTCTTTGTGGTCCAACTAACTTTGAAGGGTTGCTCGCACGAGATAACATCCTTGATTATCTTCTGAGCAAACTCTACAATGTTTATAGTTGTGTAGTGGCACCTGGCCACGTCCGCTTTGTATGCAGTGTAACCTTAGTAGAGATGTTTCCATTGATCAAACATCCCGACCTTGATGCCTAGTAGGGTTTTCGTTAGTCATGCTGACTTGTTGTGTGTCTTCATCCATATAGATCGGAAGCCACCAATGGTTTAACAAGTGTTGTAAAGTTCTTTGAACGAGGGCACATCCTTGGTTATTCCCACGACATACTTTACAGTTCTGATAATTATGCGAAGTCAGAAAACCGAGCTGGACTTGTGTAGCGTGTAACTCCACCAAGCTAGTATTAAATCAAGTGAATATCAAAGATTTGAATCATATTCACTTGATGATGACTTCTATCGCGGTAATCCTGAATCCATCCAAGATCCATCTGACGCTGGAGGGCCTCTTGTACAAAAGAGCATCCCTGTTTGTTTACCGAGCAAACCAGACAGGAATCGTAATCGTGCCGGGAGAGGTTATGAGGTTGGCTTTTCCTTGAGTGCATTGCCACCAAGTTGACATTCATCGCACGGATGTCGTGGTTTTGAATGATGTTGGAATTCGTATATGTCATGTTTACCTCACGAACTCGGTGATCTTGGATCCACCCGAGATCCACCTGTTCCTGTAGAGCTGATTGCACCACAGAACATCCTTGATTGTCTTTAGAGCAGATATCACACTGGTGATAGTTATGAGACGGTACATGCCCGTGTCCACTTTGTCTACAATGCATCTTGACTAGGTTGGCTCCCAATAAGAGTACATCATGAATTTGATAGTTGTGCTTAGACTCTTTCTCAATCAAATTTATCGCAGCTTTCTCGTGTTGAGGCAGCGGGTTCGTCTGAACATTTGGATTTGTATCCTTGAAGGATAAGACCCCACTCATGACAAGCTTCTGCACATCGGATTTGAAGCTGAGACAGTTTTCTATGTTATGCCCTGGTCCTCCTTGATGGTAAGGGCAAGTCTGATCCGCCTTGAACCAAAAAGGCGGATTTTCTGGTACTGTGAGTGGAGACCTGGTTTGGACGAGCCCCTTGACCAATAATAATGGAAATAGTTCGGCGTACAACATTGGTATAGGGTCGAACCCGGGTGGTCGCGTTGTACGGTTGTTGTTGTATTGAGGATGAGCTTGCTGAAGAGGCTGTTGTGTCCTTTGCTGATATTTTTGTTGATTCGGTTGGCTCTGAGCAACCTGAGGTTGATACGTAGGAATAAGCGCAGGGTTGGTAGTAGGAGTTACAGCTGCTACTGGTTGGTACTGTTGCCTTTGCTTTTCGAGAGAGATATTACCAATATCTTGCTCTTTTTTCTTAGAAAGAGCACTACCGTATCTTTTAGTACTGCTTGATGGTCCAACATCTTTTACTAAACGTCCTTCTCGGACTGCTTCTTCCAGACGAACTCCCATGCCCACCATCTCAGTGAAGTCACTGGGCGCACTGGCGACCATTCGATCGTAGTAAAATGAGCTCAAGGTTTTCAAGAATATCTTTGTCATCTCTTTTTCCTCAAGAGGTAGACAAATCTGGGCGGCAATTTCACACCATCTTTGAGCGTATTCCTTAAAAGTCTCCTTGTCCTTTTGAGACATTGCTCTGAGTTGATCTCTATCTGGTGCCATGTCCAGGTTATACTTATACTGCTGAACGAAGGCGGCGCCAAGATCTCTGAAAATGACGATCTTGGTGCGATTTAAACCCATGTACCATTTGAGTTCGGCACCGGTTAAACTATCTTGGAAATCGTGGATTAGTAGCTGCTGGTTTTCTGTCTGAGTTGACATCCTCCGAGCATACATCACCAAATGACTTTGAGGGCAAGAGTTACCCTTGTACTTTTCAAATTCGAGCACCTTGAATTTGTGCGGAACTTTCACATTGGGGACCAAATAAAGGTCTGTGGCGTCCTTTCTAAATAGATCCTGACCACGAATAGCTTGCAGTTCCTTCTGTATCTCCATGAACTGTTCCTGGAACTCCTTCATTCTGTCGAACATACTTTCATTTCCACCAGACGGTATCTAGGAAATCTGTCCTTCCGGGACAGTGTGTACCACGAGTGGTGGTATAGTCATTACGACCGTGACTCTTGGTGCTTCCCTCTCCCGAAGTTTGTAACCTTTAGGAGTTGCTTTCATGCCCATTGCATCTTTACTTTTCTGAAGTTTGTAACCTTTAGGCCCAGCGGCTCCTGCTGTAGTTTTCGGATCTTCCGTGATCGGCAGAATATATCCTTCCGGGATATAGTTAATAGGCATGCCCCAGGGACAATATTTAGGCATGTTGTACCGAGGATCATACTTTTCCACTATGGGCGTCGATGTGATCTTCGAGATCATATTCCTTTGTTGTTGCATATGAGCTGCTGCCAGAGCTTGCATGTCGTTGTGAAGCTTTCTCAGATCTTCTTTCAGAGTGTTGATCTCTTCTCTCAACTCTCTGTTCTCTTCCTCGAGATCATCCATTTTTTTTGTCGATTGGCCCGAGTATTGTACGAATGAGACAGTTTGACTCTAGAATCGAGACACAAACGTGAGATTCGTAGGGAAGAAGAATGCGTTATGTGAGAATGATGAATGATATGCAATGATTTATATTAACTATTTTTATTTAATCAAAAGAAAATATCAAACAGTGGGGAAACCCCATTTTATTGAATTCAAAGATCGCGGAAATGGAAATACAGTAATTTACAAAGTGTTATAAAAGGAAATGTCTAAACTTATGGATTCTGAGTCCTCTATGAAGAGAGCTTAGGTGCTGGTTCTGGTGCTTTCCTTTTCTTTGACCGGGGCTCTTGAGCCGTTGTCGGGTTGTCATTCCTTTGCCAAGTGAAATGAGCGAGCAAATTCCTTTGGTCATCTTGGTTTTCTACAGCATGTTGCTCTAAAATCTCGATCAGAGCATCTTTTTCTTTTAACAGTTGTTGTATTTTGTTACACTCCACATTGAGAATACGGTACTAGTTCTTCCAAGACTTCTTCTCCTGTTGAACTTTGCTGAGAGAAACCTGAAGTTTTTCCGTATCAGACATAAAGTAAAGGACAGATTCCTTTAATGGAAGAACTTCCTGACGAGGGTAAGGCATCCTCAGCTTGAGAGCTCTAGTTTGTACCCAGTGGAGATAAGGTTCCACAGAGACACAGTCTGGTTTTCCTAGAGACTCTCTTCCTTTCCTGTGAACATGTTTCTAGGCATGCACTATTCCTGTCTTTAGTGCCCTGTCATTTTCTCCTTCCTTGAAGAAAATACCTTCCAGATGAACATTACGCAGGACATGTCTCATCGGGTATCCAAATTGACGACGAACTAAAATTGGATGATAATTGATTCCTCCTTTAATTCCTATGAGGGGTACATTAGGGAAGTTTCCACAACGATCAATGATTCTTATCCTGTCATAGATCCGATTGTACCAATCAATGTCAGAGTTGGTAAGAGACATGATTCTCTACGACCAACATAAAGTACTCTTATAATCCCAAAATGCAACTGACTTAGGCAAGTGGGAAGTGAACCATTTGTATAGCAGGGGTACACAGCATGTGAGCATTCCTCCACTATAGAAATTCCTTAAGTGTACAGAATGATAAGCATCTGCGAGCTAGGTCAGCACATGGTTTCCAATTAGAAAAATCCTAATGACATTGATATCAACAAAGTCATCAATGTTGGGAAACAGAAATAACCCGTAGGTGAGTAGAACAAAGACACTCTCGAAAGCAGTCACGTTCCCTATACTAGCAAAGTACAAAGCCTTCTTTATCAAAAAATTGGCTGGAAAACCTTGGATTCCACACTTAGTGGTCATGTGAGTCCTAACTTCTGACTCGTCCAAATAGATTGTTCTTGCAATGGTTTGATCCTTTGGAATTTCTTCCAGTCCAGAAAAGGGAGCTTGATCAGTAATGGGTAAACCAGTCAGGTGAGAGTACTCCTCCAGCGTTGGTACAAGTTGATAATTCGGGAATGTAAAACAGTGATAGACCGGATCGTAGAACTGAATGAGCGTAACCAGGATTCCCTCAATTACATGGACCCTTAACAGAGACAGCAGTCATCTGTACTTAGCTCTGAAAGCATCAAGGTTGGTGATCATCCTTGCCAACCCTCTCAAATCCTCTAGTTTTGGAACCTTGAAGGTGTACTTGTGAGTTCTCCTTCTACCGAAATCCATAACGCAATCTTTTTCTCTGACATTTGCAATCATTGTCTTAGTTTAATTTGAAAAAGAGAGACTAGAAGAGAAAAAATTTCTTTGTTTAAAGTTTTTTAATGAAATGAATGCATGAATGCAGCACACAAAGTCATAAAAAAAACATGGGGTCGAAGGTTCAGTGTCATGAAGTCATGGCTCTACCCATCCCCAAAGGTTGTACTGGTGATTTTTTGTACCTGTCCTCACAATCATTGACCCTTCTTGGGATAACAACAGCAGGCTGGTTCACCCGAGCGAGCTGTAGTATCTTAAAGTAATCTCAAATGAGAGTAGTATCGCGTGACAACTATTTCCGATAGCTTCCGCACTACAAAATAGTAACATGGTCTTAGTCTACTAAATCCTCAGTTTCATGGACAGTCACAATCGAACAATCTTCTTTCAACAACCGAAGTCGTATAGGAATTGAATCCACAAAGGGTGTCTCCACCGATTCGATGGTCGACCGGGGTCTCTTATTTGGGAGTCACTCCCTGTAAGATTACCCGTCTGGTGCCATCACTTATCTTAGGTGTCACTCAAACTTTCTAGATGCGGCATCACCCGCAGTCCCATTAACAGAAAAATAAACACGGATATCAATTAGGAAAAGCGATATATATATATATATTTGTTCCTAAAACTAACATCCTAGACCTCTTAAGAGCTATAGCCTATAATCCTAACAGATCAATGACATCCCCAGCAGAGTCGCCATTTTCCTGTAGCAAGCGATTTTTGTCAGTGACGCGACCACCTTATCGCTGAAGTTTTCCTCACCACAATGAGGAGGAGGGGGTGCTACTTTCTAATTTCTTATTTATCCCGTGAAGCTGGAAGGGAAAGGGAAGCTATCTAAAACTAACCTTGCACGTGAATGTTTAACTGAACAAACGCTTTAAGAGATTCGAGGAGTCGGGGTCAGGTTATACAATGAGTAGTTGTCAATTACCCATCCTATATGTGGTTATCCATAGGATATTAGCTTTAGGTTACACCTTGTAATTGATGGTGTTTATCTGTTAATGGGTTGGGAAAGTTTCTTGGGAAATTTGAGTGAGTGAGTGAGTTTTTGTTGATGTTCGGGTTTTATCGATGTTTTTGGTAAGGTACTGGACCTAAGGTTTGATTGATATGTGAAGGTACTGGACCTAGAGTTTTTGATTAGTATGCTCACTAAGATTTCGCAATCTTATGCCTATGCATTCCCATTTAAATGAAACAGGGAAATCAGAGCAATCGTAATTCCTCATATTCTAAGGGAGGAAAAAGATGTTTTGGTGTCTTGTTCAAAGCCCAAGATTGAAGATAAAAGGTTATTTGTGTCTTGTTTAAAGCCCAAGATTGAAACTAAAAGGTTTGAGAGAGAACTTGTCATCTCTAAAGAGGGATTGGATTTCCTCTAAGGGAAGTGTTGATTTTTGTGTGCCTTGATCAAAGCCCAAGGTTGAAGCTAAGAGGTTGATTGACTCCACTGGGGAGATCCTTATCCAAAGTCTGGATAAGACCGACTCAATAAGAGAGTGTTTTTATTTGTCTCGTACAAGGCCCGAGATTGAGGCAAAAAAAGAGACTGACTCTTTGGGGGATATCTTTATACAAAGCCTAAGAGGAGGCTAGGAGGGAAATTTAACTAAGTTGAGGATAATTTTTATGTGCCTTGTACAAAGCCCAAGATGGAGGCTGAAATGAGTTTAACTCTGCGGGAGAGTATTATCTGTCTTGTACAAAGCCCAAGATTGAGGCTAAAAAGGTTTGACTCTGCTTGGGAAATCATTCCTCGAAGCCTAAAAGAAGGCTGGGAGGAAATGACTTTGCTGGGGAAGATATATGTCCCAAGCTTAAGAGAGGGAGATTTATGTCTTGTACAAAGCCCAAGATTAAGGCTAAAAGGTTCTAACTCAACACGAGAGTGCTTTTATCTGTCTTGTACAAAGCCCAAGATTGAGGCTGAAAAGGGTTGACTCAACAAGAGAGTACTAAAAGGTAATTGACTCAACAAGAGAGTCTGAAGGGTGATTGACTCAACAAGAGAGTCTGAAAGGTGATTGACTCAACAAGAGAGTCTGAAAAGGTGATTGACTCAACAAGAGAGTCTGAAAGTGATTGACTCAACAAGAGAGTCTGAAAGGGTTAGCTCCGCTGGGGGGAATCATTGTACAAAGCCCAAGAGGAGGCTAATTGTGTTGAGGAAAAGATCATTATACAAAGCCTGAGAGGAGGCTATTGAGATCCAGAGGCAGGTCCAAATGAGGAATCAACTCTTGTTGAGGATTACAGAAGAGTTGAGGTATCAGATACCTTGAGGTTCTGATTTGGGATTTTTAGGAGAGAGACTGAGTTTCAGCTCTGCTGGAGATTGATCCAGATTGACCGGGGTTTCTCCTATGTTTGTAGGGAACTTGAGAATATCTTTGAGACTCAAGGGGATTTAGACTGTCCAAGTCTACTGGTGTGGAAGATTTTTATCTTTTGTATGATGCCCAAGAGGAGGCACGGGTATTAAGGGATGAGAATCAACCCTAAATTGGTCTGAGATTTGGCACTAGAAAGACAGCTCTAGCAAAGGATGACTAAGTTATGTCTTACACCTTTAAGAGGTCGTCAGGGTCCTTGTATTAAGCCCAAGAGAAGGCATGAGAACTTCTAAGAAGCCGAAGAGTCCTTGTACCAAGCCCAAGAGGAGGCGGGGATGCTTTTAGGAAGCCTGTGGGTCCTAAACCAAAGAAAAGTTCAAGAAATGCTATTCACAGAGAATAGATCATTTAGTGAACAATCCTGATGTTTAAAGGAATTCAAGAAATGCTATTCACCGGGAATAGATCAACTCTGGGGAGTAGAATTCCTTTGACAATTTCTAATATTGACAGTCTGAGAAAAGGTTCACCGAGAATACTGCCTTTCTCTTTGTTCCATATTGTTTAAGCCCAAGAGAAGGCAAGACTGTATCTGGAAATCCTATGGGGATCTAGTTTTGTTTGTATTTAAGAGTGACCAACATGGCTTTACCTAGTTCTAGACTTAGTTGCCGGGGAAAACTCTAAATAACTATACTAGTATATATACAGTTGATATATGACAAGTATAAAAAGGGTATGAAAGAAGACTAATCGTGCGTATCTTTCAACAATACAGTTATATTTATATGAAAACGAGTAAATGAAAGCTGTTAAAACTTACAGGTGAGCAAGCTTCCATGCTGTTTTGTTACTCGTTCAACGAAATTAAAGAAAGTTTTGATAACAACACATATATTTGAATCTAAATCAAAAGGGAAATTATTTTGAAAATATTGCGGGGGCTTATACTCAAGGAGAGGCCCAAGGTTTAACAGTGATCACACCGTTATTTTGAGGATCGTATCGGGACTTATACAACGACTGAGGCCCGACAAGGTTTTTGTACAAAGGGGTGGGTTTTACAACTCAAGGAGAGGCCCAAAGGTTATTTAAGGAAAAGAAATGGGACTTACAACACGAGGGTAGGCCCAGATGATTTGATTTTGAACTGGCGATCGCGTCGAAATTTTTCTTTTAACGCTGAGGGACTTATACAATATCTGAGGACCAAAATGGTTTTGGTTAAAAGGGGACTGGGTCTTACACTTTATTAGAGGCCTAAAGAGTTTGAAAATGAATAAAGATGGGATTTATAGCTCAAGGAGAAGCCCATTTGATTTTGTTTAAAAAGGCGACGATCACACCGTGATTGTGAAAATGTACAGAGGGACTTATACAATGTGTGAGGCCCAAAATGGTTTATTTATAAAGGGTTTGGGTCTTACACTCTATTAGAGGCCCAAAAGTGTTTGAAAAAGATTGATGAGGGTGACACCAATCAAAACCCTAATTTTGTTCAAAAATGGAATTAATTTTATTTAAAAATTAATAAAAATTATTAAAAACATGTGGAAAATGCGTGGTGATCTTGGATCAATGCTTCAAAAATCATGTTTTTATCCACAAAATGATTGAAAACCATTTAAGTTTTGAAAATCAAGAAGGAAACAATATTTTAAATGTTAAAAAACAAATAAAAATTAGTTCTTTGCAAAAATATCAAGTATATGAAATAAATAATATTTTTGGGAAATTTTTGTAAAATAAAATATTTTAACATTTTTGTGAATTATTAAAAAAGGAATCAACTCAAAATCATTAAAATTCAGAGAGAAATTAATTTTTGAATCAATTAAATAAAATCACAAAATTCAAATATTTGAAAGTTTGAAAAAGGGCGCCAAGAACACCTTGGTTTTGCCCGCGTGCTCTATTTTGGCCAGATTTGCGTTTTCTCATCAATCTCACTGAATACTTGATGAAATCACACAATCCACATATCAATCTACTCGTTTTCACCTCACGATCATGTCTATGGTCTTTAATTTCATTTATTTTAAGCATGGAATAAGAAATCAAAGAGAAACCTCAAGAACCCTAAATTCTGCATGAAGGCTAAGAAACTCCATACACGATTCATTCAAAGCAATTAATTGAGGGGAAACACTCCATACATGATTATGAACATATGGCAAAATTATTGTGCGAGGAAATATGCATGAATCATGAGATGACCAAGTTGAGGCTTACCTCTTGCAGCTGGTGATCGAGTTTGGTGTTGGAGGTGTTGCGGCTTGGAATGATATGGACAGCTTCCTTAGGTGCTATGGAGTGTGTCTGAATGCTTGGAGTGGATTGAATTGAGTTGGAACTTAATTTGGCACCTCAACTGCAAATATGTCAAAGGCTTGTGCAGATGGCTGGTGATTTTGTGAAATTGATGTTCCAGATGTTGTTTTAGTGTTTGATCAGCTCACATATGATGTTTATGAGGTGTGTGTGTGTGTGTGTGATTGGTTTGGTTGGAAACACTTTCTAATTCAAAACCCGATAGTAGCTTGCATTAGAAGGCATTTTTGGAAGTAAGAGTGTGATTTTGATAAAGGCAAGTGTTATAGGCCTTTGGTGTGCTCAAACTGATCAGAAATGAGGTCTATTTATAGTGTGTCAAGTTTGTTTTGCAAGGAATAGGGAATGGTAACTGCATCAGGCCTTTGGCCAATGTGGATCAAATGGAATCTCAAGTCTCCTCTAGCCATTGACTTGAATTAGAGCACAGGCCTATGGTTATCTGATTTAATGATAAGGCTTGACTGAAGTGTTCATCTTTGCTCTGATACATGCCACCTCTTAGCATCCATTGAATGCCTCAAAACAAAATTGGAGTCTTGAGGTATCTTTAGCTTTTAGGGGTGCCAAACCTATATGTAGTTCCAAAGACTTAGGAGGCTTATGGATCAGTGTTTGTCCCTTGGTTGTTCCCCCTTGAGGTGTGCAGATGGATAACCATGTTTGAAGTTGCACAATTTGAGCAATTCGAGCACTAATGCACAAATCTGCCTTGCCAAGACAGTTTGCAGCAAGGCATGTTGCAGCTGTCATAACTCCTAGCTCAGATCGAATTTGATGGAGTTCTTAAACATTTTGGAAAGCTGACATATCCTATTTCAACATGATGTCTAACTTTGGTTTTGAGTCAACCTGAATTATAATGAAAAATGTCCCTACATTAGGGAAAAAATAAGGCAGATTCTGACTTAGTGAAAATTTCACTAAGTGTTGGAAAAATGTCACTTTTGTGTTTTCAGCCATTTTGATCACTCCATAACTAAAAATCCATGAGGAATTAGAATAAGTTGTAGTTGACACTTTTAAAGTATTACATGAGATCTACAAATCTAGCTTTGGACCATCCAAAATGGTTGCTTAGATCTCAAGTTATGATCCTTGGAAGTTGGTACCCTAGCCACTTTGTTCCATAACTTAGGAAAATTCTAAGTTTTTTATGGTTACCCCTTTTACAAGTTAACTCATTTTCTTTGATTTTCCTTGATGAATGATGATTCAAATCACATATTAACATTGTTTTAGGGTCAAAGAACCATAATTGTGACAAATCTCAAAAAGTCAAACTTGATTTTGTGCACAGTTGACTTTTTATCAGATGAAATCCAAACTGTGCGATCCTTTGTGAAATCAAGTCCTTGACCTAAATTAAACCTAATGGATATGTTCCATAGGTGTTATAGGGTGTATTGAATCATGTCCCAAGGTTTGGGAGCCTGTCTGGGTCAAAAGTCAAAGGTACAGTTGACTTTTCCCTCGAAACCCTAATTGTGGTCCTGATGAAATTGAAACTTGTGGATCAAGCTTCTTGGATCAATACATTGTGGAAAATGGATCAATGTAGTGTATTAGAGGCCCTCAAATTATATCCTGAGGTTTTGGCTCATGTTTTGTCCCGAAAGTCAACTTAGGGGTGAATTAGGTTAAGAAACCCTAATTCCTGATTTTTGGTAAATGCTTCCCCTGAGGATAAATTGACTTGATGAGTGGGTCCATGAGGTCCCTTGGAGTATCTTGAGTTATTTTTTGAAGCATTGGCTCATGCCTAGATGAAAATTTCCATCTAGAGGCCTCACTTGACCAAAACCCTAATTTGGTGACACTGACGATCTGGAGGCTTAATCCACTTGGAATGCTGCAACTTTGTGCTTGATTCTTGATGTGGGAGTCCTCTTGATCCTTTATGGATGTTTTGAGATGTTAGACAAGTTGAAGATCATGTCTTTTCTTGATTGATCCTTTCACTAAATGCTCTGAGAAGGCTCAAAACCCTAACTCTTGATTGTAGAGAATGCCTAACAATTCCTGGGGAAATTGAGGAGGCATAATGGTTCATCCATATTGTGGTGATGATTTTCACAATGATGGGAAATCTTAGTGGTTAAAATTTGGGGTATGACAGTCATCTGCTGAGCTGTTACAAAAATTGTAAGTGGATTGAAATCTCACCCAGAGTATTTCTACACACCGTATCTGGATCTTTTTCTGACACTGTTAAGTGTTTGATATCCATCAATAACAGAACCGGAGCTCTGATACCAATTGAAGGTGTGAGAAAGACACAAGAAAGGGGGGGTTCGAATTGTGTTTTCACTCTTAAAAACTTTTCGTCTCTTATCGTTAAAGCGCTAAGAGAATATCAGAGTTCGTTGAGAGACTCTGACTCGAGACATCATTCAGATCTTGCAATGCACAAGGCATAAGTGACAAGAAGAGTCTGAACAAAATATGCTTGATTCAGAACCTGCAGTGCGGAAGCTTATCAGAGTTAAGTGGCAAGGTTTTGACTTGCTTATGTAAGGTTCTGATAGTTGATTACAGAAACATAAACAATAACTTAAAGCATAACAAGAGTAAAGAACACACGATATATCCTGGTTCACCTGAGAAACTCTCAAGTTAATCCAGTCCACCCTCCTCAGGTGATTTCGCCTTGAACACAAGGACTTAATTCACTATAATCTATGTCGATTACAAATGCACGGGCTAACGTCGGTGACTAATAGCCTGCACAACCGCAGCTGTGACTAACACACAATGAACCATTCAGGGATTCAACTTAATGAATATAACGAACATTGACCTAATAGGTTCCAATCTCGCAAGATCTACTATCAGGATTTCACAGCTAAACGTTCAGGGATTCGTATCAACGAATATAACATTTACTGACCCTATTTCAGGATTTCCCACAATGACACCAAGCCATTGTCTTCTCAAGTCTCCGGTCACACTGACCACTCGAGGAATCCTAATTCACATAGAATTAGTTAACAGGAGATTAAAATAATGCTTCTTAACAAGTAGATTACTCCTAAGTTTAAGTACACAAGAACACATAAGTGTTCAAGCAAGATTTGAGCAGCAGCTCCTTGTTTTCTTAAGATACTACAAAGATGTATGTTGATTTGACAGTTGATGACATCTTGTAGATCTTCTTCTTCTTCGTCTTCTTGGTTGAGCAAGATTTGAGCAACAACTCCTTGCTTCAGATCTTCAATGTAGTTCAGACGAGAAGGTGGTTGATGACTTTACTGATTTTCAATGTTGTCTTCTTCATCAACAGCTTTTGTACCAATTTATTATTGTTGTGTTGAATAATGATATTTGAGCTTCAACAACAATGGTTGAGTGTGAATGGTGATAGATTTGAATATTAAGTGTAACAACGAAAGTTGATCATTGCGACTATCATTATATCGACACCATGATCGATTTGGCAATCTATACCACAATCGATACCTTCAGAAGCGATTACTCCTTTCTTTAAATAGCCCAGTAAAATATAGTCGTTTGAATTACTGTTGGCTGTTTGAAAAGAGTCGCTGTGTAATGATAAAAGTTGTACTGACACATCTTCTTTTTACTGTAGAAGGAGTGACGGGATATATCTTCTTGGGCGTTGTGTACAGTCATTCACAACGGTAACATTTGTCTTCAAATCTTCAGAGGCTTCTGATGGTAATTAATTGAAGCATAAGTAGAGACATTATAACAGGGTATTCTAAATCTTCAAGTCTTCAGTCTTCCGAAGTTGTCCATTAGGAATATGCCTTCAGAACTTCAACACTTGTCTTGAAACCCGTTATTCTTCACTGCTTCAAGTCTTCTGAATCTTCAGAACTTGTCCATTAGGAATCTGTCTTCAGAGTCTTCATCACTTGACCTTTTAGAACCATAACCTTCAGAACACATAAGTCTTTAGAGTCTTTCTGCACTTGGTCTTCAGAGCCTTCAGCCTTCAGAACTTCAAGTCATGAGAATCTTCAGCATTTCGGTTCTCTAGAAGATTATCTCTTTAGAAGCTTCGCAATCTTCAGAATCACAATCACTTTCAGAGAGAATCCACAAGAGCATTGCAACAGCAATATCGGCATCCTTGGATCTGACTAATCATGATCAGATACAGATGCATACTTGCTTCTTGCGACTTATGTCACACATAGTAACTTCGCATATTGTCATTGACGCACATCTAGCTGGTGCTTGTTAGATCTGATATCTTCTATGATTATGATCTGCACACAACACACGTTAGAACATAAAATAGTTATTTCACAAATACACATTGTTATCATCAAAACATAGAGACGACTTGTAGAGACAACTCTTGCTCTAACAAATCCTTTTACAAGACATTCTCAAGACTAGGAGATCCTGCACTAGCTAGTTTCCAACTCCTTGAATTTATCCTTTTGCGCCATCCCCAAAAGTGACATAACTAGTAGAGTGTGACCTAATTTTGACCAAGAAGTTTTTTATACAAGTCATGTGTCTAGAACACCCACTATCAAAGTACCAGTCTTCTCTGGTAGAAGCTCTGAGAGAAGTATGAGCAATATGTGATTTGATAATTTCTTTGGGAACCCACTTCTTTGTATTCTTCATCGATTTTTTATTAACCTTGGGCCGAACACAAGACATAGGATATCCTTACAATCTGTAACAGAAAGGTTTGATATGGCCAAATCTACCACAATAATGACATCTCCACTGCTGGGCCTTGCTTCCCATTTTACCAAACTGATACCTTTGTTGATGTTGAGACAATGTTTGGACATCCTTGGCTCTTTCATCCTCACAGTTGGAATGAGTTTTGTAGCCTTAGGGTCTCCTTTCAGGATTTTATTATTAAAACATATGCCTTTTAAGTCACCATCCCTTTTTCCAACTTGAATATTTCCATCTAACATGTTAGAACTATTATTCAACATTCTTATATACTTGGTCATATTTTCAAGTTTGGAGGTTAGCATGGTCACCTCATCCTGCAGACTATAGATGTTAGACAAATACTCTTCCCTCTCACACTGAAGTTGAGAGATAGTTTCCTGTTGCTTTTCACTTTTGATGCACAGATCTGTGTAGGAAACAACTAGTTCAGCATAAAGAGTATCTTCATCACAGGACTCTACATCAAATTCCTACCTTCCAGTTAAAGCGGTTACACGTTTTGATGTTTCATCATCACTTTCACTTTCCTCTTCAAGCCACAAGGTAGCCAACCCCTTAGGTTGTTTCTTCAGATAAGTGGGACATTCTGATTTAATGTGTCCAAACCCTTAAAGTTCATGACATTGAACCCATCTATTCTGATTGGTCTTTTCTTCAGTTCTTGCTATTCTTGAGAGTCGTAGTTCCTATTGGAGAAAGAACTGATGTTCTGGACATTAGGTTTTGACTTCCTCTCCATTCTCTTTAGCACTTGGTTGAGCTGTCTTCCTAGTAAAATAATGACTTAAGAGATCCCTTCATTCGTATCAAGTTCACTTTCTTCCTCTTCATCTCTTGAGTTGGAAAAAAAAGTAATGCTTTTGTTATTCTTTTCAGTTCTATCATTAATGGTCAATTCAAAGGTTTCAAGTGACCCCACAAGCTCATAAACTCTCATATTACTGATGTTTTAGGCTTCTTCAATGGTTGTGACCTTCTTGTCAAATTTCTTAGGGAGAAACCTAAGAATCTTCCTAACCATCTTTCTTCTGATATCTTTTCTCCCAAGGCACTGAAGGCATTAGCTATTTCAAGAACATTCATGTGAAAATCATGAATACTTTCATTTTCCCTCATCTTTAGATTTTCAAATTTGGTAGTGAATAGTTGAAGTCTTAACATTTTTACCTTAGACGTGCCTTCATGAGTTGTCTTGAGAATTTCCCAAGAATCGTTAGCCACAGTATAGGTGTTGATCAACCTAAACATGTTCTTGTCAACTCCATTGAATAAAGCATTCAAGGATTTGGAGTTTCCAAGAGTAGTCTCATCTTCTTCCTTGGTCAAGTCCTCTTCAGGTTTCAAAGATTCTTTTCCATATTTATCTTTAACCACAGGATGTTCCCAACTCTTTATGATAACTTTCTAAGTTTTGCTATCCATGGATTTTAAGAAAGCCACCATGCGTGCTTTCCAATAGTCAAAGTTGATTCCATCCAAGATAGGGGGTCTATTCACATTTCCTCCTCCTTCTTTGTCGATAGTGCCAGAAAAAAAGAAAACACCCATGGAGCTCACCCATAAATTGAACAGGGTGACCTGCTCTATTACCAATTCAAATTCTGGCATGCAGATACCAGATGTTGAGAGAGATGTCACAACACTGGAATCAAGACAGTTTGAACACGCACAAATATACAGAAAAAATGACAGAAAGATAAATAACACCAGTAGTTGTTAACCCAGTTCGGTTCAACGTCATCTACATCTGGGGGCTACCAAGTCAGTAAGGAAATTCACTATGACATTATTAGTTCAAAGCTAAACTCCGTTACAACTTCTCACCTAATCACTACCTTGTGCAACTTCTACCTAGACACCCTCTAGATATGAGATCCCACTCTCACTTCATATCAGTCACAAACTAGTGACAATTCAACAACAACCCAAAATAGAAGTACCATCACTTCCAAGTACAATACTTAGCTTTGCTTAAAAGCTTTAACTAAGAACAATACACTCTTGCTTAAAAGCTTATGAGTGAACAATTAACAATTAACAGCCATTTAACTCAATGCATCAAAACCGATACAAGAGTTACATACAAAGACAACACACTAAACCCTAAAGAACCACCAAGACACTGCTAATCCTAATTCTTCAAATCCATGCATTCTTTAGGTTTAGAAGCCCTTTTAAATAAACATCACGGCTGCATGGGCTTGGGCTCGCAAAATAAAACGCAAATCATCAGGAATAAGCTTTAAATCAATTGCATAACATCTTGCACAACAATAGGATCAATAATATAAAGTTTCCTAAAAAGGCTCAACGATCCCTTTGAAGAAATACAATCAAATCTGTCACAACAGAAGTTCCCAATATATCCTCCCTTGGATAACAATAACGTGTGAATTAAAACACACTCAAAACTCACACTTAAAATACCCAAACAAGCATGCTCTAAATTTCTGATATAACATGTCCTAGCACATGTCACAACATCATGTTGAACATGATGTCTGACTCCCATAGCAGAAAATTTGGCTTGACATCTTACTGACAGCATGTTTCACCAAAATGTTGTCAATCCAAAAACCACAAAACTTACATAAATCACAGACTTCATGATTTGAATCACAACACTCTGATTCGAATAACAAGAATGTTTGATTCGAATCACACTAAAATGAACAACTTACTAGTTTTCTTATGGAACTCTAATTTGAATCACTACTTTTTTTTTATCGAATCACCATTTTTATGACTCAAAACACCATTTTTGTAACTCAAATCACAAAAATGTATTTCATTTAGTTTTTTCTTGTTAATTCCAATCACTTGGTTTTCTAACTTCAATCATACCACTTGCTTATGACTTAAACCATACACTGTTTTTCACACATTTTTATGTTAGTTCTCTAACACATATAACTAGCATTTTCTCTCAAAACCTTAAATAATGCTAGAAAGATGAACTTCCAATATTTATTTTAAAACTTACAACTCTCACTTGTTTTCTCATTTTCAAAAAGGGATTTGAATCTTTCTTAAGCGCTTGAAAACAATTTCTTTCATCTTGGTTTGTTCATTTGAACTATGATCATATAATAATTTTGAAACAATACATTGATTTGTTCATTTTGGTTAAATCTTCAATTCGATCTTTGTTATATCGTGTGTTGATTAAGTTGTTCATTGTATGTACCATTCGATACATGACATGAGGATACTAAAAATACCTCCATATATCTTACATCAATTTCTAGAAGGATTTAAAATTCTTTCCCGTTGTTAGAATGTAAAACTTTTAATTGATTTTGAATCTTATAGTAATATAAAATATAATAATAATTTTTAGACTTAATTACAGTTTTAATCCTCCAATTTTACTCTATTCACCAAATTGGTCTCCATATTTTAAATTTAAAATATTTTAGTCCCTCTCTCATACTTTTGCACTTAAAATTAACTATATGTTCATTTTTAAATGACAAGTTTCTTATGAAACATGACAAATCATCGAATATAAATATATTGTTGAACTTTATACATAAAAATATAAGTTGAAAAAAGAACATCTCATCGATTTTCTATGAAAAAACACGATAGAAAGACCAAAATTGTTTGAATTTAAAATAGAGGGACTAATTTCATGAATAAAGTAAAAATTGGGGGTCAAAACTATAATTTAACCTATTTTTTGTTATAAAAGTGACAATTAGATTCTTTGAAGTTTGAAAAGAAAACACCTTTCCGTGCAAGCATTTAGAAACTAGATGAGAAATGACAAAAAAAAAAAAAACATTTACAACATATTTAAAAAAAGGTTTAATATCATTTTTGATCTTGTATCTTAACTCGAGGTTCATTTTGATCGTTTAACTTTAAAAAAAGTCTATATTGGTCTCTTAACTCTTCAAAACATATCATATTAGTCATTTTTGTCTAATTAGCGACAAATTTAGAGATTGATTTTTGAATTTTTTTGTTGCTAATGAGACAAAAATGACTAATATGAAACATTTTGAATAATTAAAGGGCAAATATGAACCTTTTTAAAGTTAAAGGAGCAAAATGAATCCTGAGGTTAAGATACGAGACCAAAAAGGAGTATAAAGCCTAAAAAACTTATGACATTAAATGAAAAAAAGTTTAACACAAAATAAATACAAAAAAAAAATTAAATGTTAAAATATTTTTCACACTTTTTCTACACATTATATTTTAAAATAATTTTCACTCATTTGCCGCGCATTGTAGTCTCTAATATCACGTGATCAATATAATAATTTTACCATTTTAATAAAAGAAAAAAAAAAATAGGTCATGATACTTAGATTTTTGCTGGCAATTGTTTTGATATTAAAAATTAAATGATTTGAATATAATTTTTAGAAAATATTTAAAAGTAATTCTATCTCAAAACAATTTCATTTTATAATCTAAAATAATTAATTTAATGTTTTCATATTTAATATTTAACATTTATTGCATTGGTTTTCTTACATAAGTAGAAAATTATAGGAAAAAAGGTAAAGTAAAAATACCCCAACCATATTTGAAAATTCAAATTTAAACGCGAGAACAATTTAACTAGTACTATTCTAAAGAATATATTTAACTCTTGATTATTTTTGTCATTGTATAATTACAATAATATAAACATATTTATTGCAAATTTCTGAATTATCAAAGTAAAGTTTATCCAATAGGTGTTAAATAAGCTAAGATATATAAAAATGGTAAAATAAAAGTGCAATTTTTTTACATTGAATTTCCTACCATATTTTAATTTAAGAAAAAGGTAGAGCGTTTGAAAAGGAATCAGGTCCCAATTTTTTTAGATAAATCCAAATTCAATTAAAAATTTATTCACTTAAAATTTTGTTATAAAACGACCTGTTCACACTCAATAATGATATGTCAATTTTTAGTTTGAAATTTCAAACACATTCATCACTTTCTTTTCTCTTCACTCTTTTTAAGTTTCAACAATGTCAACTGAAAAGAAAAGTCTTGGTCGTCAAAAAATTGAGATGAAAAAGATGAGCAAAGAGAGCAATCTGCAAGTGACTTTTTCTAAGCGCCGTAGTGGACTCTTCAAGAAAGCCAGTGAACTTTGCACACTTTGTGGTGCAGATGTTGCTCTCGTTGTATTCTCACCTGGTGAGAAGGTGTTTTCCTTTGGTCACCCACATGTTGATACGGTCATAGATCGTTATCTATCACGCATTCCACCCCAAAACAACGACACCATGCAATTCATGGAGGCTCACCGTAGCGCCAACGTTCGTGAGCTCAATAACCAGATAACTCAAATCAACAATATGTTGGACATTGAGAAGAAGCGTGGTGAAGAGCTAAGTCATTTGCGCAAGGTAATTGAAGCTCAATTTTGGTGGGCTCTTCCCATTGATGGGATGAATATGTCTCAATTGAAATTATTCAAAAAGGCTTTGGAGGATCTTAGGAAACTTTTTACACAACATGCTGATAGGCTTGTAAATCAAGGGCCACCTACTCAAACTATTCCATTTTTTGTTTGAAATAGTTCCAACTCAAACATGTCCCTCCATCATCAAGGAAATCTTCAACAAACTCCAATGTTTCAATTTCAGAACCTTATATTGCAACCTCATTTGTTTGGCTTCTACAATATGAGTGGAATTGGCATATATGGACCCTTCGCATTCTTTTGATTCGATGGAAGAGATCCGCCTTAGGATGCCCATATGAATATTTATTTTTCATGTTTTTTTAATCTATTTCAATGAGACACAAGGGATTAACTAGTTTCATTTATGTGACTTGGTTAGGACTGTATCTCAAGGTTATCTGAATCTTTATTTTCATGTTGTATGATATATTGTTTAAATAAAGGGCATCTTATTTATTTATATTTCAATATCCCTCGAAAATATTATCAATCTTTTGAAGTTTCCGGAATTCAAATTTCCTAAAAATCCTAAGGCTGCACAGAGTGAAAATTTCATTATAAATTCGTTATGAGATGAGTAGTTTTTTCTGATCTTAATTGTACACAATCTATTTCTCTTAATTTAAAATTTTATTTATACAAAAGAAAATTCACACCTCGAACATGTTCCATGTATTAATTTAGATTAGCAGACATTTTAAAAATTAATAATTTAACTCAAGCCATAAAAAAAACATCAACACATAAACATGTACCATTTAATAGTTTGGATGATACAAGATTACATTGACAGTTGATATCCCGAATTCTTTATGCCTATACCAATAAAATTTCAAATGTGTCATTTGATTATCCTCGTACACTCAAACTTGATCTGGAACCCCTATCTCTTATAGAATTACCATTTTCGCCTTGTAAAATTCTCAAAAGATATTTAACAAAAATATTGTGCAAATTTAAATTTACCAAAAATCTCGGGTGATTTCTTGATATTTCATAAAGACTACTGAACATTTACAATTTATTACTAGTACATATATGTTTTTATCGCATGTTATAGTTTTTCCTGAACTTCTCATGCATTTTTATAGTATTTTTAAAAATATTTGATAAAAAAGCATATATTTTTTTGGATTTTTGGAAAAACCTGGTAAAATTGAATACATTTTTCCATATTTTTTTTAAAAAATATGGTAAAAATGCATACATTTTTTAGGAAAAGAGGTGAGGTAGAGGACTCGAATTTTTGGGCAGAGAAAGTAGCTTCGACTGAGTCTCTCAGGAGGCGGCAGGCCGATTAGTTTCAATTTCGTTCATCCCATACAACCTGACGTAGAGGATCTACATCTACTTTTATAAGGATGAGAGATGATGAGGAAGAGTCAATTAATGTTCAGGCAGTGGTTCAAGATGGCGTGCAGATGGTGGCTGAGGTGACCGACACTTTAGAGACGGAAGAGGTGCCACATCTTTCTCAGACAGACACTACGACTACTATAGAGGTTACTCCAGACACAACTATTGAGGAGTCTACTCTGCATACAACTATTTAGGCCCCGACTACAAATGATATGTAGGTTATTCCTCTTGTTGACACATAGGTTACTGCTCCTGCTTTGATAGAGCCGTCTGTACACACGGATGGAGGGTTTCCTAGTAGGTCTAGTAACTTTTAATAATCAAGAGTTAAATAAAAATATATATTTGTGCATCCTCGAACCCAAAAAAATAATAATAACAAGGAAAATATAATTTAAAAAATCTTAACTATTATTTCTTGAAATAATTGCATGAAAAAAATCTTAAAGAGATGGAGAGGAAATGATAACCCATGACGCCGTAGATTGATTTTTTAGTTGTAGACGCTGAAGCAATTTCATCAACATTCAACAAATAATTGACTTAATAAAAATTAAATATGAAGGAAAAATAGTTAACCATATCAAAATATAAAATAATAGTCAAGACTTAGATGACCATATATATTGATGCCTCCTCGAACCCCAAAAAATAATAATAATAATAATAAGAGAAAATGAAATTTTAAATTTTCAACTATTATTTCTTGAAATGATTGCATGAAAAAAATCATAAAGAGATGGAGAGGAAATAACCACCAATGATAGAGTAGATATACATGTTTTTTAAAGGGAAATTATAAAGTATTAAATAAAATAAAAAGATTTTTAATTATATATTACTACTACTACTACTACTACTACTATTATTATTATTATTATTATTATTATTATAATAAAGAAGTTAAAAAATAAGTCACTAAGCCACATTTTCTATTATTATTATTATTATTATTATTATTATTATTATTATTATTATTGCGGCAGGCTAAAATATCGAGTCGCCGTCATACTTTATTCGTCCTAAGGACAGGAAAATAATGAGAAAACCTAAATCCTAAGGGAGAGACGCTAAGGTTCGGGAGTCGGTTAAGCGAGAGGAAGGTGTTAGGCACCCCTCACTTCAATTGTAATCAATGAGATCCTCCTTAAGTTCCAGGGTATGTTTGATTGTTACTTGAATGTTCGACTGTTTGTTTTTATTTACAAAAATTTCTATTATTATAGAGAAGATGACCTTAATATAAGAGGGGAACCCTAAGTTTTTTATTTTTATTGTACTCGCTAGGGTTTACAACCCTATGCCTACGTACCCTCGAATTTGAAAGATCAGAGTATCCATAGTTCACCTCCCCTATCCCCTATTCTCAATCCTATTTCTATTCCTATTCCTAATCCTAATCCTAATTCTAATCCTAATCTTAATCCTAATCCTAATCCTAATCCTTTATTTATACTCTTGGATGAGGAGTTTTATCCCCATTCCTTAACCCTTATTTATACTCTCGGATGAAGAGTTTTATCCTAAATCCTAATCTATTTATTTATACTCTCGGATATCAAGAGTTATATCCCAAATCCCAATCCATTTATTTATACTCTCGGATATCAAGAATTTTATCCCAAATCCTAATCCATTTATTTATACTCTCGGATATCAAGAGTTCTATCCCATGTCCTTATCCTTTATTTATACTCTCGAATGAAGAGTTCTATCTTGTTTCCTTATCCTTTATCTATACTCTCGGATAAAAAGTTCTACCCCATTTTTAATTCCTTAAATATCCTTTTAAATCCCTTAAATCCTTAATAATATCCCTTAAAAAAAACTCCTTAGAATATCTTAAAAAATAAGATAAATTTCAATCCCAAAAGTAAATAAACTCCAATTAAAAAATAAATTTAATTTCCTTTCACAAAATAAAAACCCTAATAAAAAAACTCCCAACTTTTAAATTAAACCCAAATTGTTGAAATAGTGATAACCCCATTATTTAACAAAACAAATGTAACTCATATTTTCAAATCCTAAAACATTTATAAGATAACTCAAATTATTAATTTTTCTCATGTAAAAGTCCCAAAAATAAATTGTGACAAAAATTCCACTTTTCTCAAATGTTAATTCCCAAAAGAAACTTATTTCTAAAAAAAAAAAAGAGATTTATTCCTAAATATTCATAAAAAATCCAAAATATATTAATTCCAAAATCCATATTAATTTTTAAAATTAGATTTACTCCAATAATAATATATTTATTTTATTGTTAAGAACCCTAATAATTTATTAAATTAAAAGTTTAAATCCTAAATCCTAAAAAAAATAATAAAGATATTTATTATTTTTTCTCTAAATCTGGTGGGGGTGTATATCATGTTAAAGTAGCAATTGTGTTTCCAAAAGGGGTGTAAATAGCAATGGGCGTGAATCCCATTAACAAGAGAACCCATCTTAACAGAGTAGTTTTAAGATGTTTAAAGACTGGTCATTGTTTTTAATCATTTTATTCTAATTGTTTAGAAATAATATTTTCTTAAAAAAAGGATTCATGGAATATTCACACGTGAATTTAAAAAAAAAAAAGTGAATAAAATGATTAAAAAAGGATTCGTGGAATATTTTCTTAAAAAAAGTGATTATATATATATATATATATATATATATATATATATATATATATTAATAATTTTTTTTACAAAGAAAATTGATATTTCTTTCAAGAGTCTTATGACATTAGTTTAGTTAAAATGTTAATGACTTTTATTTGAATTGATTAGAAAATAATCCTAAGTAATCATTAAACCCAAGCAATAAACCATCCAATCAAAAAATAAATCCGATCATACAATAAACCCAAGCAATAAACCCAATCATCAACAATAGAGCAAAATTTGATAATAACAAGTAGATAAATATAACCGGAAGACCAACCTACAGAGAGGAGGATTTCTCTGGTTTAATTCCAGCTACAACTTTTCTTTTTCCCCTTTCTCCTTCCTTCGTTTTCTATGGTTTAATTCTAGCTACAACTTCTCTTTGCTCCTTTCTCCTTCTTTCGCTTTCTATTGCTTTACACATTTCTCCTTCCTTTGCTTTCTACTGCTTTCCACCTATAGGTTTTTTAAGTTGTTGTTGTTCTTCAATGTGAAGAGCAACAACCTTTTGGGTTGTGAATATGTAAATTGTGACTGCCCCAAAAAGTATGAAAATAAATTCTATTTTTAGATAAAATTATATCAAAAACTATTAAATGTGATTTAACTAATCTGAAAAGATTTTAATTTGATTGATAATTGATATGAATCCCATTTAATCCAATTATAAAAAAGATTTAATTTTTATTTATTTTTATTATATTTTGAGATTTTTCCATAAAACTTGATTTTAATGAAAAAATCATATTTTCAAAAATTCATTAAATAAAAATACGAAAATTAAAAATTAAATATTAAAAAATAATATTTTTGTGATTTTTATTAAAAAAATTAAAATAGAAAAAAGTTAGTAATAAAGGAAAAACAAATAAAACATTAAAAATGAGGAAGGTGGGATTCGAACTCACGACCGCTCACACTTATAGCCCTTATACCCCTCTTTCTACCAATTGTGCAATTTTACTTATTCGAAATAAAGTGACACTAGAAAATCATATAAAACGGGTCAAAATTTAGGGTACGACAGCTGCCCCTATTTAATCGACTTTGATTCAAAATGATGATGTCGACGAGCCTTCATCCTTTTGAGAAGGAGACGATTAAATACAAAAGGACCCCTAATTTTGACCAGGGATCCTTTGACAAGTATAGTGTTGACATGACTCCGTCATTAGTATTCCGTTAATATCTCATTATCCCTTATGTAATATCCCTGAGTACATAAGTTAAGTAAGATTATGACAATCTTCCAATTCCGTAGTAATAAACCCTTATAGAACCCCTGATGAAATCCTGAATTTGATAGAACCCCTGTAATGCTTCTCGGTGGAACCCCTAATAAACCTAGACGAGGTTGTAAAACCCGGTGGAACCCTTTAGATAATCCCTAACAATCAGTTGCGACCCTTTCGGGTGGATCTTGTCCATGATTCTTATCATTATCCGATCATATTATTGGAATCATGTAGAACTTTAGTGATATCTTGTTCACTCTTGATGAAACCCCTGGATGGAACCCCTTTTAAAAATCCTGATCAAAACCCCTTGATAAATCCCTTAGAAAAATCTGGTAGAACCCCTTGATAATTCCCTTGGATAAATATCTGATAGAACCCCTTGATAAATCTCTTAGATGAAAATCCGATAGAATCCCTTGATAAATCCCTTGGATAAAAATCCGATAGAACCCAATGATAAATACCTTTTTGAGAAACCCCTTTTGATAAAACCTATTGATGAAACCCCTTTTGATAAAACCTATTGATGAAACCCCTTTTGATAAAACTCATTGATGAAATATAGTGACACCCCTTGATAGAATCCTTTGATGACAATCCCAATAAACCATTTTGATAAACTCTCTTGATTAAGCCATTTTGATGAATTCCTTTTGATAAATTCCATTGATGAAGCCACTTTTGATAAAATCCCTTGACAAAATTCTAGTGGAAACCTTTGATAGGAAATTCCGGTGAACCCTTTGATAAATCTCTGATGGAACCCCTTAATAATAATACTTGAATAAAAATCCCTTGATAAAATCCCTTGATAAAATCCCTTGGTGAAATCCCTTTGGTAAATCCCTTGGTAAAACCCCTTTTGTTAAATCCATTGCTAAAAACCCCTTGAATAAAAATCGGGATGCAATCCTTAATGAAATCCCTTTTGATTGAACCCCATTGATAAACTCCATTTGATAAAATTCCTTTTAATAAAAACCTATCGATAAAATCCCTTGATGAAACCTCGGATAGAATCCCTTGATAAAACCCTTTCGATGAGATCCCTTAAAATTTCTTGACAATCCTTGATGAACCCTTAGTAGAGAATGCTCCGATGAAAGCCCCTAAATAGAATCCATTTGTTAAATCCCCTTTTGTGAATCCCATGTACGCTAGACAAAATCCGGTAGAACCCCTTTCTTTTTTAATAAACCTTCTTGAGACAATCCTTTAGTACAACTCCTAATAGTAACCCTGATATGTTTGATGGCACACTGTCATACCCTAAATTTTGACCACTAAGATTTCTCATCATTGTGCAAATCATCATCACAATATGGATGAATCATCTTGCCTCATCAGTCTCCCAAAAGATGGGTGAACACTTACTACAGTCAAAATTAGGGTTTCAAGCCCTCTCAGAGTTCTTAGACAAAGGATCAATCAAGAAATGACATGATCTTCAACTTGTCTAACCTCTTAAACATCTACAATGGATCAAGAGGACTCCCACTTTAAGGATTAAGCACAAGGCTGCTCCTTTCCAGGTGGATCAAGCCTCAAGATCGACAGTGTCACCAAATTAGGGTTTGGTCGACCAGGGCCTCCAGATGGAAATATTTCTCAGGGCATGAGCCAATGCTTCAAAGAATATCCTAAAATACTCCATGGAACCTCATGGGCCCAAGCATCAAGTCAATTTGACCTCAGGGGATGCATACATGAAAAATCAGGAATTAGGGTTTCTTGACCTAATTCACCCCTAAGTTGACTTTTGGGACAAATCATGAGCCAAGACCTCAAGACATGATTTGAGGGTCTCCAACATACCAAATTGATCCATTTGTAACAATGGATTGATCCAGGAAGATTGAGCAGCAAGTCTCAATTTCATCAGTACCACAATTAGGGTTTCGCGAGAAAAGTCAACTGTAGCTTTGACTTTTGACCAGGACATGCTCCCAAACCCTAGGACATGATTCAATACACCTTATAACACCTATGAAATCAATCCATCAAGTTTTATTTAGGTCAAGGACTTGATTTCATAGAGGATCGCACAGTTTGGAATTCATTTGACAAAAAGTCAACTATGCACAAAAGCCAACTTTGACTTTTTGAGATCTTTCACAAAAATGGTTTTTTAACCCTAAAATGATGTTAATGTATGATTTGAATCATCATTCATCAAGAAAAATCAAGAAAAGTGGGATAGCTTGTAAAAGGGGTAACCATAAAAACTTAGAAAATTTTCTAAGTTATGAACAAAGTGACAAGGGTACCAACTTTGGAGGATCATAACTCCTAAACCACAAAGCCATTTTCCCCATCCAAAGCTTGATTGATAGATCTCATTACCCTCTACAAAAGCTTTGAACTGACCTACCTCCAAATTCATAATGGATTTTGAGTTATGGAATGATCAAAATTACAAAAAGTGAAAATGTCACTTTTTTCTAACACTTAGTGAAATTTTCACTAAGTCAGAATCTACCTTCACTTTTTTCCAAATGTAGGGGGATTTTTCACTTGGATCCAAAAGGTATCAAAACCAAATATGATCAGACAGTTGTTGTATCATATGAGGGCTTTGCAAAATGGACAAGAACATCACCAAATTCCACTTGGGCCAAGAGATATGACCATGGCAATATGCCTTGCTGAAAACTGTCAAGGCTAGGCAGAATTTTGCATTTTTGCTCGATTTGGCAAAATCAGATAATTCCAAGCCTTGTCATCATCTTGGACACATCTGAGGATCAAATCTAAAGGGGACAAGCACTGAGTCAAGCCTCCAAAGTCCTTGGAACAAGAAGTAGCATGCCAAACCTAGAATTGCCTAAAAGAGGGACAAGACTCCAATTTTGGATTGGAGCATTCAATGCATACATCAAGGTGGCATGGACCGAGCCATTTGCAACTGAATTCAGTCAAGACTTATCCAAGACCAAGGGAACCACAACCCTGTGCCCTAACCTCTAGTCAATGGCTAGAGGAGACTTGGATTCTCATTTGCTAACATTGGCCAAACCTCTGCTGCAGTTGCAATTCACTATTGCTTGCAAAACAAACTTGCTCTACTATTAATAGAGCTCATTTGTGATCAGTTTGAGTACATCAAAGCCATCAAACAGATTCTTTCCTCAAAATCTCTTCTTTGACTCCAATTTTGCCTTCTTAGGCAAGTCACTATCGGGTTTTGAGTTCGAGAGCTTTTCCAATCAAACCAATTACTCACACACCTCACATACATCATATAGAAGTGATCCAAACACTCACATAACATCTGGAACACCAAAATCACAAAATCATCAGCCAGTTGCTCAAGTTCTTGACAGATTTGCAGTTGGGGTACCATCTCAAGTTCCAGATCATTTCAATCTATTCCAAGCATCCAGACACACTCCATGGCACCTAGGGAAGCTATCCAGATCATTAGAACCTAGCTGTAACACCTCTAACACAAAACATAATCACCAGCTGCAAGAGGTAAGCATGAGCTCTTCTAACTCTATGATCCATGCAATTTTTGTTGCACAATAATTTGGCCATATGTTCATAATCATGCATGGAATGTTTTCCCTCAATCAATTACATTGTTTGAATCCTGTGTAGAATTTCTGAACCTTCATGCAGAAATTAGGGTTCTTGAGGTTTCTCTTTGATTTCTTATTCCATGTTAAAAATAAATGAAATTAAAGACCATAGACATGATCGTGAGGTTAAAACGAGTAGATTGATATGTAGATTGCATGATATAATCAAGTATTCAGTGAGATTGGATAGAAAACGCAAATCTGCAGAAACAGAGGGTGGCGCGTGTTCTTGCCCTTGTTCTTGGCGCCATTTTTTGAAAATTTGAAAATTTGAATTTTGTGATTTTATTTAATTGATTCAAAAATTAATTTCTCTCTGAATTTTAACGATTTTTGAGTTGATTCTTTTTTTAATAATTCACAAAAATGTTAAAATATTTTATTTTACCAAAAAATCCTAAAAATATTATTTATTTCATATAATTGATATTTTTGCAAAGAATTAATATTTTAATTGTTTTTGACATTTAAAATATTTTTTCCCTCTTGATTTTGTAAATTTTAATGACTTCTGATCATTTTGTAGGTCAAAACATGATTTTTGAAACATTAATCCAAGATCACAATTTGTTTTCCACATGTTAAACAATTTTGATCATTTTAATTGAATTTGTTATTCAATTAAAATACATTTTGAAAACAAATTAGGGTTTTTGATTAATTCAACCCTCATCAAACTTTTTCAAACACTTTTGGGCCTCTAACAGAGTGTAAGACCCAATCCTTTGTAAATACAAACTTTTTTGGGCCTCACTTATTGTATAAGTCCCGTTGTATTTCAAAAATTTCGACGCGATCATCGTCCGTTGAAAAACAAACCTTGGGTCTCTCCTTGAGCTATAAGACCCATTCAAAATCTTTTGGGCCTCTATTAGAGTGTAAGACCCAACCCCCTTTGAAAACCAAACCATTTTTGGCCTCAATGCATTATATAAGATCCACCGCGTTTTCAAAAATCTCGGCGCGATCGCCATTGTCAAACAAATGACCCTGGGCCTCTCCTTGAGTTGTAAGCCCCACCACTTGTACAAAAATAAATATTTTGGGCCTCTATTAGAGTGTAAGACCCAATCCCCTTTTAACCAAAACTTTTTTGGGCCTCAGACATTGTATAAGTCCCCCTGCGTTAAAAGAAAACCTCGGCGCGATCGCCAATAAAAAAACCAATCATCTGGGCCTACCTTCGTGTTATAAGCCCCATTCTGTTTCTTTAAACACTTGGGCCTCTTGAGAGAGTGTAAGACCCATCCCCTTGTACAGAAAACCTTTCTTGGGCCTCAGTCACTTGTATAAGTCCCTCTTGTCAAAACGACAGTGCGATCACTGATAAACCTTGGGCCTCTCCTTGAGCTGTAAGCGCCAACATCTTTTCAAAATACTTTCTCCTTTAATTTTGAATATACTGTTGTTTTCAATCTTTCTTTATTGAACAACTAACCAAACAACATGGAATCTCTACAACCGAGTAAGTGTTTATATGTTTTCTTTATCCGCTTTCATATACATATAACTGTATTGTGGGGCTGTTTCACTGTAAGTCTTCTTTCATAAACTCATATCAACTGTGTAATACTAGTATAGATATTTAGATTTTCCCCGGCAACTACGTCTAGCACTAAGCCTTGTTGATCACTCTTAAATAGACAAAACTAGATCTCCATAGGATTACCAGACACAGTCTTCCCTCCTCTTGGGGTTAAACAATATGGATATGTGAAAGGCAGATTCTTTTTGAACCCTTTCTCAGACTGTCACCTTTAGAAGTTGTCAAAGAGACTCTACTCCTCAGAGATGATCTTTTCTCCGTGAATGGCATCTCTTGAGTTTCTTCCAAATTCTCGAACTTTCCTGGCTTGATCCATTCTCGGTGAATGGCATGTCTTGAACTTCTCGGGGTTTGGGGACCCACAGGCTTCCTAAAAGCATCCTCGCCTCCTCTTGGGCGTTGTACAAGGACCCTACGGCTTCTTAGAAGTATTCACAGCCTCCTCTTAGGCATCGTATAAGGATTCTTTCTTTGGGATGAGAGCCTCCTCTTGGGCTTCGTACAAATTGTCCCTCGGCTTCTTAAAAGTTTCCAGCCTCCTCTTGGGCTTCGTACAAATTGTCCCGACGACCTCCTAGAGGTATAGGAGCAGAAATTAGTCATCTTAATAGAACAGTCTTTCAAAGAGTCTAGATCTTTCTACCGTGAACGTACTACTACTGTTTCTTTAAGTATAGTACAAAAGATAAAACTCTAGACTTGGACAGTCTAATCTCCTTGAGTCTCGAAGGCATTCTCAAGTAGGGAAAGACACCAGTAGACTCGGACAGTCTCCAATACCCTCTGGATTCCCCATTTCCTTAAAGAAACAGGAAATAACCCTGATCTTCTGATCAATCCCAAAGCATAGCCTTCCCTTTAATCAGTCTCTTTATAAGAACTGATTTTCTCTTTTAACCATCCTTTTAGCCTCCATCTCGGGCTTCGTACGAGATACAAAAACACTCTCTTGTTGAGTCAACTCCTTTTAGCCTCCATCTCGGGCTTCGTACGAGATACAAAACACTCTCTTGTTGAGTCAACCTTTAGCCTCCGTCTTGGGCTTCGTATAAGACACATCTAAAAGCACTCTCTTGTTGAGTCAACCTTTAATAATCAAGAGTTAAATAAAAATATATATTTGTGCATCCTCGAACCCAAAAAAATAATAATAACAAGGAAAATATAATTTAAAAAATCTTAACTATTATTTCTTGAAATAATTGCATGAAAAAAATCTTAAAGAGATGGAGAGGAAATGATAACCCATGACGCCGTAGATTGATTTTTGGGTTAATACCTATTTTCCCCCCTGCCATATGGGCGTGTTTTGAAAAACCCCCCTGCGAAAAAAAAAGTTGCAAGACTGACCTTAACAAATTTTAAAAGTTTTGATTTAAACCTTTGTCAGGCCACATCATCAAAAATGCTTATGTGGCATTCATTTTTTCCATTTTTAATTGCCACATCAATTAATGAGGACATGCAATGACTATTTTACCCTCAAGGACTTTTCACATTTCATTATCCAGATTTTTGGACATTTGGGGAAGGTCTCAAATCAAACCCTAACAAGTACGGTTCTTCATCTTAATCTCGCTCGGTCCTCAATCATCATTCTCACGTCGTCGTTAGGTCAGGTTTGATGTTTCGATTTGTTTTCTCTCCATCTCAATCTCTCTCTCTCTGCGTATAGCCTTGGTTTGAAGATTGGTTCTGAGTTTGATGGAGGTTTTGGGGTTTTCAACATTATTGAAGGGTTTTGGTTGTTGTGTTTCGGAGAAGGTTGGAGACAGGTTACGGTTTGCGAAACAGGTTAAAGGATGTTGGTGGTTTGCGATGGATTTGAAGGTTGAAGAAGGTGGGTTTTGAAACATTGTTGTTTGGTGGTTTTACGGAATGGGAAGAAGATGAAGGGTATGGTGGAGATGATTTAGATGGAGGTGCGATGAAGGTTGTCGGTTTTGGAAACAGGGGGCGAAGGTTGTTACGAAATGAAGGGGATGATGAAACATTGAAAGTGTGTTTGGTTGTCGTTGTTTTTTTTTTTTTGCAGGGAGAAGGTGGTTGTTGTTGTAGTTATGGAGATTGCAAGACCTGAGACGGTGGAGAAGGGAAGGTGAGCGGTTGAGCTGAGGTTGATGTTGTTGGTTGTTGAGCTGACGGTGGAGAATGAGGTGACGGTGGAGAATGAAATGTGAAAAGTCCTTGAGGGTAAAATAGTCATTGCATGTCCCCATTAATTGATGTGGCAATTGAAAATGGAAAAAATGAATGCCACATAAGCATTTTTGATGATGTGGCCTGACAAAGGTTTAAATCAAAACTTTTAAAATTTGTTAAGGTCAGTCTTGCAACTTTTTTTTTCGCAGGGGGGTTTTTCAAAACACGCCCATATGGCAGGGGGGAAAATAAGTATTAACCCTTGATTTTTTAGTTGTAGACGCTGAAGCAATTTCATCAACATTCAACAAATAATTGACTTAATAAAAATTAAATATGAAGGAAAAATAGTTAACCATATCAAAATATAAAATAATAGTCAAGACTTAGATGACCATATATATTGATGCCTCCTCGAACCCAAAATAATAATAATAATAATAAGAGAAAATGAAATTTTAAATTTTCAACTATTATTTCTTGAAATGATTGCATGAAAAAAATCATAAAGAGATGGAGAGGAAATAACCACCCATGATAGAGTAGATATACATGTTTTTTAAAGGGAAATTATAAAGTATTAAATAAAATAAAAAGATTTTTAATTATATATTACTATTATTATTATTATTATTATTATTATTATTATAAAGAAGTTAAAAAATCAGTCACTAAGCCACATTTTCTATTATTATTATTATTATTATTATTATTATTATTATTATTATTATTGCGGCAGGCTAAAATATTGAGTCACCGTCATACTTTATTCGTCCTAAGGACAGGAAAATAATGAGAAAACCTAAATCCTAAGGGAGAGACGCTAAGGTTCGGGAGTCGGCTAAGCGAGAGGAAGGTGTTAACCCCTCACTTTCATTGTAATCAATGAGATCCTCTTTAAGTTCTAGGGTATGTTTGCTTATTACTTGAATGTTCGACTGTTTGTTTTTATTTACAAAAATTTCTATTATTATAGAGAAGATGACCTTAATATAAGAGGGGAACCCTAAGTTTTTTATTTTTATTGTACTCGCTAGGGTTTACAACCCTATGCCTACGTACCCTCGAATTTGAAAGATCAGAGTATCCGTAGTTCACCTCCCCTATCCCCTATTCCCAATCCTATTTCTATTTCCATTCCTAATCCTAATCCTAATTCTAATCCTAATCTTAATCCTAATCCTAATCCTAATCCTTTATTTATACTCTTGGATGAGGAGTTTTATCCCCATTCCTTAACCCTTATTTATACTCTCAGATGAAGAGTTTTATCCTAAATCCTAATCTATTTATTTATACTCCCGGATATCAAGAGTTCTATCCCAAATCCTAATCCATTTATTTATACTCTCGGATATCAAGAATTTTATCCAAATCCTAATCCATTTATTTATACTCTCGGATATCAAGAGTTCTATCCCATGTCCTTATCCTTTATTTATACTCTCGAATGAAGAATTCTATCCCGTTTCCTTATCCTTTATATATACTCTCGGATAAAGAGTTCTATCCCATTTTTAATTCCTTAAATATCCTTTTAAATCCCTTAAATCCTTAATAATATCCCTTAAAAAAAAACTCCTTAGAATATCTTAAAAAATAAGATAAATTTCAATCCCAAAAGTAAATAAACTCCAATTAAAAAATAAATTTAATTTCCTTTCACAAAATAAAAACCCTAATAAAAAAACTCCCAACTTTTAAATTAAACCCAAATTGTTGAAATATTAATAACCCCATTATTTAACAAAACAAATGTAACTCATATTTTACAAATCCTAAAACATTTATAAGATAACTCAAATTATTAATTTTTCCCATGTAAAAGTCCCAAAAATAAATTGTGACAAAAATTCCACTTTTCTCAAATGTTAATTCCCAAAAGAAACTTATTTCTAAAAAAAAAAAGAGATTTATTCCTAAACATTCATAAAAAATCCAAAACATATTATTGCCAAAATCCATATTAATTTTTAAAATAAGATTTACTCCAATAATAAAATATTTATTTTATTGTTAAGAACCCTAATAATTTATTAAATTAAAAGTTTAAATCCTAAATCCTAAAAAAAATAATAAAGATATTTATTATTTTTTATCTAAATCCGGTGGGGGTGTATATCGTGTTAAAGTAGCAATTGGACTTCCAAAAGGGGTGTAAATAGCAATGGGCGTGAATCCCATTAACAAGAGAACTCATTTGAACAGAGTAGTTTTAAGATGTTTAAATACTGGTCATTGTTTTTAATCATTTTATTCTATTTGTTTAGAAATAATATTTTCTTAAAAAAAGGATTCATGGAATATTCACACGTGAATTTTAAAAAAAGTGATTATATATATATATATACATATATATATATATATATATATATATATATATATATATATATATTAAATGATTTTTTTTTTACAAAGAAAATTGATATTTCTTTCAAGAGTCTTATGACATTAGTTTAGTTAAAATGTTAATGATTTTTATTTGAATTGATTAGAAAATAATCCTAAGTAATCATTAAACCCAAGCAATAAACCATCCAATCAAACAATAAATCCGATCATACAATAAACCCAAGCAATAAACCCAATCATCAACAATAGAGCAAAATTTGATAATAACAAGTAGATAAATATAACCGGAAGACCAACCTACAGAGAAGAGGATTTCTCTGGTTTAATTCCAGCTACAACTTTTCTTTTTCCCCTTTCTCCTTCCTTCGTTTTCTATGGTTTAATTCCAGCTACAACTTCTCTTTGCTCCTTTCTCCTTCTTTCGCTTTCTATTGCTTTACACCTTTCTCCTTCCTTTGCTTTCTACTGCTTTCCACCTATAGGTTTTTTAAGTTGTTGTTGTTCTTCAATGTGAAGAGCAACAACTTTTTGGGTTGTGAATATGTAAATTGTGACTGCCCCAAAAAGTATGAAAATAAATTCTATTTATAGATAAAATTATATCAGAAACAATTAAATGTGATTGAACTAATCTGGAAAGATTTTAATTTGATTGATAATTGATATGAATCCCATTTAATCCAATTATAAAAAAGATTTGATTTTTATTTATTTTTATTATATTTTGAGATTTTTTCCATAAAAAATTGATTTTAATGAAAAAATCATATTTTCAAAAATTCATTAAATAAAAATACGAAAATAAAAAATTAAATATTAAAAAATAATATTTTTGTGATTTTTATTAAAAAAATAAAAATAGAAAAAAGTTAGTAATAAAGGAAAAACAAATAAAACATTAAAAATGAGGAAGGTGGGATTCGAACTCAAGACCGCTCACACTTATAGCCCTTATACCCATCTTTCTACCAATTGTGCCATTTTACTTATTCGAAATAAAGTGGCACTAGAAAATCATATAAAACGGGTCAAAATTTAGGGTACGACAGCTGCCCCTATTTAATCGGCTTTGATTCAAAATGATGATGTCGACGAGCCTTCATCCTTTTGAGAAGGAGACGATTAAATACAAAAGGACCCCTAATTTTGACCATGGATCCTTTGACAAGTATAGTGTTGACATGACTCTGTCATTAGTATTCCGTTAATATCCCATTATCCCTTATGTAATATCCCTGAGTACATAAGTTAAGTAAGATTATGACAATCTTCCAATTCCGTAGTAATAAACCCTTATAGAACCCCTGATGAAATCCTGAATTTGATAGAACCCTTGTAATGCTTCTCGGTGGAACCCCTAATAAACCTTGACGAGGTTGTAAAACCCGGTGGAACCCCTTAGATAATCCTTGACAATCCGTTTCGACCCTTTCTGGTGGATCTTGTCTATGATTCTTATGATTATCCGATCATATTATTGGATTCAAGTAGAACTTTAGTGATATCTTGTTCACTCTTGATGAAACCCCTGGATGGAACCCCTTTTAAAAATCCTGATCAAAACCCCTTGATAAATCCCTTAGAAAAAATCTGGTAGAACCCCTTGATAATTCCCTTGGATAAATATCCGATAGAACCCCTTGATAAATCTCTTAGATGAAAATCCGATAGAACCCCTTGATAAATCCCTTGGATAAAAATCCGATAGAACCCAATGATAAATACCTTTTTGAGAAACCCCTTTTGATAAAACCTATTGATGAAACCCCTTTTGATAAAACTCATTGATAAAATATAGTGGCACCCCTTGATAGAATCCTTTGATGATAATCCCAATAAACCCTTTTAATAAACTCTCTTGATTAAGCCATTTTTATGAAATCCTTTTGATAAATTCCATTGATGAAACCACTTTTGATAAAATCCCTTGACAAAATTCTAGCGGAACCCTTTGATAGGAAATTCCGGTGAACCCTTTGATAAATCTCTGATGGAACCCCTTAATAATATACTTGAATAAAAATCCCTTGATAAAATCCCTTGGTGAAATCCCTTTGGTAAATCCCTTGGTAAAACCCCTTTTGTTAAATCCATTGCTAAAAACCCCTTGAATAAAAATCGGGATGCAATCCTTAATGAAATCCCTTTTGATTGAACCCCATTGATAAACTCCATTTGATAAAATTCCTTTTAATAAAAACCTATCGATAAAATCCCTTGATGAAACCTCAGATAGAATCCCTTGATAAAACCCTTTCGATGAGATCCCTTAAAATTTCTTGACAATCCTTGATGAACCCTTAGTAGATAATGCTCCGATGAAAGCCCCTAAATAGAATCCATTTGTTAAATCCCCTTTTGTGAATCCCATGTACGCTAGATAAAATCCGGTAGAACCCCTTTCTTTTTTAATAAACCTTCTTGAGACAATCCTTTAGTATCACTCCTAATAGTAACCCTGATATGTTTGATGGCACACTATTATACCCTAAATTTTGACCACTAAGATTTCTCATCATTGTGCAAATCATCATCACAATATGGGTGAACCATCTTGCCTCATCAGTCTCCCAAAAGATGGGTGAACACTTACTATAGTCAAAATTAGGGTTTCAAGCCCTCTCAGAGTTCTTAAACAAAGGATCAATCAAGAAATTACATGATCTTCAACTTGTCTAACCTCTCAAACATCTACAATGGATAAAGAGGACTCCCACTTTAAGGATTAAGCACAAGGCTGCTCCCTTCCAGGTGGATCAAGCCTCAAGATCGACAGTGTCACCAAATTAGGGTTTGGTCGACCAGGGCCTCCAGATGGAAATTTTTCTCTGGGCATGAGCCAATGCTTCAAAGCATATCCTAAAATACTCCATGGAACCTCATGGGCCCAAGCATCAAGTTAATTTGACCTCAGGGGATGCATACATGAAAAATCAGGAATTAGGGTTTCTTGACCTAATTCAACCCTAAGTTGACTTTTGGGACAAATCATGAGCCAAGACCTCAAGACATGATTTGAGGGTCTCCAACATACCACATTGATCCATTTGTAACAATGGATTGATCCATGAAGCTTGAGCAGCAAGTCTCAATTTCATCAGTACCACAATTAGGGTTTCGCGAGAAAAGTCAACTGTAGCTTTGACTTTTGACCAGGACATGCTCCCAAACCCTAGGACATGATTCAATACACCTTATAACACCTATTGAATCAATCCATCAAGTTTTATTTAGGTCAAGGACTTGATTTCATAGAGGATCGCACAGTTTAGAATTCATTTGACAAAAAGTCAACTATGCACAAAAGTCAACTTTGACTTTTTGAGATTTTTCACAAAAATGGTTTTTTAACCCTAAAATGATGTTAATTTATGATTTGAATCATCATTCATCAAGAAAAATCAAGAAAAGTGGGATAGCTTGTAAAAGGGGTAACCATAAAAACTTAGAAAATTTTCTAAGTTATGAACAAAGTGACAAGGGTACCAACTTTGGAGGATCATAACTCCTAAACCACAAAGCCATTTTCCCCATCCAAAGCTTGATTGATAGATCTCATTACCCTCTACAAAAGCTTAGAACTGACCTACCTCCAAATTCATCATGGATTTTGAGTTATGGAATGATCAAAATTACAAAAAGTGAAAATGTCACTTTTTTCCAACACTTAGTGAAATTTTCACTAAGTCAGAATCTACCTTCACTTTTTTCCAAATTGTCATACCCCAAATTTTGACCACTAAGATTTCCCATCATTGTGAAAATCATCATCACAATATGGATGGGCCATCATACTTCATCACTCTCCCCAAAGATGGGTGAGCATTCACTACAATCAAAATTAGGGTTTCAAGCCCTCTCTGAGTGCTTAGACAAAGGATCAATCAAGGAATGACATGATCTTCAACTTGTATAACCTCTCAAGCATCCACAAAGGATCAAAAGGACTCCCACTCCAAGGATTAAGCACAAGGCTGCTCCCTTCTAGGTGGATCAAGTCTCAAGATCGACAGTGCCACCAAATTAGGGTTTTGGTCGACCAGGGCCTCCAGATGGAAATTTTTCATTTGGGCACAAGCCAATGATCCAAAACATAACCTAATATACTCCATGGAACCTCATGGGCCCAATCATCAAGTCAATTTTGCCTCAGGGGATGCATTCATAAAAAATCAGGAATTAGGGTTTCTTGACCTAATTCACCCCTAAGTTGACTTTTGGGACAAATCATGAACCAAGACCTCAAGAGAGAGTTTGAGGGTCTCTAATGAACTATATTGATCCATTTGGAACAATGGATTAATCCGAGAAGTTTGAGCAACAAGTTCCAATTTCATCTGCACCACAATTACGGTTTCGCGAGGAATGTCAACTATAACTTTGACTTTTGACCAGGACATGCTCCCAAGCCCTAAGAAATGATTCAATATGCCCTATGACACCCATTGAACATGTCCATCAAGTTTGATTTAGGTCAAGGACATGATTTCCTGAAGAATTGCATAGTTTGGAATTCATTTGATAAAAAGTCAACTGTGCACAAAAGTCAACTTTGACTTTTTGAGATTTTTCACCAAAATGGTTTTTTAACCCTAAAATGATGTTAATGTATGATTTGAATCATCATTCATCAAGAAAAATCAAGAAAAGTTGGATAACTTGTAAAAGGGGTAACCATAAAAACTTGGAAAATTTTCTAAGTTAAAAATAAAGTGACAAGGGCACCAACTTTGAAGGATCATAACTCCTAAACCACAAAGCCATTTTTTTTCATCCAAAGATGGATTTGTAGCCCTCATTACCCTCTACAAATACTTCAACTAGACCTAAGTCCAATTCATTAAGGATTTTGAGTTAGTGAGGGATCAAAATGGCTGAAAAGTGAAAATGTCACTTTTTCCAACACTTAGTGAAATTTTCACTAAGTCAGAATCTGCCTTCACTTTTTGCCAAATGTAGGGGGATTTTTCACTTGGATTCAAAAGAGATCAAAACCAAACATGTTCAAACAGTTGTTGTATCATGTAAGGGCTTTCCAAAATGGTCAAGAACATTACCAAATTCAACTTACACCATGAGATATGACATTGGCAAGTTGCCTTGCTGAAATCTGTCAAAAGCAAGGCAGAATTTGCAACTTTGCTCGATTTGCCAAAATCAGCCAAATTCAAATGCTCCTATCCGCTTGGACACCTATGAGGATTGAATCTAAAGGGGACAATCACTGAGCCAAGCCTCCAAAGTCCATGGAACAAGAAATAGCATGTTGAACCTAGAATGGCCAAAATAGGGACAAGACTCCAAATTTGGATTGAAGCATTCAATGGAAGCATCAAGGTGGCATGGACTGAGCCATTCTCATCTAAAATCAGTCAAGACTTATCCAAGACCAAGGGAACCAAAGCTCTGTGCCCTAACCTCTAGTCAATGGCTAGAGGAGACTTGGATTTTCATTTGCCAACATTGGCCAAACCTACTTACCAGTTGCCATTCACTATTCTTTGACAAAAAAATTTGCTCTACTATAAATAGAGCTCAATTGTGATCAGTTTGAGTACACCAAAGCCATCTAACAGATGCTTTCCTCAAAATCTCTTTCTCTTGGCAAAAATGCCTTTCTTAGCAAGGTAGCTATCGGGTTTTGAGTTTGAGAGCTTTTCCAATCAAACCAATCACTCACACACCTCACATACATCATATAGAAGTGATCCAAACACTCACATAACATCTGGAACACAGATTTCACAAAATCACCAGCTGGTTGCTCAAACTTTCAATCAAGTTGCAGCTGAGGTACCACAAATCATTCCAGCCATTTTCAATCAAGTCCAAGCATTCAAACACACTCCATAGGGTGTAAGGAAGCTGTTCAGATCATCATCACTCATTTGTAACACCTCTAAATAAAAAATCACATTGCACTTGCTGTCACGGCCTAGAGGTAAGCATACACTTGGTCATCTCTCAATCTATGCATATTTCCTCGCACAATAATTTTGCTATATGTTCATAATCATGCATGGAATGTTTTCCCTCAATTAATTGCATTGTTTGAATCATGTATAAAAAATCCTAGCCTTCATGCAGAAATTAGGGTTCTTGAGGTTTCTTCGTGATTTCATGTTTTATGTTTAATTTAAATGAAATTAAGTGTTATAAACATGATCGTGAGGTTGAGACAGCATAATGATATGTGGATTACATGATATGATTAAGTATTCCGTGAGATTGGATGGAAAACGCAAATCAGCCAAACCCAGAACACGCGCGTGTTCTTCAGCTTGTTCTTGGCGCCTTTTTTCCAAATTCAAATATTTGAATTTTGTGATTTTGTTTAATTGATTCAAAAATTAATTTCTCTCTGAGTTTTAATGATTTTGAGTTGATTCTTTTTTTGATAATTCACAAAAATGTTGAAATATTTTATTTTATCAAAAAATCCCAAAAATATTATTTATTTCATATAATTGATATTTTTGCAAAGAATTAATATTTTAATTGTTTTTGACATTTTAAATATTTTTTCCACATTGATTTTGCAACTTTTAATGCTTTCTAATTATTTTGTAGGTCAATACTTAATTTTTGAAGCATTAATCCAAGATCACAATTTGTTTTTCACATGTTAAACAATTTTGATCATTTTAATTAAATTTTTATTCAATTAAATACATTTTTGAAAACAAATTAGGGTTTTTGGATTAATTCAACCCTCATAAATCATTTTCAAAACACTTTGGGCCTCAAATAGAGTGTAAGACCCAATCCTTTTTTGACAAAATCATTTTTGGGCCTCAGTGCATTGTATAAGTCCCGATACCGTAAAAAACAAACGGCGCGATCGTCGCCTTTTGAAAAATAACCTTCTGGGCCTCTCCTCGAGCTATAAGACCCATTCAAAAATTTTGGGCCTCTAATAGAGTGTAAGACCCAACCCCCTTTTAGCCAAACATTTTGGGCCTCACTTATTGTATAAGTCCCTCCGCGTTAAAAGAAAACCTCGGCGCGATCGTTATTTTTAAACGAAAAAATCTGGGCCTACCCTCGTGTTATAAGCCCCACTCTTTTTCTTTAAACCTTTTGGGCCTCTTGAAAGAGTGTAAGACCCATCCCTTTGTACAGAAAAACATTTTTGGGCCTCAGTCACTCGTATAAGTCCCTCTGTACAAATTCAAACAGTGCGCTCACTGATAAAACCCTGGGCCTCTCCTTGAGCTGTAAGCCCCAAATCTTTCTTTTTCAAAGCACTTTCTCCTTTGATTTTGAATATACTGTTGTTTTTAATCTTTCTTTGTTGAACAACTAACCAAACAGCATGGAAGCTCTACAACCGAGTAAGTGGTTATTGCTTTCATTTACCGCTTTCATATACATATAACTGTATTGTGGGGCTGTTTCACTGTAAGTCTCCTTTCATAAACTCATATATATATAACTGTATTGTGGGGCTGTTTCGCTGTAAGTCTCCTTTCATAAACTCATATCAACTGTGTAATAATGGTATAGATATTTCGAGTTTCCCCGGCGACTACGTCTAGAACTAGGTGATGCCGTTTCGTTTATTCGTAGAAATAGACAACTAGATCCCCAATAGGATCACCAGATACAGTCTTCTCTTCGGCTGTCCTCATTAGGAATTATCAAGAAACTCTATTCCCAGAGATGAATGTATTCTCTGTGAATGGCATCTTTGAGTTTCTTCCAAATTCTCGAACTTTCCTGACTTGATCTATTCCTTGTGAATAACTTGCCTTGAATTTCTCGGGGTTTGGGGACCCACGGGCTTCTTAAAAGCATCGGCCTCCTCTTGGGCATCGTACAAGGACCCACAGGCTTCCTAAAAGCAACCCCGCCTCCTCTTGGGCTTAGTACAAGGACCCTACGGCTTCTTAGAAGTATTCACAGCCTCCTCTTAGGCTTCATATAATGATCTCTTCCTCCGGGAATGATAGCCTTCTCTTGGGCATCGTACAAGGACCGATCGGCTTCTTAAAAGTTTCCAGCCTCATCTTGGGCTTCGTACAAATTGTCCCGACGACCTCCTAGAGGTATAGGAACAGAACTTAGTCATCTTCATAAAACAGTCCTTTCATAGAGTCTACTATTATTTCTCAAAGCATGGTACAAAAGATAAAACTCTAGACTTGGACAGTCTAATATCCTTGAGTCTCAAAGACATTCTCAAGTGACCCCTTCGTTAAATAGGAAGGAAACCCGCAGACTCGGACAGTCTCAATACCCTTCGGATTTCCCGTTTCCTTAAAGAACAGGAATAACCCGGATCCTTGGATCAAATCCTTGAGTACAACATTGCTCATATAAGAACTGATTTTCTCTTTCAAAATCAGTATACTGGACCTGTCACTTAACTGAAACAGTAACCACAGCCTCCTTTTGGGCTTTGTACAAATGATTCTCCCCAGCGGAGTCGAACAACGTTTAGCCTCTCTCTCGGGCTTTGTACGAGACACATAAAAGATTTCCTCGTTGAGTCAATCACCCCTTTAGCCTCCATCTCGGGCTTTATACGAGATACAAAAAGGTTCTTACTGAGCCAAACGAATTTTAGCCTCCATCTCGGGCTTTATACGAGATACCAAAAGATTCCCTCGTTGAGTCAAAAACCTTTTAGCCTCTCTCTCGGGCTTTGTACGAGACACATATTAGCCTCCTCTTAGGCTTTATATAAGAAAACCACTGGTTAATCCAATTAACCTTTTAGCATCAAAGTTGTGCCTCGTTCACAGTATGCAAACATCAACAACTCCTTCCCTTTCATCTAATCGCTGTAAGCGGCAAGCCTCTGGATCATCTATATCCATGCCACTGTCCCTCTTTTAGCATGAGAAATTCCTAAGGAAAGATAGCATTGCTCTACACAGAGTTAAAGTCTTCTCCTTCAGGTTAAAATCCCTATAAAGGAAATTATGGCATTGCCGGATTCACAAATCCCGGTTAAAGTAATTCTCCTTTATAACCAGTCACCCAACAGTTGTGACAGACAAACCCTTCTTTAGAGATGACAAATTCTCTCTAAAGTTGAGACCTTTTAGCTTCATATCTTGGGCTTTGAACAAGATACAAATAGACTTTTCAGCTTCATATCTTGGGCTTTGAACAAGATACAAATCACCTTTCGCTTCATGTCTTGGGCTTTGAACAAGACACAAAAACACCCATTTCCTCCCATAGAATAGGAGGAACTACGAACGCTCTAATTTCCCTGTTTCGGTAAAGGGGAATACGTAGGCATAAGATTGAAAGAAAAATCTTAGCGAGCACACTAAACAAAAAAAAACCAAATCCCATACTCTCACATCAAAAAGCATCAGTCCTAACATCCTAATCCTTGTTCCCCGCCAGAAACCATTATGTCAAAATAACACAAGAAAGGCCCCCCCACATTGATAGCATCCGTAACCTAACAGACTGCTGTTTAAACTCAGTATGCAAAGCAGGGTTAATTGGAGACATCTATTTCCCTTCCTTCATCAGCTCACAATAGGATAAAAAATGAATCGACCTGTAGTTTAAGCTCAAACCGCAGAGAGCGACCAGCGCTTAAGAACCGTGTCCAAAATCGCTCGCTACAGAAAAATGGCGCCCACCGTGGGGCCCTACTAAGTTAGATCTAGGCACGTTCTTCCTTTTCATCTCTTGAGTGAATACCACAGATTGGGGCTTCCGCCGGGGAACCCAATTTCTGTCAGGAACTTAAGATTCATCGCTTTAAAGGTCTAGGATGTTTAGGACAAATATATATACTGCTTTTCCTAATTGCTATACGTGTTTATTTTTCTGCTAATGGGAATGCGGGTGATGCCGTATGTGGAAAGATTGAGTATACACTTAAGATAAGTGATGGCGACGGGGTCGACCATCAACCTCAGTGGAGGCTGACCAACGCAACCCATTCTCTCACCTAGACAATGGGCCGATTGTTAAGTCTGAGAAGCTGAGGAGCCAAACCCTTTCGTAGTGCGAAAACTATCGGAAATAGTTGTTACGCGATACTATCCTCATTTGAGGCTGGTGATCTATTCTCGGTGAATGGCACTTACTCTAAGATCGCTCTACAACTCGCTGGCGATCCGCTTGTTGTTTTGCTTTCCTGGGAGGACCTGAGGATAATGAGTACAGGTACAAAAATCACCCTAGTATAAACCTTTGGGGATGGGTAGAACCTTGACTTCATGACAACGACCCTTTGACCCCATGTTTTTTCTATGTTTTTGTGTGCTGCATTCATGCATTCATTAAAAAAAAAACATTAAAGCATTCAAAAAAAAAACTTCTCTTCTAGTCTCTCTGTTTTTCAAATTAAACTAAGACTGTGATTGCAAATATCAGAGAAAGGGATTGCACTAATGAATTTCGGTAGGAGGAGAACTCATACGTACACCTTCAAGGTTCCAAAACTAGAGGATTTGAGAAGGTTAGCGAGGATGATCACTAACCCTGAGGCTTTCAGAGCCAAGCACGGAGGTTTGCTACCACTGTTAAGAGTCCATGTGATTGAGGGAATCATGGATGCGCTCATTCAGTTTTATGATCCACTTTATCACTGTTTCACATTCCCGGATTACCAGCTAGCACCAACGCTGGAGGAGTATTCTCATCTGATTGATCTACACATTACCGATCGAGCTCTATTTTCTGGACTGGAAGAAATTCCAAAGAATCAGACCATTGCAAGAGCAATTCATTTGGACGAGTCTGAGGTTAGGACTCACCTAACTACTAAGGGTGGCATCCAAGGTTTGCCAGCCCAGTTCTTGACAAAGAAAGCTCTGTATTTCGCCAGTATAGGAAACGTGACTGCTTTTGAAAGCATATTTGTCTTGCTCACCTACGGGTTATTTTTGTTTCCCAACATCAATAACTTCGTCGATATCAACTCCATTAAGGTTTTTCTCATTGGAAACCCTGTGCCGACTTTGCTCGCAGATGCGTATCATTCTGTACACTTGGGAAATTTGTACAGCGGAGGGGAGATCACATGCTGTGTACCTTTGCTTTACAAATGGTTTATCTCTCACTTGCCCAAGTCTGCTACTTTTTGGGATTGCAAGAGTGCCTTACGTTGGTCGCAGAAGATCATGTCTCTTACCAACTCTGATATAGATTGGTGCAATAGGATTTATGAGGGAATCAGAATCATTGACCGTTGTGGAAACTTCCCCAACGTACCCCTCATAGGAACTAAAGGAGGAATCAACTACCATCCGATGTTGATTCGCCGTCAATTTGGATACCCGATGAGGCACATCCCACTGGGTGTTCATCTGGAAGGTCTTTTCTTCAAGGAAGGAGAAAATGACAGAGCACTAAAGATGGAAATAGTGCACGCTTGGAAGCATGTTCATAAGAAAGGACGAGAGTCTCTAGGAAAACCGGACTGTGTCTCGGTGGAACCTTATCTCCACTGGGTACAGACTAGAGCTCTCAAGCTAAAGATGCCTTATCCTCGTTACGGAATTCTTCCGCCAAAGGAATCTGTCATGTACTTCATGACGGAAACTGAAAATCTTCAGGTTGCTCTCAACAAAGTTCAAAAGGAGAGAAGGCCTTGGAAGAACAAGTACCGCACCCTCGACATAGAGTGCATCAAAATACAGCAAATACTGAAAGAGAAAGATGCTCTGATTGAAATTTTGGAGCAACATGCTGCGAATAATCAGGATGACCAAAGGAATTTGCTCGCTCCTTTCATCTGGCAAAGGAATGAGAACCCGACAACGGCCCAAGAGCCCCGGTCAAAGAAAAGGAAGATACCGGAATCAGCACCCGATTTCTCTTCAGAGAGGACTCGGGACCCATTAGCTTAGGTTTCTGTTTCTGCACTTTGTAATCTACTGTATTTCCATTTCTGTAATCCTTTGAATTCAATAAAAAGGGGTTTCCCCACCGTTTGATATTTGCAATCTAATTGTCGAAGTTTATTTTGATTAAACCTTAAACAATTAATATAATCATTGCATTTCGTCATTCTCACATCGCGTATTCTTCTTACCTACGAATCTCACGTTTGTGTCTCGGTTCTAGAGTCAAACTGTCTCATTCGTATAATACTCGGGCCAATCGTCAAAAAAATATGGATGATCTTGAGGAAGAAAACAGAGAGTTGAAAGAAGAGATCGACGCTCTGAGAGAGGATATGAGAAAGCTTCGTAACGACATGCAAGCCATGGCAGAAGCTCAGCTACAAAGAACCGTGATCTCAGAGATCACCTCAATGCCCATAGTGGAGAAGTATGATCCTAGGTATCAGATACCGAAAGATCGTCCTTGGGGCATGCCTGTTAACTATATCCCGGAAGGATATGTTCCGCCGATCACTGAAGATCAGGGAATCACAACAGAAGCCGCTGGGCCTGAAGGTTACAAACTTCGGGAAAGCGAAGATGCCAGGGGCATACTGAAGACTCCCGAAGGTTACAAACTTCAGGAGACGCCAAGACTCACTGCCGTAGTTACGGTACCACCCCCTGTGGTACACACTGTCCCAGAAGGACAGATTCCACAGATACCTTCTGGTAAGAAGGAAACTATGTTTGACAGAATGGAGGAATTCCAGGAGCAGTTCTTGGAAATGCAGAAGGTCCCGCACAAATTTCAAGTGCCCGACTTTGAAAAGTACAAGGGTAACTCTTGCCCTCAAAGCCATCTGGTGATGTACGCTCGGCGGATGTCAGCTCAGACGGAGAATCAGGACCTACTGATTCACTACTTCCAGGATAGTTTAACCGATGTCGCACTCAAATGGTACATGGGTTTAAACCGTGCCACGATCAGCACATTCAGAGATCTTGGCACTGCCTACGTCCAACAATACAAATACAATTTGGACATGGCACCCGACAGAGATCAACTCAGATCGATGTCACAAAAGGACAAGGAAACCTTTAAGGAGTATGCTCAAAGGTGGCGTGAGATTGCCGCTCAAATTTTTCCACCTCTTGTGGAAAAAGAGATGACAAAGATCTTCTTAAAAACCTTGAGCTCATTTTACTATGACCGAATGGTTGCCAGTGCGCCCAGTGATTTCACCGAGATGGTCGGCATGGGCGTACGTCTTGAGGAAGCCGTCCGAGAAGGACGTTTGGTAAAAGACACTGGATCGACGAGCGGCACTAAAAAATACGGTAGTGCTCTCCCTAAGAAAAAAGAGCAAGATATTGGGAATATCTCTCTCGGAAAGAAAAGGCGACGTTATCAGCCGGTAGCAGCTGTAACTCCTGCTATCAGCCCTGCGCCTATTCCTACGTATCAACCTCAGGTTGCGCAGAGCCAACCTGATCAGCAAAGGACACAACAGCCTCTTCAGCAGGCTCGCCCTCCATATAATAACAACCGTACAACACGGCCACCAGGATTTGATCCTATACCCGTAACGTACGCAGAGCTGTTTCCATTACTACTGGCTAAGGGGCACATTCAGACTAAATCTCCTCTTACAGTACCGGAAAATCCGCCTTTTTGGTTTAAGGTGGATCAAACTTGCCCTTACCATCAAGGAGGTCCAGGGCATAACATAGAGACTTGTCTCAATTTCAAGTCCGACGTGCAAAAACTTGTTAGGAGCGGGGCCTTATCCTTCAAGGATACGAATCCTAATGTTCTCATGAACCCGCTGCCTCAACATGAGAAGGCTGCAGTCAATTTGATAGAAGGAGAGACTAATGATGTCTATCAAATTCACGATGTACTCTTGTTGAAAACCAATCTGGTCAAGATGCATTGTAGACAGAGTGGATATGGCCATGTGCCACCTCATAACTATCATCAGTGTGATGTCTGCTCTAAAAACAATCAGGGATGTTCTGTGGTGCAATCAGCTCTACAGGAACAAATGGATCTCAGATGGATCCAAGAGCACCGAGTTCGTGGAGTTAACATGGTTTACACGAATTCTAACATCATTCAGAACCACGACATATGTTCAATGAATGTCAACTTGGTGGCGATGCACTCAAGGCAAAGCCAGTATCATAATCTGCCGCGGCACGATTACAGTTCTTGTCTGACTTGCTCCGTAAACAAACAGGGTTGCTCTTTCATACAGGAGGCCCTCCAGCGTCAGATGGATCTTGGATGGATCCAAGACTACCATGATAGGAACTCCTATCAAATCAACATGGTTCAGATCTTCGATATTCGCGTGATGAATACCAACCTGGTAGAGTTACATGCTGAGCAGGTCTGGCTCGGATTCTTAATATCACATGACTATCAAAGCTGTAAAGCGGGTTGCAAAAACGATCGAGGTTGTACCCTTGTCCAGGAGGCACTTCAGCACTTGTTAAATCACTGGTGGATGCCAATCTATATGGATAAAGATACTCAGCAGATTAGTGTCAATAACAAAAACCCGACTCAGCGTCAGAGTCAGGATGTCCGATCAGTGGGAGCTAACCTAGTGAAGTTACATTGTATTCAAAGTGGGCGTGGCCAGATGCCACCACACAATTACGACCGTTGTAGCGTCTGTTTGGAAAGTAACCAAGGGTGTTACCTTGTAAGAGCAGCTATTCAGGGTCAAGTCGATCGTGGAGAGATTCGTCCATATCCGGGTTCTGGACCCATCGACTGGATGCCGAACTACCTTGCCAAGCAAGTTAAGGATGTTGTCACGATCTCTGGTCATCACAGGACCAGGGATGTTTTTGCCATTATCCCTCTACTTGACGAATCTAAAGTTCCCAACCGGGAACGAATCGAGATCACTTATGATGGTCAGAAAAATCAGAGGACTCCTGTAGTCATCTATCTACCAGGACCACTACCGTATGAATCAACTAAGGCTATTCCTTACAAATACGGTGCGATGATAATTGAAAATGGAAAGGAAATTCCATTACCCTCCATTGTGAATATTGTAGACATCAGTCGTGTAACACGGAGCGGTCGAATTTTCAACCGAGGAGTTGGAGAACTTAACAAAGAAAAGGAACTTCAGACGGAAGCTCCTGATCCACCGGTCGGTCAATCCAGTAATCCCGACCTTTCGAAAAATAATGATGAGATGCTGAAGCTCATCCAAAGGAGTGAATATAACATTGTGGATCAACTGTTACAGACTCCTTCAAAGATCTCGATATTATCACTGTTACTCAGTTCAGAAGCCCACAGGGAGGCTCTACAGAAAGTCTTGGAGCAAGCCTTTGTGGAACAGGATGTAACAATCAAACAGTTCGATAGTATTGTCTCTAACATCACTTCCTGCAATAATTTGGGATTTAGTGATGAGGAGTTACCCGAAGAGGGTCGCCGTCATAACATGGCGCTCAATATCACAGTTAACTGCCAGGACGATGCTTTAGCCAGCGTACTGGTAGACACAGGGTCAGCCCTGAATGTTATGCCGAAGTCCACTTTGATGCAATTATCATTCAAGGGCCCTCCGATGAGACTCAGCGAGGTTGTCGTCAAAGCGTTCGACGGATCCAGAAAAACAGTTATCGGCGAAGTTGATCTTCCCATAACTATCGGTCCTCACACTTTCCAAGTCACTTTCCAGGTCATGGACATCCGGGCAACGTACAGTTGTTTATTAGGAAGACCTTGGATACATCAGGCTGGAGCGATTACTTCGACCCTCAACCAAAAGCTAAAATTTGTCAAGGACGATCAACTTGTCACAGTCTGTGGAGAACAGGCCTTGCTGGTGAGTAACTTGTCATCATCTGCTGGTATAGAATCGAGGAGGTTATTGGAACTCAGTTCCAAGCACTGTCGGTGATCAAGGGCAATCAATCCCAAGGAGGAACCTCGATTTCCTCATACAAAGATGCTATCAAAGCAGTGGAGAGTATGGATACAACCGGATGGGGACAACTTGTCATTCCTATTGACAATAAAACAAAGAAGGGTCTTGGTTTTTCTGCAACCTGTACCCGGACAGCTGCCAACGATGAAAGTCTTCATCCCCTTCAGAACTTCTTTCACAGTGGAGGTTTCCTCCATCCAGTGTCTCAAGCAGTACATGCTATCAATGAGGAAGATCCCCCTGACACAGATGAAGGATGAAAGTCCTATCTTAACGAGGACGGTTATATGTCTCAGGAAGAGGTGCCCACGCCATTTTACTATCCCTCACAGAGTCCGAGATTTATACCACGGTCAGACATCGAAATGATCTACGGAGATTGTGATCCGGAAGGATGACGTGCTCCGCCAAATTCATTAGAGGAGGACACTCTGATGAAAGACAACTTTGACCACAATTACTATGGCCCAATGGATGGTCTGCCAATGTGGCAACCTTATCAAGGAAACTTGGGGCCAGAAAGTCAGTCGAGTAATGAAAATCAGCTGACCATCATTGAACAGAATACCTGTGTCCCCACCATGTCATGAGATCAACACTCAGGTCATTCAGAAACTACTCAACATGAAGATGAATTCGCAACGTTTGCAGGACTTGAATTCATTAACTATGTTTTTCCTGAGGTCAACGTCATCGAGAGAGATGACTCCTCCAGTTCCAAAGAAGTTTGGGACACCTTGGGACAACCCAGTGGAAAATACGACTATATAGTCAAGTACACCACTCCCGAAAGCTCTCGTATCAGGCTCGAAGATATCCAGCCAACTGGATGGGGAGATACAGTTGAGAGCACAACTACAATGCAAAATGCAACAGAGGAATTCTCCTACGACAACTCTGTCTGGGAGACAGATTCCAATGATCCTGCTCCACCAGAAATCAGTGTTATTTCTGAAGACAAATCAAGGAAGGTGCCAGACTTTGTGATTCACCGAGGAGTTCGCCGCCAGTGGGTTGCCGTCGAGGTTCCGAAGGTCGTTCATCAGTCAAAGTAATTGCCATCTTTAACCTTTCACCCTGCCCAGGTGAAACGGATGTTTTGATAGGGCTCGCTTTCTGTAAATTTCCCTCTTCGCTTTGACTGAAGCGACAGAGTTTTGTTTTATAGGGCTGTAGTTTCAAGAATCGACTTGTTCATTAATAAAATAACGTCGTTCTGTAATTTCCGCATTAATTGTTGTTTTCTCTTTTTGCTTTTTCAGAAAATGGTAATCCTAAAAAAAAATTCAAATAAAAACAAGCAGTAAAATAAATACACTGCACACACTCTTGCATTTTCTCTATCTCTTCTAAACACGAATCATCACGTCATGCAGATTGCTTGTTTTAAACCCCGTTGAAACATACGATCCGATGCCTTCTCCCAACTTTGAGTTCCTGGAATTCGAGGCTGAAGAAGAAAATGACAACGAAATTCCAGAAGAGATCTCCCGACTACTCAGACAAGAGGAAATGTCCATTGAACCTCACAAAGAGCCGTTGGAAACGGTAAACTTGGGTTCAGAAAAAGAGAGAAAAGAAATCAGGATTGGGGCACTGCTCAGTCCAACTACCAGAGAGAGTTTGATAAAGCTTCTCAGAGAATTCCCCGATGTATTCGCTTGGTCCTATCAGGATATGCCAGGGTTGGATACCAGCATCTTGGAACATCACTTACCGTTAAGATTGGAATGTCCGCCAGTAAAGCAAAAGTTGAGACGGACTCACCCGTACATGGCCATCAAAATCAAAGAGGAGGTACAGAAACAGATTGATGCGGGTTTCCTCGCCACATCAGAATATCCTCAATGGTTAGCCAACATCGTACCCGTTCCCAAAAAGGACAGAAAGGTCAGAATGTGTGTCGATTACAGGGATCTGAACAAGGCAAGTCCCAAGGACGACTTTCCTTTACCACACATTGACATGCTGGTGGACAGTACAGCAAAATTCAAAGTCTTCTCCTTCATGGATGGATTCTCGGGCTATAACCAGATCAAAATGGCACCGAAATACATGGAGAAAACTTTGTTCATTACCCCATGGGGTACCTTTTGTTACAAGGTAATGCCGTTCGGTTTGAAGAATGTCGGGGCAACTGATGTGTGTTATCCGCAAGTATACGGAGTACGTCAGAGTAATATAAAAGATTTATCGTTCCCACAGAGACCAATGTCAAATATATCGATTACTATTGTTACGGTGTTTATCTAAGGCCAAACGAAATCCGAGTATAAGTTTTAACTGAACGAAAATAGAAATTAATCAGATAAATAAATAAGCTGGAATGTAATTCATATCAATCAAACAATACTCCTATCTTCTAAATAGTAACACTTACGGGGCAATGTTTCCTTCTTTGAAATAGAGTTAATTAAAAAGGATCCGCCGCGTTAGCGTGATCGGAAACAGACCTAACCTTTAATCTATACCAGCCGCTCACGCTGCACCGGTCGCTCCTTGCGTTAAAGTGTTGAAAGTCCATTTTTATATAATTACCTCTAAGACTTAGTTAAAAAGTGCTTTCGATTGAAAATATTTTATACCAAAGGGTTTCAGGCATATGCTCAGCCAACCGGATCCTAAATCTATAAACGCGTCCGAAAATAGTTTTAAAACCTCTTTCTAATAATATAAAACTTTCCTAGTTAATCAATAAAGTGCTTCCGCTGTATTTATCAATTAACTAATAACAAACTCTTTTCTAAAATGTCAGACGGCTTTCGATCTTACCCGATCTAGTCACAATCATTACGCAAACAAAAACACGGTCTCATTTACGTAATGATCGATCAATTTAAGTTCAGAAGAGTTTAATTAAAATCAAAAACAGCCCCTAAAGTATTTCTAAAGAGAAGACATGTGGAGTACCGTCGGAACGACGATCCTTACATTCTAGCACAAGGGATTTAGCTAGACATAGTAATTAAAGACATAATAATAAATTGGTTTGCAAACGAAAACATTTATAAGATAAAAAAATGTGCGAAGTGTGATAGTATACTTTAAGAGGGAAAACACAAGTGTCACGCTTAAGTTCAGTTCCAAAATACAACAAATCACACAGATAAATAAAATAACAAAGTAAAACAGAGACAGAAAATAAATGAATATAAAGCAGTGCAAGAAAATAAATAATATAAAGGCTATGCGAAATATAATAAAGTGCGATTTATAAATAAACCTGCTCCAAAGCGGAGACTGAATCTGGTACAAAGCTGGAAATTAAACTGCTGGAAAGTAAACAACTTCTAACTACAATGCTCTAATCGAACCAACAACTATAGTGCAATAACCCCTCGATGTGACGGATTATTGCTTTACAAGAGAACTCTATGCCTAAGGTTGAAACTAAGATTGGATGATCTAAAAAATGAAAATACAAGGCTTATTTATAGTGGCCATGAAGCTGTAACTGCTGCACGACATTATGGAAAGCGTTTTAAACAATAATTCCTTCGTGTGTAACTGCCTCTACCGTTTTCAACCGTTTGCCTATTTATAACTGTCGGCGCCCGCCGACCCCTGCTCCGCGTCCGCCGAGTGTTGTTTTGGAGGAGAAACGCCTTTTGTGACTGTTGGCGTGGGGGTGAAGTCATAAGGCCAACGGCGTCCTCCTTGGCGCTCGCTGAGTGAAACGGCCAGTGTACATTTTACACAAGAAATCCTCATTTTTGCTCCGTTTTGCTTTGTTTTCTCTTTGTGGGCTCAAATCAGGCAATAAATCTGAAAGTAAAACAAAATACCATAATAGCAAAGGAAAAAAAAAATAAACAACTAAAATCATGTAAAATCAGAGCCAAATGTACAGTGTATTTTAGTGTTATCAAAATCTCCCACACTTAAACCTTTGCTTGTCCTCAAGCAAACTCTGATAAGTAAACCAAAGAAAAACAGCAAACATGAACGAAACTGATCTGGGCTAAGAACTTAAGTTTGATCAATAATACATCAGTAGGTACTAACTCATGAATCATGGGTATCGTAATGACACATTCCGCGATTTGCGGGCATAAGTTTCTCTCCTATACAAACCAATCCAAACTATGATATTATACTTAGGCCTATCTTACTCATTCCTTTCTTACCCCTTTTCATTCAAGCGCAGTCACATTAAGCCCGTTGTCTTTCACTCGCATGGTGAACATAACCTGTGGTAATCCTGATCCTTTTTATCAATGATTTGACACTTTTTACCAATTTTATGTATTTTTTCTTGCAAAATTTTTTTCTGAAGATACTTGAACATCTTCTTGAAAATTTTTTCTTTTTTCTTTTTTTCTTTTTCTTTGGCCGGGTCTTACCTATTTGCATCGGTTATCACTTAGCGGTGGTTAAGATGGTGCTGACTACTAAAATAAACTACTTAAGGGTTAGAGATGAAGGGTGAGATTTTAAGGCCATTGTATAATAAAAATCTAGATAATCTCCTATAATTGAGAAACTTACGGTGTAAAAACGATATCGATTTTTCAAATAGTTTTCCCAAGCCTTTGCAATTGATCTTACTTGTCCTAATAGCCCAAATTATCAAAAAAATAATGCTGTTTCTTTGTTAAAATTTTTTGTTAAGGCTCAAGAATTGGAAGAATAGATAAACTACACAAAATGACTCGTAAATCACATTTTTAAAACAAACTAAACTACACTAGAAAACAGTAAATAAATAAATACTAAAAACAGTAAATATCTCCTCCCATACTTAAACCGAACATTGTCCTCAATGTTTCGATAAAAGTTAGAAAGGAATAGGTGAAACCTGGTACTCAATCGTGTCGGCCACTAGGGCCATCTCCACCATGCTCTGGGCGTCTGGGACGACGGCTCCTACTGCGGTGCCGGGAAGTAGATGACAGCTCCATTTGCTCAATCCTCTCGATTAGAGAGGCATTTTGATCTCTAAGTGTTTAGAAACTCTCAAGAGTGGATTTCTGTGACTCCCGCATAAAGTCCATCATCTCCTGCTGTTGTTGGTACATGGCATAGAATAAGCCATCTCGCTCTTCTTCTCTGGCTTGTTGTGCTTGCCACATTTCTTGAGTGATGTAAAATCCGGAAGAGGTACCTGCAGGATGGTTAGTAACAGGTGGGGTGTGTGCAGGTGATACATGAATGGGGAACTGCTCCATATGCTCATATTCGTCATCTGTCTCATTTCCTTCGTCCTCAGGGACGTTTGGAAGTAGTGGGCCTAGAACAGGAGCAACCTTCAAATCATAGAGCCAGTTTTCTCTTTTGCGCACATTTGTGCGTGCTGAGCAAGGTAGTGCGACACTCGGGATGGCAACATTGTGAACCATGAGGATATATCCTCCTTCCGGCCTCGTTTTGCATAAACGCATATCTCGCAGAAATTTTAAATCAATGGTGCGAGGAGGAAGTGGTTCCAATGTGGCCAACTCAGAGTCCAGGTGTAGGGCTCGTGCAATGAAGGTAATCAACCCTCCAAATGACACGGTGTAGCCCTTTTTCTCAACTGCCCTCATATGTGATAACATAAATGGCACAGGATTTAATCTTCTTTTGAGTAGAGCAGCCTGTAAAAATATGAATTCTTTGGAATTCATCTTGTTAGATTTTTCACGGGCAAAAATAGTATCAGCTACTAAAAGGCGGAATACCCGTATGGCCGGGTTATGAATGTCAGAAGCTAAATTTCCATCAAAGGAGCAAGTGGTTTGGCCTGAGATGTTTCTCCACATTTGAAAGGCTTCAGTTGACTAACTTGTGTCTATGGGCGCCTCACAGGCCGCACCATTCCCAAAATGGAATCCTAATAACTCAGCAAGTGCATCAGTGGTATAAATGTATTCGGCATTAAACATCCTAAATCTCACTGTGCCTACTGTGCTGGCAGTGTTTTCTCTGACAGAGTACTCCAAAGAACTCAAAAAATCGCGGGTTAGCCTTTCGTAGGCAGGCTCCTTGCGAATAAAAATATTCTCTAATTTCAAATTTTGTAATAAATAAAATACGCTAAATCTTATACCAAGGCTATAGAGACAAGTATCATTAACGTACCTCGTCGCAAGAATGTTGCGTGTCCGAAGCCGGTCCCATTTTTCCCATTGCTTGACTCCGTCATCTCCATCACGAAAAATGATGTTTTCTTGGTTCTCCGCTGCCATTGTTGGAATAAAATGAAGGTTTGGTGCTGGAGTAAATATATTATTGTTTTTGTAGATTTTGGTGAAATCTATGGATTTTATAGAGATAATGGGAAATGGAAGGTGTAATGGTAGTGGGGAAGTTATGAAATGATGGATTTTAATAGTTTAATGGGGTTTTATGGTGGTTGAATTCGGAGTTTATGGAGGTAGGAGATGAAGAGAGTTGGGAAAAAATGGGTTTTCTAATTCTGGTTCGTTTTAGAACCCAGAACGCTTCCGCGTCCGCGGACTGTGAAAAATGGGCTGGCACGGATTTGGGCCTTGGTTGGTTCAATATTCTTGCCTTGGGGTGTCTATAGCATACTGGTACATGAAAGAAACATAAAGAATATTTTATTTCTTTATATTTTATATATTTGTAAATGTTTTATTTAAATAACAGTTATTTTTATTTTTATTTTATTTTATTATTATTATTTTTATTATTATTATTATTATTTTTAAAAATAAAATAAAATGAATGAACGGAAATTAAATATAAACAATAGATTGTAATGAAGTAGATATTTATTATAACTTGAAATAAAATAACACTAAAAAACATAAGGTTTCCATAATTCTAATAACCATGGAAAATAAAATCTACTAATAGTCTGATAATAATGACAATAACAATAAAGATAGTAGTGCAGTAAAGGTAAAAATAAACGATCAAAACAAGCATGAGGTAAGTCTCCTCCACACAAAGTATGAGCTAGGCTCCAGGGCTTCTGAATATCTCCTAAGAAGACTGATGACGGACACCCTGAGTCATGTGAGGACAAGGTGTCCGTGCCTCTGCAAGCTGGCGCTTGAGATCGCAAATCTCCTGCTCCAAAAGATCATATGATGAAGCGTTTGTCGCGTCTGCGATCTCTATCTGTAAGGTAAGCTCGGCGCATTCTTCGCGAAGAGAAATGATCTCCTTGCACATAGCGTCAAACTCTGAATATATGTTCCTGCGTTGCAGATTAACGTTAGAGGAATAAACGGTAGTCCTTTCAGGATAGGGTGAAGGGTGGTACTTAGGCACAGGGTGGTTTCTTGGTTTGACTGGTTTCTCGTCCTGGCCTTCCAAAGCGTATGACCAGTTAGCTCTATCATGGACACTTGTTCTGGTATGGTTTGGCAGACCGAAGTGGTGAATGACTTCGTTGTCTATTAGGAGCTTAAAGTTATCTGCACTAAAGAATGCTCTCCTAATAAGACCACGATCAAGACAGTGAGGAATGTCAATCAAGGTATATCCACAATGGGATGTAAGATGAGTCAGCTTGTTGGCTAGACCTAGAGCATGAGCTATGTGTGTGATCGTACCGCCCACATGGATGGGTCCTTTGGAAGATGCAACAATCAAATATAGGTTATACATCAGAAAATTACCACTGGCTAATGGCCGTGACTCAACAGTACAAAAGAGCATCAGAATCTCTTCTGCAGTAACTTGGTTCTCGGTTTCACTTCTACCAAAGAAAGTCTCAGCTGGGTTGTGGATTTTGTTTGCCAATTGGGTGGAAGGATCATGTCCTCCTCCACCGGTGATTTTGCTCCAGAATATGTCAAGTTCATCTTGCATAACATTGGTTTCATGCATAAAATGGATTGCATCCAAGCCACATTGAAAACCAAGTATTCTAGCAAAATCTCTGTGGTTCAGGGTATACTCATTTCCAAATAGTCTGAATCTTATGCTTCCACTGTTATAACCTCTTCCACTATAAGGGTCATAAATGAGTGAGCTGAGGAACTCTAAGGTCAGATGCTTATATGTTACATTCATAGCTTCAGAATACTCATCCCACTGGAGCTGGTGACAAAGGTACCTCACACTGGCCTCAATACCTAAGGCTGTTAGGCAGTTTGGGTCAGGGTACCTAGTGGGTAGGATTGGTCTCTCAGAAAGGACTACGTATTTCTTCCTCTGTTCGTCATCTCTGAACACAATGTGCATGTCATCATAGCTCTGCATCCTGCAAAGAAAGTTAGTGTGGAATGTCTGAGATGATGTGATCTGTAACCAATAAACATAGACATCGCATAAGTTAATCACTTTAGAAAAATAATATAATATAATTAATAAATTATTTTTTTTCTTTTTCCAAAATAAATTCTATGCATAAATAAAAACAACGAAAAGAAAATCGTGGGTTGCCTCCCACGCAGCGCTTGTTTAACGTCGTTAGCTTGACGACTGAAAAACTTATGTTGTGGATGCTGCTATAGGTGGGTCTATCAGAGTGTGACCTGAGTAGTAAGTAGGGATGTCCCCTCCATAGTAGGGTTTCAATCTTTGTCCATTCACTAGAAAGGGGCTACATGAATGATTTGCAATTTCAAATGCTCCAGATTACAGGACTTTGGTGACCTCATAGGGTCCAGTCCATCTTGAGCGTAACTTACCTGGAAACAATCGTAATCTAGAATTGAAAAGAAGTACAGGATCGCCTATGTTGAACTCTTTTTTGATAATCTTTTTGTCATGCCATGCTTTGGTTCTCTCTTTATAAATTATGGCATTTTCATAAGCATTTCGGCGTAATTCTTCTAATTTATGAATATCTAGAATTCGTTTGTCTCCGGCCGTTAAGTAATCCATATTAAGGGTTTTTATGGCCTAGTAGGCCTTATGTTCAAGCTCAAAGGGTAAATGACAGGATTTTTCGTAGACTAATTGATAAGGGGTTGTTCCTATAGGGGTTTTGAAAGCGGTCCTATAAGCCCACAAGGCTTTGTAGTTTTAAGGACCAATCTTTTCTAGAGATTGATACGGTTTTTTCTAAGATTTGTTTTATTTCCCTATTTGAGACTTCAACTTGTCCACTAGTCTGTGGATGGTAAGGTGTGGCTACTCGGTGTTTCACTCCGTATTTCTTTAATAGTTTCTCAAATATCCTAGATATGAAGTGCGATCCCTCATCGCTTATAACCAATCGAGGTACTCCAAACCTAGGGAAAATATAGTTTTTAAATAGTTTAATGACTACACGAGTATCGTTGGTGGGTGCAGCTATGGCTTCAATCCACTTGGATACATAATCAACGGCTACTAAGATATACTTGTTTCCCATCGAAGATGGGAAAGGTCCCATAAAATCTATACCCCAAACATCGAAGATTTCCACCTCCTGAATATTTTTCAAAGGCATTTCGTCCCTCCTTGAGACGTTCCCAGTGCGTTGGCATCTGTCACATCTTACAATGTAGGCATGCACATCGCGCCATAACGTTGGCCAGAAAAGACCTGCTTGAAGTATTTTAGCACATGTTTTGGACGAGCCTAGATGTCCACCATAAGGTGAAGAGTGACAATGTTTAATTATATTTTCAACTTCTTCTTCAGGGACACAGCGACGGAAAATGCCATTTGCGCCTCTCTTGAATAGAAGGGGTTTGTCCCAATAGAAGTGTTTCACGTCATGAAAGAACTTCTTCTTCTGTTGATAATTTAGATCAGGGGGTATGATATCAGCTGCTAAATAATTAACAAAATCTGTATACCAAGGTACGGTTGTCATTGCGAATGCTTTTTCAATGTCTACTTCTAAATAAGGGTCAGGATACTCATCATGGGTGGTTCTCACTGCTCCTACTAATCTATCGTACGCGAAATCATCATTGATAGGAACAAGATCTGGTTTTAAATATTCAAGCCTTGAGAGGTGGTCTGCGACCACATTTTCAGTGCCTTTCTTGTCTCGAATTTCCAAATCGAATTCTTGAAGCAAAAGGATCCAGCGTAGTAATCTAGGCTTGGCTTCCTTTTTGCTTAATAGATATCTTATCGCAGCATGATCAGTGTAGACTATGATTTTCGCTCCTACTAAATATGATCGGAATTTGTCAATTGCAAAGACTACTGCTAGGAGTTCCTTCTCGGTTGTGGCATAATTTAGCTGAGCCGCATCCAAAGTTCTACTGGCGTAGTAAATTACATGGAGTTTTTTATCCTTCTTTTGTCCCAAAACAGCGCCTATAGCGTAATCACTAGCATCACACATAATTTCAAAAGGTTGATTCCAATCAGGTGGTTGAATTATAGGTGCAGAAATTAGTGCTTGTTTTAGGTACTTAAAAGCTTTAAGACATTTATCATCGAATTTGAATTCGGCGTCTTTCATAAGTAAGTTGGTTAATGGTTTAGTTATTTTGGAGAAGTCTTTAATGAAGCGTCGGTAGAAACCGGCGTGTCCAAGAAAACTTCGGATTTCTCTAATGGTTTTGGGTGGTTGAAGGTTTTCTATAACTTCTATTTTAGCTTTATCAACCTCAATGCCTCTTTCGGACACTATGTGTCCTAGTACTATGCCTTCAGTTACCATAAAATGGCATTTTTCCCAGTTTAGAACAAGGTTGACTTCTACGCATCTTTCCAGGATTTTCTCGAGGTTTGTTAAACAGTTTTTAAAACTGGATCCACATACCGAGAAATCGTGCATAAATACTTCCATGATCTCATCAAGGAAATCTGCGAAGATTGACATCATACATCGTTGGAAGGTAGCCGGGGCATTGCATAGTCCAAATGGCATTCGATTGTAAGCAAATGTTCCATAGGGACATGTAAAGGTTGTTTTCTCCTAATCGTCAGGGTGAATGGGTATTTGAAAAAATCCTGAGTATCCGTCTAAATAACAAAAGTAAGAATGCCTAGCTAAACGTTCGAGCATTTGATCAATGAATGGAAGCGGGAAGTGATCTTTCCTAGTTACCTTATTGAGTTTTCTGTAATCGATACACATTCGCCAACCATTTTCCACACGTTTGGCTATTTGTTCTCCTTTGTCGTTTTGTACAACTGTGACACCTCCTTTCTTAGGTACCACATGTATGGGGCTTACCCATTTACTATCAGATATTTGGTATATTATTCCAGCCTCTAACAACTTCAACACTTCCCTTTTTACAACGTCACTCATTATAGGATTTATCATTCGTTGATGTTCTCTGGAGAGTTTAGCGTCCTCCTCTAGCATAATTCGGTGCATACACACAGAATGACTTATTCCTTTGAGATCGGAAATTTTATAACCTAGAGCTGAGGGATATCTTCGTAGAACATCTAAGAGTTGATTGGTTTCAGGACCATCTAACGTGGCACTGACTATGACTGGGCGATTTAATTCTTCATCTAAGAACTCATATCTTAAATTCTTAGGTAGCTCCTTAAGCTCTATTGATGGTTTTTTCTGACATGGCATATGATCTGGGGTGAGTGCCAAGCATTCATAAAGACTGTTATCTATATAAGGTTTAGGTAAGTGTTCGAATTCATCGTCCTCCATTATGGGGATGGAAGGTAGTTTGATGATTTCTACTGGATCTTCTTCATCTAATTCTCTTATGCATTCATCAATTATATCAATGACATAACATGAGTCATCTATGGCCGGTGCATTTAAGAATTGGGATAGTATAAATTCTACTTTTTCATTACCCACCTCGAATGTCATTCTTCCTTTCTTGACATCAATTATAGCTCCGGACGTTGATAAGAAGGGTCTACCTAAAAGGATTGGGATCTCATCGTCTTCTTTAATGTCCATTACTACAAAATTGGTTGGAATACAAAGTTGACCAAGTCTAACTGGGACGTCTTCCAAAATGCCAATTGGATATTTAACTGATATGTCAGCTAATTGGAGAGACATCCTAGTTGGTTGTATTTCTCCTAGGTTTAACCTTTTACAAACGGCTAAAGGCATTAGGCTTACACTTGCTCCTAAGTCCAGAAGTGCTTTATCTATAACTTGGTTTCCCAAAACACAAGGTATAGAAAAACTTCCTGGGTCTTTCTCCTTCTTAGCAAGCTTATTCTCAGCGATTGAATTACATTCTATAGGTTTAGGATCTTCTAATCTCCGTTTATTGGTCAGAATGTCTTTAAGGAATTTGGAATAGGATGGTATTTGGGTAATAGCTTCGGTGAATGGAATCTCTACACGGAGTTTCTCAATCACTTTTATGAATTTCTTATATTGGTTATCCAATTTGGTTTGTTTAAGTCTTTGTGGGTATGGAATCGGAAGTTTGTAAGGAGGAGGTGGTACATAAACTTTTTCATTCTCTTCTCTTTCCTTCTCCTTAACTTCTGTATCTTTAGATTTCTCAGGTTCCGCTGATTTCTCAACTTCTTTCTCAGGTGTGGTCACAACCTTTTTTCTAGGAGGTTCTGGATTATTCAACCTAGGGTTTATAGGCCCATCGTAAGTGGTCCCGCTCCTTAGGGCTATAGCATTAGCATGCCCTTTAGGGTTAGGTTGAGGTTGTCCAGGGAATTGCCCTCCAGGTGTAACATGAGTAGATTGTTGTTGTGCTACTTGAGAGATTTGGGTTTCAAGCATTTTGTTATGAGTAATTACAGAATCAAGTTTAGTACCCAACTGAGTAATTAGTCCATTTATGTGAATGTTTTGATTCATGAACTCCTTGTTCTGTTGTAATTGAGCTGAGATGAATTCGTCCACCTTTTTCTCAAGATTTGACTTCTGAGGAGCATATGTTGCAGATTGGTTGGGTCTTTGAGTTTGGAAACCGGGTGGTCTTTGAGGTGTCGAATTTTGAGTGGGGTTATTATTCTTATAGGAAAGATTTGGGTGATTCCTCCATCCAGGGTTATATGTGTTTGAATATGGGTTTCCTTGGGCGTAATTAACCTGATCTGTGGCACTCTCTGCTAGCAGGTTGCATTCAGCCATGGTATGTCTTACTTTTTGGGCTATAGCGTCCATTTTTGCGTTCATATGGTCAAAACAACTTACCTCATACACACCTCCTTTGGTCTCTTTCTTCTCTACTTGTGCTCGTTCAGTCCCCCATTGGTAATGGTTTTGTGCCATATCCTCAATGAGAGCGCTAGCTTCGGCGTAGGGTTTGTTCATTAGAGCACCACCAACGGCAGCGTCTATGGTCATCTTGGTGTTGTACATGAGTCCATTATAAAAGGTATGGATTATGAGCCATTGTTCTAAGCCATGATGTGGACATGCTCTTAATAGCTCCTTGTATCTCTCCCAAGCTTTGGGTAAATCGGGTTATTTGGTTTCGTAAGACAGCGGTTTTACTCGGTGGAAAGTATCTAGCAAGGAATACTTTCTTTAGGTCATTCCAAGTAGTTATAGAGTTCGCTGGAAGGGAATCTAACCATGATCGAGCTCTATCTCTAAGAGAAAATGGAAATAGTCTTAGACGTATTGCCTCAGGAGGAGCTCCGTTCGCTTTTAAGGTATCAGCTAGTTGAATAAAGACTTTAAGATGTTGGTTCGGGTTTTCCGTGGGAAGACCTGCGAACTGGTTCTGTTGAACTAATTGTAACAGAGATGGTTTTAATTCGAAGTTATTGGTTGGTATAGCTGGGTTAACTATACTAGAATGAGGTTCTTCGTTAGAGGGTAAGGCGAAATCCTTAAGAGGTTTAGCGTTTTCTTCTTCTGCCATTGCTCTTTTAAGTTTTCGAAGTAAAAGAAGAGCTCGGGCGTAACGTTCAAGCTCTTCTAATGGATCAACTAAGTTTCCGGTACTACGAGTTCTTCGCATTTACCGGCTAAGGGATACCTTAGTCTAGACGGTGTAACAACAGGGTACGAAATTTTGACGTAATTGATCCCCGACAACGACGCCAAAAACTTGATGTGTGTTATCCGCAAGTATACGGAGTACGTCAGAGTAATATAAAAGATTTATCGTTCCCACAGAGACCAATGTCAAATATATCGATTACTATTGTTACGGTGTTTATCTAAGGCCAAACGAAATCCAAGTATAAGTTTTAACTGAACGAAAATAGAAATTAATCAGATAAATAAATATGCTGGGATGTAATTCACATCAATCAAACAATACTCCTATCTTCTAAATAGTAACACTTACGGGGCAATGTTTCCTTCTTTGAAATAGAGTTAATTAAAAAGGATCTGCCGCGTTAGCGTGATCGGAAACAGACCTAACCTTTAATCTATACCAGCCGTCACGCTGCACCGGTCGCTCCTTGCGTTAAAGTGTTGAAAGTCCTTTTTTATATAATTACCTCTAAGACTTAGTTAAAAAGTGCTTTCGATTGAAAATATTTTATACCAAAGGGTTTCCGGCATATGCTCGGCCAACCGGATCCTAAATCTATAAACGCGTCCGAAAATAGTTTTAAAACCTCTTTCTAATAATATAAAACTTTCCTAGTTAATCAATAAAGTGCTTCCGCTGTATTTATCAATTAACTACTAACAAACTCTTTTCTAAAATGTCGGACGGCTTTCGATCTTACCCGATCTAGTCATAATCATTACGCAAACAAAAACACGGTCTCATTTACGTAATGATTGATCAATTTAAGTTCAGAAGAGTTTAATTAAAATAAAAAACAGCCCCTAAAGTATTTCTAAAGAGAAGACGTGTGGAGTACCGTCGGAACGACGATCCTTACATTCTAGCACAAGGGATTTAGCTAGACATAGTAATTAAAGACATAATAATAAATTGGTTTGCAAACGAAAACATTTATAAGATAAAAAAACGTGCGAAGTGTGATAGTGTACTTCAAGAGGGTGAACACAAGTGTCACGCTTAAGTTCAGTTCCAAAATACAACAAATCACACAGATAAATAAAATAACAAAGTAAAACAGAGACAGAAAACAAATGAATATAAAGCAGTGCGAGAAAATAAATAATATAAAGGCTATGTGAAATATAAAAAAGTGCGATTTATAAATAAACCTGCTCCAAAGCGGAGACTGAATCTGGTACAAAGCTGAAAATTAAACTGCTGGAAAGTAAACAACTTCTAACTACAATGCTCCAATCGAACCAACAACTATAGTGCAATAACCCCTCGATGTGACGGATTATTGCTTTACAAGAGAACTCTATGCCTAAGGTTGAAACTAAGATTGGATGATCTAAAAAATGAAAATACAAGGCTTATTTATAGTGGCCATGAAGCTGTAACTGCTGCACGACATTATGGAAAGCGTTTTAAATAATAATTCCTTCGTGTGTAACTGCCTCTACCGTTTTCAACCGTTTGCCTATTTATAACTGTCGGCGCCCGCCGACCCCTGCTCCGCATCCGCCGAGTGTTGTTTTGGAGGAGAAACGCCTTTTGTGACTGTTGGCGTGGGGGTGAAGTCATAAGGCCAACGGCGTCCTCCTTGGCGCTCGCTGAGTGAAACGGCCAGTGTACATTTTACACAAGAAATCCTCATTCTTGCTCCGTTTTGCTTTGTGTTCTTTTTGTGGGCTCAAATCAGGCAATAAATCTAAAAGTAAAACAAAATACCATAATAGCAAAGGAAAAAAACAAATAAACAACTAAAATCATGTAAAATCAGAGCCAAATGTACAGTGTATTTTAGTGTTATCAGCAACCTATCAAAGGGCCATGACTACTCTGTTTCATGACATGATACACAAAGAAATCGAAGTGTATGTCGATGATATGATTGCCAAATCAAAAACAGAGAACGAGCACGTTGAACATCTGTCAAAATTGTTTGAACGTCTAAGAAAATTCAAGCTCCGCTTGAATCCCAACAAGTGCACCTTCGGTGTCCGTTCAGGGAAACTATTAGGGTTCATCGTCAACCAGAAAGGAATTGAGGTTGATCCTGACAAGGTCAAGGCCATTCGAGAAATGCCTTCTTCGAAAACTGAAAAACAAGTCAGAGGATTCCTGGGACGGTTGAACTACATCTCCAGATTCATATTCCTTATGACCGCCACTTGTGCGCCGATTTTCAAATTACTGAAAGAGAACCAGGATTGCGTTTGGTCAGAAGATTGCCAAACCGCCTTCGACAGTATTAAGGAATATCTGTTGAATCCTCTGATTCTATCACCTCCAGTGGAAGGAAGACCACTAATCATTTACCTCACAATCCTAGAGGACTCAATGGGATGTGTACTTGGCCAACAAGTCGAAACCAAGAGGAAAGAGTCTGCCATCTACTATTTGAGCAAGAAATTCACCGACTGCGAAACTCGGTACACGATGCTCGAGAAAACTTGCTGCGCTTTGGCTTGGGCAGCCAAACCTCTACGCCAGTACATGATTCGTCATACTACTTGGTTGGTCTCCGAAATGGATCCAATCAAGTACGCTTTCGAAAAGCCTGCTCTCACGGGAAGAATTGCCCGTTGGCAGATGTTGCTATCAGAATATGACATAGAGTACCACGCTCAGAAAGCCGTTAAGGGAAGTATTTTAGCCGACCATTTGGCTCATCAACCAATTGACGATCAAGAATCAATCGGGTTTGACTTCCCAGACGAAGATGTCATGTATCTAAAAATGAAAGATTACGATGAACCGTTACCCAGTGAAGGGCCAGAACCAGGTTCCCAATGGGGACTTATCTTTGACGGAGCAGTTAATCATTACGGAAACGGAATTAGGGCAATTATTGTTACCCCTCAGGGTACCCACATTCCTTTCACTTCCAGACTTACGTTCAAATGTACGAACAACGAGGCCGAATACGAAGCTTGTATCATGGGTCTCGAAGAAGCAATTGATTTAAGGATCAAAAACTTGGACGTATACGGCGACTCAGCTTTGGTTATCAATCAGATAAAAGGAGATTGGAACACATACCAATCAGGATTGATCCCTTACAAAGACTATGCAAGAAGGTTGTTACCCTTCTTCAACAGAGTCGAGTTTCATCACATCCCTCGTGATGAGAATCACATGGCTGATGCATTAGCCACTCTCTCTTCCATGATTAGTGTAGGTCAATGGAATGACATACCTAAGATCGACATAATGCGCCTTGAACGACCCACTTACGTCTTCACAATTGAAGTAGTCATAGACGACAAACCTTGGTATCACGATATCAAATGCTTCCTTCAGAAACAAGAGTACCCACCTGGGGCACTAAGGAAGGATAGAAAAACCCTCAGAAGATTGACTGGAAACTTCTTCCTGAGCGGGGACACTCTCTATAAGAGAAATTTTGACATGGTCTTGCTCCGATGCGTAGACAGACCAGAAGCAAACATGCTTATGAAAGAAATTCATGAAGGATCCTTTGGCACTCATGCCAACGGACATACGATGGCGAGAAAAATTCTCAGAGCAGGGTACTATTGGTTGACAATGGAATCCGACTGCTACGAGTACATGAGGAGGTGTCACAAGTGTCAGATATACTCCGACAAAATTCATGTACCGCCATCACATCTCAAAGTTCTTTCTTCCCCATGGCCATTTTCCATATGGGGAATCGACACGATTGGCTTGATCGAACCTAAGGCTTCAAACGGACATCGGTTCATCCTGGTAGCCATTGACTATTTCACCAAGTGGGTCGAAGCAGCGTCATACGCTAATGTAACCCGACAAGTGGTGGTCCGATTTATCAAAAACAATATCATCTGCCGTTATGGTGTTCCAAGCGAGATCATTACTGATAATGGATCTAACTTGAACAATGAGATGATGAAGGAGTTGTGTGCAGAGTTCAAGATCGAACACCATAACTCATCTCCCTACCGACCCAGGATGAACGGAGCGGTAGAAGCGGCTAACAAGAACATCAAGAAGATTGTTCAAAAGATGGTTGTAACCTACAAAGACTGGCACGAGATGCTACCCTTTGCTTTTCACGGTTATCGTACATCTGTCCGCACTTCAACAGGGTCAACCCCTTTCTCTCTAGTGTATGGTATGGAAGCAGTGCTCCCCATAGAAATAGAGATCCCGTCAATCCGAGTATTGATGGAAGCCAAGCTCACCGAAGCTGAATGGTGTCAAAGCCGACACGACGAACTGAATTTGATCGAAGAAAAGAGAATCACGGCACTATGCCATGGTCAATTGTATCAACAGAGAATGAAGAGGGCATTCGACAAAAAGGTTCGACCTCGCATCATCAGGAAAGGAGACCTCGTGCTCAAAAAGATACAATCATTTCTCACTGATTCGCGAGGTAAATGGACTCCGAATTATGATGGCCCCTATGTGGTCACGAAAGTTTTCTCAGGCGGCGCCTTGAGACTTGCAACCATGGACGGAGAGGAATTTTCCTACCCCACAAATGTTGATGTAGTCAAGAAATACTTCGCCTAAACTAAAAAAAAAACGTCTCGGTGGATTCAAAACCCGAAAGGGCGGTCCAGGAAAAAGTTAGAGACATGAAAAAAATCATCCCGATGGGTTGGAAACATCAAAGTACAATCCAGGAAAAAATTAGGGATAATGGCAAGTAACTATGTTCAACAGAGGCAAGTCCCTCAGCAGCAGCAGTTACATCATCCATCAGGAAAACTCCAGTCAAGGTCATCTTCGACAGAAGCTCAGGATGCCCCGAATTCAAAGTTGGTAGAAGGATAGTGGTCGTTATGTTTCAACATAGCCCTTTTCCCTGTAAATTACCATTTTCTAACTTTGTATATACTCTTTGGAATCACGCGTTTGGCTGATCTCCATCTTATCAATAAAATTTGAGCCTTTGTGCTTTTGTTTGTAATTCTTACTTGTTTTAGCTTAACAGAACGACATTTTAACATGCTCAACGATTCTTGAAATAAAATAAAAATGAATTTACTTGTAAAAATTTTTCTGCTTTTAAAATAAAGACAGAAATTTCTTTTGACTGTTGAACATCAAAGGAACATCGGTCGCTTCTCCAGAAGTAGTCGAGCTTCAAAGTGCAGAATCAAAAGTACTCCTTCTAAGCCAATACGCCTGAATGAATGGATCAACTGTGTCAAAGACCTTGTTTTGTCTGACACGCCTCGACCGAGTTCTTAACTCCTAAGCCCGACCAACATAGCTCCCAACAGGGACTATCTCTCCTAAGCAAGGTGGAATTGCTATTCTGACACAACAGTACTTCTTCGCCCCGCGATGGCCGAGTATCCAGTCGTGTTCACCTGTCAGTTTGTATGTCGCATCATTTTTGTCAGCATAAACATACACACCTCATGCATTATTGATTTGCATTCACATTTCATATTGCATCACTATCACTCTAGTCGGTCTTGTCCCCTAGTGATAACAGTCCTCTCAATCAAGTTGTCAGTTCTTGCCTCGTCAGGAAATGTTGCTTTTGAACAACCTCGCCTCCAGTTTATTTCTGGGAGGAAGTTGGACCTTGACCACTTTGATAACTTGAACCTCTGAAAGACCAGAGAACCTTCAACCAATGTCACTCTTCTCCATTGAAGATGATATCCTTGCTTTCCCGGATTAAGGAAAATCCGTAAGAGAAAGCCTCGTAATCAGAGATTCGGCAGCATGCCAGTTTCGCTCCGAAAGAATCGCTGATGAAAAGGTCATCGGCACCTCAAAATTGGAGCCCATCATATGGCATTTCTCCAGGAAGATCTTGAGAAAAGTATGATGTAAGACCCCAAGCGGAAGAAGTCTCTCAAGAGACTCATTTTCCCCAGATAGAGTCGACAAATGGCGTCTCCAACAGAGAAGTTTGTGTACCTCTACAATTCAGACGACTGGGTTCACCAGCAAGTCTGACATCAAAGCTTTTTCCATCAAATGGCATCTCCCCAGGAAAATTCGGCGAGAAGTTTGAGGGGAATCCGCTACAAATAGCATTCCTTGTCAGTAAAGTTTATTGACAAAAGAAACTGAGACTAGTTCCTTGGTAGGAAACCAGGATCGAGGGGAAGTTTAAATCAGAAACTGAGACCAGTTCCTTGGTAGGAAACCAGGATCGAGGGGAAGTTTAAATCAGAAACCGAGACCAGTTCCTTGGTAGGAAACCAGGATCGAGGGGAAGTTTTCCTTTTCTAAGCATCATTGCTTAGCAAAAAGATGAATGCGCAAGCTGCCATTCATAGCCATCAAAATTTCGGGTATTCTGATATTTAATCCTCTTGCACCTCGAATGCCCGAATACCTTCCTCATTCACACCTTCGTGTCCAAGAAGATTAAATAGGGGCATCTGTCATACCCCAAATTTTGACCACTAAGATTTCCCATCATTGTGAAAATCATCATCACAATATGGATGGGACATCATACTTCATCAGTCTCCCCAAAGATGGGTGAGCATTCACTACAATCAAATTAGGGTTTCAAGCCCTCTCTGAGTGCTTAGACAAAGGATCAATCAAGGAATGACATAAGCTTCAACTTGTATAACCTCTCAAGCATCCACAAAGGATCAAAAGGACTCCCACTCCAAGGATTAAGCATAAGGCTGCTCCCTTCTAGGTGGATCAAGTCTCAAGATCGACAGTGGCACCAAATTAGGGTTTTGGTCGACCAGGGCCTCCAGATGGAAATTTTTCATCTGGGCACAAGCCAATGATCCAAAACATAACCTAATATACTCCATGGAACCTCATGGGCCCAATCATCAAGTCAATTTTTCCTCAGGGGATGCATTCATCAAAAATCAGGAATTAGGGTTTCTTGACCTAATTCACCCCTAAGTTGACTTTTGGGACAAATCATGAAACAAGACCTCAAGAGAGGGTTTGAGGGTCTCTAATGAACTATATTGAACCATTTGGAACAATGGATTAATCCAAGAAGTTTGAGCAACAAGTTCCAATTTCATCTGCACCACAATTAGGGTTTCGCGAGGAAAGTCAACTGTAACTTTGACTTTTGACCAGGACATGCTCCCAAGCCCTAAGACATGATTCAATATGCCCTATGACACCCATGGAACATGTCCATCAAGTTTGATTTAGGTCAAGGACATGATTTCCTGAAGAATTGCACAGTTTGGAATTCATCTGATAAAAAGTCAACTGTGCACAAAAGTCAACTTTGACTTTTTGAGATTTTTCACCAAAATGGTTTTTTAACCCTAAAATGATGTTAATGTATGATTTGAATCATCATTCATCAAGAAAAATCAAGAAAAGTTGGATAACTTGTAAAAGGGGTAACCATAAAAACTTAGAAAACTTTCTAAGTTAAAAATAAAGTGACAAGGGCACCAACTTTGAAGGATCATAACTCCTAAACCACAAAGCCATTTTTTTTAATCCAAAGATGGATTTGTAGCCCTCATTACCCTCTACAAAAACTTCAACTAGACCTAAGTCCAATTCATTAAGGATTTTTAGTTAGTGAGGGATCAAAATGGCTGAAAAGTGAAAATGTCACTTTTTCCAACACTTAGTGAAATTTTCACTAAGTCAGAATCTGCCTTCACTTTTTGCCAAATGTAGGGGGATTTTTCACTTGGATTCAAAAGAGATCAAAACCAAACATGTTCAAATAGTTGTTGTATCATGTAAGGGCTTTCCAAAATGGTCAAGAACATTACCAAATTCAACTTACACCATGAGATATGACATTGGCATGTTGCTTTGCTGAAATCTGTCAAAAGCAAGGCAGAATTTGCAACTTTGCTCGATTTGCCAAAATCAGCCAAATTCAAATGCTCCTATCCACTTGGACACCTCTGAGGATTGAATCTAAAGGGGACAATCACTGAGCCAAGCCTCCAAAGTCCATGGAACAAGAAATAGCATGTTGAACCTAGAATGGCCAAAATAGGGACAAGACTCCAAATTTGGATTGAAGCATTCAATGGAAGCATCAAGGTGGCATGGACTGAGCCATTCTCATCTGAAATCAGTCAAGACTTATCCAAGACCAAGGGAACCAAAGCTCTGTGCCCTAACCTCTAGTCAATGGCTAGAGGAGACTTGGATTTTCATTTGCCAACATTGGCCAAACCTACTTACCAGTTGCCATTCACTATTCCTTGCAAAACAAACTTGCTCTACTATAAATAGAGCTCAATTGTGATCAGTTTGAGTACACCAATGCCATCTAACAGATGCTTTCCTCAAAATCTCTTTCTCTTGGAAAAAATATCTTTCTTAGCAAGGTAGCTATCGGGTTTTGAGTTTGAGAGCTTTTCCAATCAAACCAATCACTCACACACCTCAAATACATCATATAGAAGTGATCCAAACACTCACATAACATCTGGAACACAGATTTCACAAAATCACCAGCTGGTTGCTCAAACTTTCAATCAAGTTGCAGCTGAGGTACCACAAATCATTCCAGCCATTTTCAATCAAGTCCAAGCATTCAAACACACTCCATAGGGTGTAAGGAAGCTGTTCAGATCATCATCACTCATCTGTAACACCTCCAAATCAAAAATCACATTGCACTTGCTGTCACGGCCTAGAGGTAAGCATACACTTGGTCATCTCTCAATCTATGCATATTTCCTCGCACAATAATTTTGCCATATGTTCATAATCATGCATGGAATGTTTTCCCTCAATTAATTGCATTGTTTGAATCGTGTATCAAAAATCCTAGCCTTCATGCAGAAATTAGGGTTCTTGAGGTTTCTTCGTGATTTCATGTTTTATGTTTAATTTAAATGAAATTAAGTGTTATAAACATGATCGTGAGGTTGAGACGAGCATAATTATATGTGGATTACATGATATGATTAAGTATTCAGTGAGCTTGGATGGAAAACGCAAATCAGCCAAACCCAGAACACGCGCGTGTTCTTTAGCTTGTTCTTGGCGCCTTTTTTCCAAATTCAAACATTTGAATTTTGTGATTTTGTTTAATTGATTCAAAAATTAATTTCTCTCTGAGTTTTAATGATTTTGAGTTGATTCTTTTTTTGATAATTCACAAAAATGTTGAAATATTTTATTTTATAAAAAAATCCCAAAAATATTATTTATTTCATATAATTGATATTTTTGCAAAGAATTAATATTTTAATTGTTTTTGACATTTTAAATATTTTTTCCACATTGATTTTGCAACTTTTAATGCTTTCTTATTATTTTGTAGGTCAATACTTAATTTTTGAAGCATTAATCCAAGATCACAATTTGTTTTTCACATGTTAAACAATTTTGATCATTTTAATTGAATTTTTATTCAATTAAATACATTTTTGAAAACAAATTAGGGTTTTTGGATTAATTCAACCCTCATAAATCATTTTCAAAACACTTTAGGCCTCTAATATAGTGTAAGACCCAATCCTTTTTTGACCAAATCATTTTTGGGCCTCAGTGCATTGTATAAGTCCCAATACCGTCAAAAACAAACGGCGCGATCGTCGCCATTTGAAAAATAACCTTCTGGGCCTCTCCTCGAGCTATAAGACCCATTCAAAACTTTTGGGCCTCTAATAGAGTGTAAGACCCAACCCCCTTTTAGCCAAACATTTTGGGCCTCACTTATTGTATAAGTCCCTCCGCGTTAAAAGAAAACCTCGGCGCGATCGTCATTTTTAAACAAAAAAATCTGGGCCTACCCTCGTGTTATAAGCCCCACTCTTTTTCTTTAAACCTTTTGGGCCTCTTGAAAGAGTGTAAGACCCATCCCTTTGTACAGAAAAACATTTTTGGGCCTCAGTCACTTGTATAAGTCCCTCTGTACAAATTCAAACAGTGCGCTCACTGATAAAACCCTGGGCCTCTCCTTGAGCTGTAAGCCCCAAATCTTTCTTTTTCAAAGCACTTTCTCCTTTGATTTTGAATATATTGTTGTTTTCAATCTTTCTTTGTTGAACAACTAACCAAACAGCATGGAAGCTCTACAACTGAGTAAGTGGTTATTGCTTTCATTTACCGCTTTCATATACATATAACTGTATTGTGGGGCTGTTTCACTGTAAGTCTCCTTTCATAAACTCATATATATATATATATATATATATATAACTGTATTGTGGGGCTGTTTCGCTGTAAGTCTCCTTTCATAAACTCATATCAACTGTGTAATAATAGTATAGATATTTCGAGTTTCCCCGACAACTACGTCTAGAACTAGGTGACGCCGTTTCGTTTATTCGTAGAAATAGACAACTAGATCCCCAATAGGATCACCAGATACAGTCTTCTCTTCGGCTGTCCTCATTAGGAATTGTCAAGAAACTCTATTCCCAGAGATGAATGTATTCTCCGTGAATGGCATCTTTGAGTTTCTTCCAAATTCTCGAACTTTCCTGACTTGATCTATTCCTTGTGAATAGCTTGCCTTGAATTTCTCGGGGTTTGGGGACCCACGGGCTTCTTAAAAGCATCGACCTCCTCTTGGGCATCGTACAAGGACCCACAGGCTTCCTAAAAGCAACCCCGCCTCCTCTTGGGCTTAGTACAAGGACCCTACGGCTTCTTAGAAGTATTCACAGCCTCCTCTTAGGCTTCGTATAATGATCTCTTCCTCCGGGAATGATAGCCTTCTCTTGGGCATCGTACAAGGACCGATTGGCTTCTTAAAAGTTTCCAGCCTCCTCTTGGGCTTCGTACAAATTGTCCCGACGACCTCCTAGAGGTATAGGAACAGAACTTAGTCATCTTCATAGAACAGTCCTTTCATAGAGTCTACTACTGTTTCTCAAAGCATGGTACAAAAGATAAAACTCTAGACTTGGACAGTCTAATCTCCTTGAGTCTCAAAGACATTCTCAAGTGACCCCTTCGTTAAATAGGAAGGAAACCCGCAGACTCGGACAGTCTCAATACCCTTCGGATTTCCCGTTTCCTTAAAGAACAGGAATAACCCGGATCCTTGGATCAAATCCTTGAGTACAACATTGCTCATATAAGAACTAATTTTCTCTTTCAAAATCAATATACTGGACCTGTCACTTAACTGAAACAGTAACCACAACCTCCTCTTGGGCTTTGTACAAATGATTCTCCCCAGCGGAGTCGAACAACGTTTAGCCTCTCTCTCGGGCTTTGTACGAGACACATAAAAGATTCCCTCGTTGAGTCAATCACCCCTTTAGCCTCCATCTCGGGCTTTATACGAGATACAAAAAGGTTCTTACTGAGCCAAACGAATTTTAGCCTCCATCTCGGGCTTTATACGAGATACCAAAAGATTCCCTCGTTGAGTCAAAAACCTTTTAGCCTCTCTCTCGGGCTTTGTACGAGATACATATTAGCCTCCTCTTAGGCTTTATATAAGAAAACCACTGGTTAATCCAATTAACCTTTTAGCATCAAAGTTGTGCCTCGTTCACAGTATGCAAACATCAACAACTCCTTCCCTTTCATCTAATCGCTGTAGCGGCAAGCCTCTGGATCATCTATATCCATGCCACTGTCCCTCTTTTAGCATGAGAAATTCCTAAGGAAAGATAGCATTGCTCTACACAGAGTTAAAGTCTTCTCCTTCAGGTTAAAATCCCTATAAAGGAAATTATGGCATTGCCGGATTCACAAATCCCGGTTAAAGTAATTCTCCTTTATAACCAGTCACCCAACAATTGTGACAGACAAACCCTACTTTAGAGATGACAAATTCTCTCTAAAGTTGATACCTTTTAGCTTCATATATCTTGGGCTTTGAACAAGATACAAATAGACTTTTCAGCTTCATATCTTGGGCTTTGAACAAGATACAAATCACCATTCGCTTCATGTCTTGGGCTTTGAACAAGACACCAAAACACCCATTTCCTCCCATAGAATAGGAGGAACTACAAACGCTCTGATTTCTCTGTTTCGGTAAACGGGAATACGTAGGCATAAGATTGAAAGAAAAATCTTAGCGAGCACACTAAACAAAAAAAACCAAATCCCATACTCTCACATCAAAAAGCATCAGTCCTAACATCCTAATCCTTGTTCCCCGCCAGAAACCATTATGTCAAAATAACACAAGAAAGACCCCCCCACATTGATAGCATTCGTAACCTAACAGACCGCTGTTTAAACTCAGTATGCAAAGCAGGGTTAATTGGAGACATCTATTTCCCTTCCTTCATCAGCTCACAATAGGATAAAAAATGAATTGACCTGTAGTTTAAGCTCAAACCGCAGAGAGCGACCAGCGCTTAAGAACAGCGTCCAAATTCGCTCGCTACACAAATGTAGGGGGATTTTTCACTTGGATCCAAAAGGTAGCAAAACCAAATATGATCAGACAGTTGTTGTATCATTTGAGGGCTTTACAAAATGGCCAAGAACATCACCAAATTCCACTTGGACCAAGAGATATGACAATGGCAATATGCCTTGCTGAAAACTGCCAAGGCTAGGCAGAATTTTGCATTTTTGCTCGATTTGGCAAAATCAGATAATTCCAAGCCTTGTCATCATCTTGGACACATCTGAGGATCAAATCTAAAGGGGACAAACACTGAGCCAAGCCTCCAAAGTCCTTGGAACAAGAAGTAGCATGCCAAACCTAGAATTGCCTAAAAGAGGGACAAGACTCCAATTTTGGATTAGAGCATTCAATGCATACATCAAGGTGGCATGGACCGAGCCATTTGCAACTGAATTCAGTCAAGACTTATCCAAGACCAAGGGAACCACAGCCCTGTGCCCTAACCTCTAGTCAATGGCTAGAGGAGACTTGGATTCTCATTTGCCAACATTGGCCAAACCTCTACTGCAGTTGCAATTCACTATTGCTTGCAAAACAAACTTGCTCTACTATAAATAGAGCTCATTTGTGATCAGTTTGAGTACATCAAAGCCATCAAACAGATGCTTTCCTCAAAATCTCTTCTTTCACTCCAATTTTGCCTTCTAAGGCAAGTCATTATCGGGTTTTGAGTTTGAGAGCTTTTCCAATCAAACCAATTACTCACACACCTCACATACATCATATAGAAGTGATCCAAACACTCACATAACATCTGGAACACCAAAATCAAAAAATCACCAGCCAGTTGCTCAAGTTCTTGACAGATTTGCAGTTGGGGTACCATCTCAAGTTCTAGATCATTTCAATCTATTCCAAGCATCCAGACACACTCCATGGCACCTAGGGAAGCTATCTAGATCATTAGAACCTAACTGTAACACCTCTAACACAAAACACAATCACCAGCTGCAAGAGGTAAGCATGAGCTCTTCTAACTCTATGATCCATGCAATTTTTGCTGCACAATAATTTGGCCATATGTTCATAATCATGCATGGAATGTTTTCCCTCAATCAATTGCATTGTTTGAATCCTGTGTAGAATTTCTGAACCTTCATGCAGAAATTAGGGTTCTTGAGGTTTCTCTTTGATTTCTTATTCCTTTTTAAAAATAAATGAAATTAAAGACCATAGACATGATCGTGAGGTTAAAACAAGGTTAAAACGAGTAGATTGCATGATATAATCAAGTATTCAGTGAGATTGGATAGAAAACGCAAATCTGCAGAAACAGAGGGTGGCACGTGTTCTTGCACTTGTTCTTGGCGCCATTTTTTGAAAATTTGAATATTTGAATATTGTGATTTTATTTAATTGATTCAAAAATTAATTTCTCTCTGAGTTTTAACGATTTTTGAGTTGATTCTTTTTTTAATAATTCACAATAATGTTAAAATATTTTATTTTACCAAAAAATCCTAAAAATATTATTTATTTCATATAATTGATATTTTTGCAAAGAATTAATATTTTAATTATTTTTGACATTTAAAATATTTTTTTCCCTCTTGATTTTGTAAATTTTAATGACTTCTAATCATTTTGTAGGTCAAAACATGATTTTTGAAACATTAATCCAAGATCACTATTTGTTTTCCACATGTTAAACAATTTTGATCATTTTAATTGAATTTATTATTCAATTAAAATACATTTTGAAAACAAATTAGGGTTTTTGATTAATTCAACCCTCATCAAACTTTTTCAAACACTTTTGGGCCTCTAATAGAGTGTAAGACCCAATCCTTTGTAAATACAAACTTTTTTGGGCCTCACTTATTGTATAAGTCCCGTTGTATTTCAAAAATTTCGACGCGATCATCATCCGTTGAAAAACAAACCTTGGGCCCTTCCTCGAGCTATAAGACCCATTCAAAATCTTTTGGGCCTCTATTAGAGTGTAAGACCCAACCCACTTTGAAAACCAAACCATTTTTGGCCTCAATGCATTGTATAAGACCCACCGCATTTTCAAAAATCTTGGCGCGATCGCCATTGTCAAACAAATGACCCTGGGACTCTCCTTGAGTTGTAAGCCCCACCACTTGTACAAAAATAAATCTTTTGGGCCTCTATTAGAGTGTAAGACCCAATCCCCTTTTAACCAAAACATTTTTGGGCCTCAGACATTGCATAAGCCCCCTGCGTTAAAAAAAAACCTCGGCGCGATCGCCAATAAAAAAACCAATCATCTGGGCTTACCTTTGTGTTATAAGCCCTATTCTGTTTCTTTAAACACTTGGGCGTCTTGAGAGAGTGTAAGACCCATCCCATTGTACAGAAAACCTTTCTTGGGCCTCAGTCACTTGTATAAGTCCCTCTTGTTAAAACGACAGTGCGATCACTGATAAACCTTGGCCTCTCCTTGAGCTGTAAGCCCCAACATCTTTTCAAAATACTTTCTCCTTTAATTTTGAATATACTGTTGTTTTCAATCTTTCTTTGTTGAACAACTAACCAAACAGTATGGAAGCTCTACAACCGAGTAAGTGTTTATATGCTTTCTTTATCCGCTTTCATATACATATAACTGTATTGTGGGGCTGTTTCACTGTAAGTCTTCTTTCATAAACTCATATCAACTGTGTAATACTAGTATAAATATTTAGAGTTTCCCTGGAAACTACGTCTAGCACTAAGCTCTGTTGATCACTCTTAAATAGACAAAACTAGATCCCCATAGGATTACCAGACACAGTCTTCCCTCCTCTTGGGGTTAAACAATATGGAGATGTGAATGGCAGATTCTTTTTGAACCCTTTCTCAGACTGTCACCTTTAGAAGTTGTCAAAGAGACTCTACTCCCCAGAGATGATCTTTTCTCCGTGAATGGCATCTCTTGAGTTTCTTCCAAATTCTCAAACTTTCCTGGCTTGATCCATTCTCGGTGAATGGCATGTCTTGAACTTCTCGGGGTTTAGGGACCCACAGGCTTCCTAAAAGCATCCTCACCTCCTCTTGGGCATTGTACAAGGACCCTACGGCTTCTTAGAAGTATTCACAGCCTCCTCTTAGGCATCATATAAGGATTATTTCTTTGGGATGAGAGCCTCCTCTTGGGCTTCGTACAAATTGTCCCTCGACTTCTTAAAAGTTTCCAGCCTCCTATTGGGCTTCGTACAAATTGTCCCGACGACCTCCTAGTGGTATAGGAGCAGAAATTAGTCATCTTAATAGAACAGTCTTTCAAAGAGTCTAGACCTTTCTACCGTGAACGTACTACTACTGTTTCTTTAAGCATAATACAAAAGATAAAACTCTAGACTTGGACAGTCTAATCTCCTTGAGTCTCGAAGGCATTCTCAAGTAGGGAAAGACACCAGTAGACTCGAAGAGTCTCCAATACCCTCTGGATTCCCCATTTCCTTAAAGAAACAGGAAATAAACCTGATCTTCTGATCAATCCCAAATCATAGCCTTCCCTTTAATCAGTCTCTTTATAAGAACTGATTTTCTCTTTTAACTAACCTACTGGACCTGTCACTCAACTGAAACAACCATCCTTTTAGCCTCCATCTCGGGCTTCGTACGAGATACAAAAATACTCTCTTGTTGAGTATAAAAGACTCTCTTGTTGAGTCAACTCCTTTTAGCCTCCATCTCGGGCTTCGTACGAGATACAAAACACTCTCTTGTTGAGTCAACCTTTAGCCTCCGTCTTGGGTTTCGTATAAGACACATCTTAAAGCACTCTCTTGTTGAGTCAACCCTTTTAGCCTCTATCTCGGGCTTCGTACGAGACACAAAAGCATCCTCTTGTTGGGACAATAGCCTCCTCTTAGGCTTTGTATAAGAAAAACCCCGGTTGAGTCAATCAACCTTTTAGCATCAAAACTATGCCTCGTTCACAGGATACAAACATCAACTCCTTTCATCTAATTGCTGTAAGCGGCAAGCCTCTGGATTATTTACTTCCACGCCACTGTCCCTCTTTTAGCATGAGAAATTCCTAAGGAAAGATATCATTGCTCTACACTGAGTTAAAGTCTTCTCCTTCAGGTTAAAACCCCCTATAAAGGAAATTATGGCATTGCTAGGATTCACATATCCCGGTTAAAGTAATCCTCCTTTATAGTCAGTCACCCAACAGTTGTGACAAACAGACCCCTTTAGAGATGACAAATTCTCTCTAAAGACAACACCTTCAGCTTCACATCTTGGGCTTTGAACAAGATATAAAACAACTTTTTCAGCTTCACGTCTTGGGCTTTGAACAAGACACCAAAACACCATTTCCTCCCATAGAATAGGAGGAACTACGAACGCTCTGATTTCCCTGTTTCGGTAAACGGGAATACGTAGGCATAAGATTGAAAGAAAAATCTTAGCGAGCACACTAATCCAAAACCCAAATCCCGTACCCTCACATATCAATCAAAAAGCATCAATCCCAACGTCCTACCCTTAACCCAGACATTGTTTTCATCAAAAATAACCCAAATGGAGAACCCCCCCCCCCCCCAATATTTTGATAGCATCTGTAAATCAACAGTTTTGACTATTTAACCTCAGTTTGCAAGCAGGGTTAATTGGAGACATCTATTTCCCTTCCTTCATCAGCTTTAATAGGATAAAAAATGAATCAAACTGTAGTACTCAAGCGATAGTGCTTCGAAACCACAAAAATCGCGCTACAGAAAAATGGCGACCACAGTGGGAGACATTCTTTCTTGGTTCCCCAAGGGAAGAAAATCTTGAATTCAAGGTGTCACAGGCATGGTGATATCACTGGGGACCAATGTTATTACTAGGATCGACCTTCACTAGGATCTTAGGTCAAAACCTTTAAATTGGGAAGGAACCACAGAATGGCGACTCCGCCGGGGAGCCATTTTTGTCAGGAACATAGGATTCATAGCTCTTTAAAGTCTAGGACTTTAGGACAAATATATATATTGCTTTTCCTAATTAATATCTGTGTTTATTTTTCTGCTAATGGGAATGCGTGTGATGCCGCATGTGGAAAGATTGAGTATACACCTAGGAAAAACCTCTTTTAGTAGTGCGGAAACTATTGGAAATGGTTGTCACACGATACTACCCTCTTCTGATGGTTCTTCGAAAAACATCACCTAGCACGGTTCCCGGCCCGCTGGTGTTTTCTCGAAAAGAACTGATGGTGTTGAGAGATAGGTACAAAAGTCACTAGTATAAACCTTTGGGGGGGGTAGAGCCTTGACTTCATGACACCGACCCTTTGACCCCACGTTTTTTCTATGTTTTTGTGTGCTGCATTCATGCATTCATCTAAAAAACATTAAAACAAAGAAAACTTCTCTTCTAGTCTCTCTTTTTCAAATTAAACTAAGACAATGATTGCAAATGTCAGAGAAAAAGATTGCGCTCATGGACTTCGGTAGAAAGAGAACTCATAATTATACCTTCAGGGTTCCAAAGTTAGAAAATTTAAGAGGATTAGAGAGGATGATCACTAACCCTGAAGCTTTCAGAGCCAAGTACGGAGGTATGCTACCTCTGTTACGAGTCCATGTGATTGAAGGAATCATGGAGGCACTCATTCAGTTTTACGATCCGGTCTATCACTGTTTCACATTCCCGAATTACCAGCTCGCACCAACGCTGGAGGAGTATTCTCACCTAACCGATCTACACATTACTGATCGAGCTCCATTTTCTGGACTGGAAGAAATTTCAAAGGATCAAACCATTGCAAGAGCAATCTATTTGGATGAGTCAGAAATCAAGACTCACATGACCACTAAGGGTGGGCTCCTAGGTTTGCCAGCCCAGTTCCTGACAAAGAAGGCTCTGTACTTTGCTAGTATAGGGAACATGACTGCTTTTGAAAGCATCTTTGTCTTACTCACCTACGGGTTATTTATGTTTCCCAACATTAATAGCTTCGTCAATATCAACGCCATTAAGGTTTTTCTCATTGGAAACCCTGTGCCAACTTTGCTTACGGACGCGTATCATTCTGTACACTTAGGGAATTTGTACAGTGGAGGGATGATCACGTGCTGTGTGCCCCTGCTATATAAATGGTTTATCTCCCATTTGCCTAAATCTGCTGCTTTTTGGGATCATAAGAGTGCTTTGCGTTGGTCGCAGAAAATCATGTCTCTCACCAACTCTGACATAGATTGGTGCAATCGGATTTATGATGGGATCAGGATCATTGACCGTTGTGGAAACTTCCCCAACGTACCCCTCATAGGAACTAAAGGAGGAATCAATTACCATCCAATTCTTGTTCATCGTCAATTTGGATACCCGATGAGGCATGTCCCGCGTAATGCTCATCTAGAAGGTCTTTTCTTCAAAGAAGGAGAAAATGACAGGGCACTAAAGATGGAAATAGTGCACGCTTGGAAACATGTTCATAAGAAAGGACGAGAGTCTCTAGGAAAATTGGACTGTGTCTCGGTGGAGCCTTATCTCCACTAGGTACAAACTAGAGCTCTCAAGCTAAAGATACCTTATCCTCGTCACGGAGTTCTTCCACCAAGGGATACTATCATGTACTTCATGACTGAAACGGAAAAACTTCAGGTCACTCTCAACAAAGTTTAACACGAGAGGAGGTCTTGGAAGAACAAATACCGCACCCTCAATGTAGAGTGTACCAAAATACAGCAACTGCTGAAAGATAAGGATGCTCTGATCGAGATTTTAGAGCAACATGCTGTGGATAATCAGGATGACCAAAGGAATTTGCTCTTTCCTTTCACTTGGCAAAGGAATGACAACCCGACAATGGCCCAAGAGGCCCGGTCCAAGAAAAGGAAAGTACCAGAATCAGCACCCGGTTTCTCCCCAGGGAGGACTCGGGACCCCTTAGCTTAAGTTTCTATTTCTGCATCTTGTAATCTACTGTATTTCTATTTTCACAATCCTTTAAATTCAATAAAACGGGGGTTTCCCCACTGTTTGATATTTACAATCTAATTGTCGAAGTTTATTTTGATTAAACAAAAAAAAACAATTAATATAATCATTGCATTCATCATTCTCACGTCACGTATTCTTCTTACCTACGAATCTCACATTTGTGTCTCAGTTCTAGAGTTAAACTTTCTCATTCATACAATACTCGGGCCAATCGTCAGAAAAAGATGGAAGATCTCGAGGAAGAGAACAGAGAGTTGAGAGAAGAGATCGACACTCTGAGAGAGGATATGAGAAAGCTTCGTAACGACATGCAAGCCATGGCAGAAGCTCAGCTACAAAGAACTGTGATCTCGGAGATCACCTCAACGCCCATAGTAGAAAAGTCTGATCCTAGGTACAAAATGCCGAAAGATCGTCTCTGGGGCATGCCACTTAACTATACCCTGGAAGGATATATCCCGTTGATCAATGAGGATCAAGAGACCACAGCAGGAACTACTGGGCCTGAAGGTTACAAACTTTGGGAAAGCGAAGATTCCAGAGGCATGACCGCAACTCCTGAAGGTTACAAACTTCGGGAGGCACCGAGAGTCTCGGCCATAATGACTATACCACCGCCCGTGATACACACTGTCTCGGAAGGACAGATTCCACAGATACCTTCTGGTGGAAACGACAACATGTTCGAAAGAATGAATGAGTTCCAGGAACAATTCCTGGGAATGCAGAAAGAACTGCAGGCCCTTCACGGTCAGGATTTAATGGGAAAGGACGCCGCGGACCTCTGCTTGGTCCCCAATGTGAAAGTCCCGCACAAGTTCCAGGTACCCGACATTGAAAAGTACAAGGGTAACTCTTGCCCTCAAAGCCATTTAGTGATGTACGCTCGACGAATGTCAGCTCAGACAAAGAACCAGGAGCTACTAATTCACTACTTTCAGGATAGTTTAACCGGTGCCGCATTAAAATGGTACATGGGGTTAAACCGCGCCACGATCGGCACATTCAGAGATCTGGGCGCTGCCTTCGTTCAGCAGTACAAGTGTAATCTGGACATGGCACCGGACAGAGATCAGCTCAGATCGATGTCACAGAAAGACAAGGAAACCTTTAAGGAATACGCTCAGAGATGGCGTGAAATTGCCGCTCAAATTTGTCCACCTCTTGAGGAAAAAGAGATGACAAAGATCTTCTTAAAGACCTTAAGCTCATTTTATTACGACAGAATGGTTTCCAGTGCGCCCAGTGACTTCACCGAGATGGTCGGTATGGGAGTTCGTCTTGAGGAAGCCGTTTGAGAAGGACGTCTAGTCAAAGACACTGGATCGTCAAGTAGTACAAAGCGATACGGTAGTACTCTCCCTAAGAAAAAAGAGCAGGATATTGGGAATATCTCTCTCGGAAAGCAAAGGCGACATTATCAGCCAGTAGCGGCTGTGACTCCTGCTATCAATCCTGCGCCTATTTCTACGTATCAACCTCAGGTTGCGCAGAGCCAACCTAATCAGCAAAGGACTCAATATCCTCTTCAGTAGGCTCGTTCTCCATGCAATAACAACCGTACAACGCGGCCACCAGGATTTGATCCTATACCCGTATTATACGCAGAACTATTTCCGTTACTACTGGCTAAGGGGCATATCCAGACTAAGTCTCCTCTTATAATACCGAAAAATCCGCCTTTTTGGTTTAAGGTGGATCAGACTTGCCCTTACCATCAAGGAGGACCAGGGCATAACATAGAGAACTGTCTCAATTTCAAATCCGACGTGCAAAATCTTGTTAGGAGCGGGGTCTTATCTTTCAAGGATACAAATCCTAATGTTCTCACAAACCCGCTGCCTCAACACGAGAAAGCTACAGTTAATTTGATAGAGGGAGAGACTAACAACGTGTATCAAATTCATGATGTACTCTTGTTAAGGACCAATCTGGTCAAGATGCATTGTAGACAGAGTAGATATGGCCATGTGCCACCTCATAACTATCATCAGTGTGATATATGCTCTAAAAGCAATCGAGGATGTTCTATGGTGCAATCAGCTCTACAGGAACAGATGGATCTCGGATGGATCCAAGAGCACCGAGTTTGTGGAGTTAACATGGTTTACACGAATTCTAACATCATTCAGAACCACGACATCCGTGCAATGAATGTCAACTTGGTGGCAATGCATTCCAGGCAAAGCCAGTATCATAATCTGCCGCGACACGATTACAGTTCCTGCCTGACTTGCTCGGTAAACAAACAGGTATGCTCTTTTATACAAGAGGTCCTCCAGCGCCAGATGGATCTTGGATGGATCCAGGACTACCATGATAGGAATCCCTATCAGATCAACATGATTCAAATCTTCGATATTCGCTTGATGAATACCAGCCTGGTGGAGTTACATGCTAAACAGGTCCAGCTCGGGTTTCTGGTATCACATGATTATCAGAGCTGTAGGGCGGGTTGCAAAAACGATCAAGGCTGTGCCCTTGTCCAGGAAACCCTTCAGCACTTGTTGAACCACTGGTGGCTTCCAATATATATGGATGAAGACACCCAGCAAATTAGTATTATCAACGGGAACCCTACTCGGCGTTAAAATCAGGACGTTTGACCTGTGGAAACTGACCTAGTGCGGTTACATTGTATTCAAAGCGGGCGTGGCCAGGTGCCACCACACAACTATGAACGTTGTGGAGTCCGCCAATGGGTTGTTGTCGATGTTTCGAAGATTGTTCATAAGTCAAAGTAATTGACTTCTTTAACCTTTCACCCTGCCTAGGTGAAACGGATGTTTTGATAGGGCTCACTTTCTGTAAATTTCCCTCTTCGCTTCGCCCAAAGTGACATAGCTTTGTTTTATAGGGCTGTAGTTTCAAGAATCGCCTTGTTCATTAATAATATAACATCGTTCTGTAATTTCCGCATTAATTGTTGTTTTCTCTTTTTTCTTTTCTCAGAAAATGGTAATCCTAAAAAACAACTCAATAATAAAAACAAGCAGTAAAAGAAATACACTGCACACACTCTTGCATTTCCTCTATCTCTTCTAAACACAAATTATACCATCATGCAGATTGCTTGTTTTAAACCCCGTTGAAACATACGATCCGATGCCTTCTCCCAACTTTGAGTTCTCGGTATTTGGCGCTGAAGAAGAAGATGACAACAAAATTCCAGAAGAGATCTCCCGATTACTTAGACAGGAGGAAAGGTCCATTGAACCTCATAAAGAGCCGTTGGAAATGGTAAACTTAGGTTCGGAAAAAGAGAGAAAATAAATCAGGATTGGGGCACTGCTCAGTCCAACTGCCAGAGAGGTTTTGGTAAAACTTCTCAAAGAATTCCCCGATGTATTCGCTTGGTCCTATCAGGATATGCCAGGGTTGGATACCAGCATCGTGGAACATCATTTAACGTTGAGATCAGAATGTCCACCAGTAAAACAGAGGTTGAGACAGACTCACCCGGACATGGCCATCAAAATCAAAGAGGAAGTACAGAAACAGATTGACGTGGGTTTCCTCGCCACATTAGAATATCCTCAATGGTTAGCCAACATCGTACCCGTTCCCAAAAAGGACGGAAAGGTCAGAATGTGTGTAGACTACAGGGATCTAAACAAGGCTGGTCTAAAGGACGACTTTCCTTTACCACACATTGACATGCTAGTAGACAGTACAGCAAAGTTCAAAGTTTTCTCCTTCATGGATGGATTCTAGGGCTATAATCAGATAAAAATGGCGCCAAAAGACATGGAGAAAACTTCGTTCATTACCCCATGGGGTACCTTTTGTTATAAGGTGATGCCGTTCGGTTTGAAGAACGTCGGGGCAACCTATCAAAGGGCCATGACTACTCTGTTTCATGACATGATACACAAAGAAATCGAGGTATATGTCGATGATATGATTGCAAAATCTAGGACAGAAGAGGAGCATGTGACCCATCTGTCAAAGTTATTCTAGCGTTTGAGAAAGTACAAACTCCGCTTGAATCCCAACAAGTGCACCTTCGGTGTCCGTTCAGGAAAACTCTTAGGGTTCATCGTCAACCAAGAAGGAATTGAGGTTGATCCTGACAAGGTCAAGGCCATTCGAGAAATGCCTTCTCCGAAAACTGAAAGACAAGTCAGAGGATTCCTGGGACGTTTGAATAACATCTCCAGATTCATATTCCTCATGACCGCGACATGTGCGCCGATTTTCAAATTACTTAAAAAGAACCAGGACTGCGTTTGGACAGAAGATTGCCAAACCTCCTTCGACGGTATTAAGGAATACCTGTTGAACCCTCCGATTCTATCACCTCCAGTGGAAGGAAGACCACTGATTATCTACCTCACCGTCCTAGAGGACTCAATGGGATGTGTACTTGGCCAACAAGACGAAACCAAACGGAAAGAGTCTTCTATCTACTATCTGAGCAAGAAATTCACCGACTGCGAGACTCGGTACAATATGCTTGAGAAAACTTGCTGCGCTTTGGCTTGGGTAGCCAAACGTCTTCGCCAGTACATGATTCGTCACACTACTTGGTTGATTTCCGAAATGGATCCAATCAAGTATGTATTTGAAAAACCTGCTCTCACGGGAAGGATTTCCCGTTGGCAGATGTTGTTATCAGAATACGACATTGAGTACCACGCGCAGAAAGCCGTTAAGAGGAGTATTTTAGCCGATCACTTGGCTCATCAACCGATTGACCATCAGGAATCAATCGGGTTTGACTTCCCAGACGAAGATGTCATGTATCTAAAAATGAAAGACTGCGATGAACCGCTACCCAGTGAAGGGCCAGAACCAGGTTCCCAATGGGGACTTATCTTTGACGGAGCTGTCAATCATTACGGAAACAGAATTGGGGAAATCATCATAACACCTCAAGGTACCCACATTCATTTCACAGCCCGACTTACGTGCAAGTGTACGAACAACGAGGCCGAATACAAAGCTTGTATTATGGGTCTCAAAGAAGTGATCCACTTAAGGATCAAAAACTTGGACGTATATGGCGACTCAGCTTTGGTTATCAATCAGATTAAAGGAGATTGGAACACATACCAATCAGGACTGATTCCTTACAAAGATTATGCAAGAAGGTTGCTACCCTTCTTCAACAGAATCGAGTTTCATCATATCCCTCGTGATAAAAATCACATGGCTGATGCATTAGCCACTCTCTCTTCCATGATTAGTGTAGGTCAATGGAATGACCTACCTAAGATCGACATAATGCGCCTTGAACGGCCCGCTTACATCTTCACGATTGAAGCAGTCATAGACGACAAACCTTAGTATCACAATATCAAATGCTTCCTTAAAAAACAAGAGTACCCACCTGGGGCACTAAGGAAGGACAGGAAAACCCTCAAAAGGCTGGCAGGCAATTTCTTCCTGAGCGGTGATACTCTCTATAAGAGAAATTTGGACATGGTCTTGCTCCGATGTGTAGACAGACCAGAAGCAGAGATGCTGATAAAAGAAATTCACGAAGGATCCTTTGGCACTCACGCCAATGGACACACAATGGCGAGAAAAATTCTAAGAGCAGGGTACTATTGGTTGACCATGGAATCCGACTTCTACAAGTACATGAGGAGGTGTCACAAGTGTCAGATATACTCCGACAAAATCCATGTACCGCCAACGCATCACAAAGTTCTTTCTTCCCCATGGCCTTTTTCCATATCGGGAATCGACGTGATTGGCTTGATTGAGCCTAGGGCTTCAAACGGACATCGGTTCATCCTGGTAGCCATTGATTACTTCACCAAGTGGGTCGAAGCAGCGTCGTACGCTAATGTAACCCGACAAGTGGTGGTCCGATTTATCAAAAACAATATCATCTGCCGTTATGGTGTGCCGATCCAGATCATTACTGATAATGGATCTAACTTGAACAATAAGATGATGAAAGAGTTATGCGCAGAGTTCAAGATCGAACACCATAACTCATCTCCCTACCGACCAAAGATGAACGGAGCGGTATAAGCGGCTAACAAGAACATCAAGAGGATTGTTCAGAAGATGGTTGTAACCTACAAAGATTGGCACGGGATGCTACCCTTTGCTCTTCACGGTTATCGCACATCTATCCGCACTTCAACAGGGGCAACCCCTTTCTCTCTAGTATATGGCATGGAGGCAGTGCTCCCCATTGAAATAGAGATCCCATCAATCAGGGTATTGATGGAAGCTAAGCTTACAGAAGCTGAATGGTGTCAAAATTGACACGATGAACTAAATCTGATCAAAGAGAAGCGAATCACGGCTCTATGCCACGGTCAATTGTATCAACAGAGAATGAAGAAGGCGTTCGACAAAAAGGTCCGACCTCGCGACTTCAGGAAAGGAGACCTCGTGCTCAAAAAGATACAATCATTTCTCACTGACTCTCGGGGCAAATGGACTCCGAATTATGACGGTCCCTATGTGGTCAAGAAAGCCTTCTCAGGCGGCGCCTTGAGACTCGCAACCATGGATGGAGAGGGGTTTGCCTACCCCACAAATGTTGACGTAGTCAAGAAATACTTCACCTTAAAAAAAAACGTCTCGGTGGATTGAAAACCCGAAAGGGGGGTCCAGGCAAAAATTAGAGACAAAGTCAAAAAATCATCCTGGTGGATTGGAAATCTCAAAGTCCAATCCAGGGAAAAGTTAGGGATAATGGCCAGTAACTACGTCTGATCCGTTCAACTCCTCAACAGTCATTCCATCCATCAGAAACGCCAGTCAAGATCATCTTCGACAGAAGCTCAGGATGCCCCGAATTCAAAGTTGGTAGAAGGATAATGGTCGTTATGTTTCAATGTAGCCCTCTTCCCATAAATTACCATTTTCTAACTTTGTAAATACTTTATGGAATCACGCGTTTGGCTGATTTCCATCCTATCAATAAAATTTGAGCCCTTAGGCTTTTGTTTGTAATTCTTACTTGTTTTAGCTTTACGAAATGATGTTTTTAACATGATCAACGATTCTTGAAATAAAAAAAATGAATTTACTTGTTAAAAATTTTCTGCTTTAAAAATAAAGATGGCAATTTCTTTTGACTGTTGAACATCGAAAGAACATCGATCGCTTCGCCAAAGGTGTTCGGGCCTCAAAGTGCAGAATCAAAGTACTCCTTCAAAACCAGTATGCCTGAATGAAGGATCATCTATGTCAGATGCAAATACTCCATCTGACATCCTCGGCAGAGTTCTCATCTCTTAAACCCGACCAACATAGCTCCCAACAGGGACTATCTCTCCTAAGCAAGGCAGAATTGCTACTTTTGGACCAGCGATACCTCTTCATCCCCCGCAGTGGCCGAGTATCCAGTCGTGTTCATCCGTTAGTTTGTATGTCGCGTTAGTTTTGTCAGTATATACATACATACATCATGCATTATTGATTTACATTCACATTCATATTGCATCACTATCACTCTAGTCGGTCTTGTCCCCTAGTGATAGACAGTCCTCTCAATCGAGTTGTCAGCCCTTTCCTCGTCAGGAAGTGTTGCGTCTGAACAATCTCTCTCCTCTAGTTTATTTCTAGATCAGAATTGGCCCTTGACCACTTTGATAACTTGAACCTCTGAAGGACCCGAGAACCTTCAACCGATGTCACTCTTCGCCATTGAAGATGATATTTTCGCTTTCCCGGATAAAGGAAAATCCCTAGAGAAAGCCTCTTAAGCAGAGATTCGGCAATGCAACAGTTTTTCTCCACAAAAAAAACTCACTGATGAAAAGGTCATCAACACCTCAAAATGGGATCACATCATATGGCATTGCTCCGGGAAGATCCCGAGAAAAGTATGATGTAATACCCAAGCAAAAACAGTCTCTCAAGAGACTCGTTTTCCCCAGATAGAGTCGACAAATGGCGTCTCCAAATAGAGAAGTTTGTACACCTCTACAACTCAGACAACTGGGTTCCCCCAGCAACTCTGACATCAAAATTTTTCTATCAAATGGCACCTCCCCAGGAAAATTCGGCGAGAAGTTTGAGGAAAACCGCTACGAATAGCGTCCCTTGTCAAGAAAGTTTATTGACAAAAGAAACTGAGACCAGTTCCTTGGTAGGAAACCAGGATTGAGGGGAAGTTTATTTCAGAAACTTAGACCAGTTCCTTGTAACACCCCCAATCTATACCCCAAATTAAATAAAGCAGTAAAAGAAAATTCAAAATTTCATCAGAGTATATTTAAATTAACATGGCATAGACGGGGGGGGGGGGGGGGGGGGGAATCACATTATAATGAAACAAATCATACAACACCTGCTCATAAAGATATGTAACAGTGGGGTAGAAATCAACAGAGGAACTCAGTTCCTTACACCCACATTTCAGATTTTAGAATAAAAGCAGAAAACCTAAAACTGAATATCACATATATATATATATATATATATATATATATATATATATATCACATGAAAAGTTCGTCATACATCAATTTATACATGCACAAGCCAAAAGATATATATACATAATACACAAATATCACCAACGACCTCCCTAACTACCCGGTGTCACATATCAGAGCCGACCGACAAAAGAATGAAGTCCTAAGCTTCACAAAAAGACCTCCAGCAACTCTAATCTGCAATGCCTCATAGAGCATTATAAAACAGCAGAAGGGTGAGAAAAACAATCATAATACAGTTGCATATAATTATATATTAACACAGAAATGCACATATAGATTTCTCACCACAACATACAACAGAATCCAAATACCACACAACATCATACATATTTCATTTATCTAACACCAATGCACATTAATCGTACATAATGCAATTATTGCCAAGAATATCAATCCATCAATTCCACACACGATTAATCCATTTACAATCCTCACACATAGTCAATCATATTTATGATTTATGCAAATGCACAGAGACCGACACAACGACTCTATGCACATGCTATGCGGTACCGACTTCCAATATTTCTCATCACTAGTTCACTTAGGAACTATTGGAACCATCGCTCGTTACTTAGTGTAACTCCCCGTCGGGCATACGATGTTCCCCGTCGCTTTCGGTCCTCTTTGTATAAGGCTCGCGACGTTTATGGATCGCTTTCGGTCCTCTTTGTATAAGGCTCACGATCCGATCGCTCACACCCCACATGGGCACACGATCGTCTATAACCATCGCTTTCATTCCTCTTATTTTTAAGGCGATTCATACCTCTTATTTTTAAGGCTCACGACGTTATAGCAGATTCCCTCTGGAATCAATCCGTCACTCAGGACGTCACAACAATGCATATCATGATGCTTGGCATACAATGACTCATGACATTTAATATGCACACATAAATGCATTCTTCTACATCAACAAAATCACACTTTGCACTTATGCCCAAAACAATGCATTTAATTACCATACGACCACAAATTATCACAACACCATTTAAACACACGCATTTACATCATACAACAACACCTTGCATAATACCCATCAATTACGCACAATTATAACGACAAAAGTCGAAAAACCGACACTAGTCCAAATTCTGACATAATTAATTCGGCTAACAATTTCCAAACCATCTTAAGGAGAAAGTACAGCTCAATAGCTTTCCAACGATACCAAGAATGTAAAAATCGGATAAACGGAACCCAAGTTATGAAAGAAAAAGGAAAACGATATTTTGAAAAGTCTCATTTTACCATTCTCCTGGCCATACGCGTATTGCCCTGAGCCATACGCGTATTGCCCTGATTCCTCGCCATGCCATACGCGTATTGCCCAAGGTCATACGCGTATGGACAGAGACTCATTTTTCCCAAAATTCACGTTAAAATTCCAATACGCGTAGTGCCAACACCGTATGCGTATTGCCCTAAAATGTTACGCGTATCATACGCAAATGGGTAGATGGCCGAGCAAAATGAGAATCCATACGCGTATTGGCCCAAGACTCGCCCATGTTATGCGTATTGCCAAGGCCCATACGCGTATGAACATGCCCCATACGCGTATGACCTGGAAAAACCAGAAAAAAATTCTGCAGAACTTGCTGCTACGGGTTTCAACCCAAAATCCTCCAAATCATCATCCAATACTCAGAAAAACACCAATTTGAGGTATAACAATACATTCCCAACATGTATAAACAACAAGGAACACAACAATATAAGTTTAAACACATTTGAAATCAATTCCTACCAATTTCTAAACATTATGATTTTTACAATATTTATCATTCCAATCCAATAACAATCACAAACACACATACATAATCATACACAAGCATATAATATTTGAGTTTCGCACCCTTACCCAATTAAATCGATTCTAGAAGTTGTTTTCTTTGATTTTCTACGATTTTCTCACTTTTCTTCTCTTCTCCTCTTTTCTTCCCTTTTTCCTTCTTCTCTTTTTCTTTCTCTCTATTTTTCTCTCTTTCTATTTTGTATTCTTTCTACTTAATGAAAAATATCATGAAATGACCAAAATACCCCCACACTCAAATATCTCGCAAACGTTCCCAAAACCCGATAAAATATCACAACATTGAAAAATAACATATTTTCAGATAAAAGTATAAAATAAAATAAAATAATAATAAAATAATCAATACGACTCGATTAAATAAAAACTGACAAAACTAGGGCGTTACAACTCTCCCCCACTTAGAAATTTTCGTCCTCGAAAATATACCTGAGACGAACAACTCTGGATACGAATCCCGCATCCGACTCTCCAACTCCCAAGTCAAATTGCCCTCAGCAGCGCCTCCCCACGCCACTTTCACCAGTGCAATATCCTTGCCTCTCAACCTCTTCACCTCGCGATCCAAAATCCTAACTGGTAACGCCTCAACCGTAAGGTTCTCCCTTACCTCAACCTCATCCATCGGAATCACATGCGATGGATCCGGAACATACTTCCGAAGCTGTGAAACATGAAACACATCGTGCAAATTCGACAGATTCGGCGGCAACGCCACCCGATAAGCCATAGCACCTACTCTCGCGGATATCTGGTAAGGACCAATAAACCGAGAAGTAAGCTTCTTCGACTTCAATGCACGACCTAAACCCATCACCGGTGTAACTCTCAAAAATACATGATCGCCCTCTTGAAACTCAAGATCCTTCCGTCTCCGATCATGATAACTCTTTTGTCTGCTCTGAGAAGCCTTCATTTTCTCACGAATAAACTTCACTTTTTCCGTAGTCTGCTGCACCAACTCCGGTCCAACCACCGAACTCTCACCAGATTCGTGCCAACACAACGCTGTTCGACACCTTCATCCATATAATGCTTCAAATGGTGCCATTCCAATACTCGAATGGAAACTGTTATTATACGTGAACTCAATCAATGCAAGATAACTACCCCACGCACCACCTTGTTCCAAAACACACGCTCTCAACAAATTTTCCAACGACTGAATCGTCCTCTCCGTCTGACCATCTGTTTGCGGATGATAAGCCGAACTCAATCTCAATTTAGAACCCAACTCCTTCTGTAAACTTTCCCAAAATCTCGAGGTAAATCTAGGATCTCGATCCGAAACAATACTCAATGGAACTCCATGCAATTTCACAATCACATTGATGTAGATCTCCGTCAACCTCTCCAAAGAAAAACTGATGTCAATCGGAAAAAAATGAGCCAATTTAGTCAGTTTATCCACAATCACCCAAATAGCATTATGCCCTCGCTGAGTATTCGGCAACCCTGTCACAAAATCCATGGAAATGCTATCCCACTTCCACTCAGGAATATCCAACGGTTGCAACAAACCACTAGGCCTCAGATGTTCCACCTTCGATTTCTGACAAGTCAAACATGCATAAACAAACTGAGCCACATCTCTTTTCAATCCAGACCACCAGAAAATCTTCTTCAAATCTTGGTACATCTTATTCGCTCCCGGATGTATACTTAAATTGCTCCGGTGTCCTTCCTCCAAAATCATCTTTTTCAACTCCGCATCATCAGGAATACAAATTCTACCTCGGAATCTCAAAACACCATTAACATCCACTTGAAAATCACTATTCGCATCTTTTTCTCCAACCAACATCAAATCCACAAATTTCACATCCAGCTTTTGCTTCTCACTAACCGTCATCAGAAAATCATTAGTAACCTTCGACATACCCAGCCTCACACTATCCGACGTCACCTCACAAACCAAACTTAAATCTCTAAACGATTCCAAAAGTTCCCACTCTTTAACCATTAAAGCGGACATATGTAACGATTTCCGACTCAACGCATCGGCTACCACATTAGCTTTACCAGGATGGTAATTCAAGCCAAAGTCGTAGTCCTTCAAAAATTCCAACCATCTACGTTGCCTCATATTCAGCTCTTTCTGATCAAACAAATATTTTAAACTTTTGTGATCACTAAAGACTTCAAACCTTGCACCGTAGAGATAATGCCTCCAAATCTTCAACACAAAAACCACAGCCGCTAATTCAAGATCATGAGTAGGGTAATTTTTCTCATGCACTCTTAATTTCCTTGAAGCATAAGCCACAACCTTACCTTCTTGCATCAGAACACCACCTAGACCAATCAAAGAAGCATCACAATAAACCACAAATGGTTCATTAGGATTTGGCAAAATCAAAATCGGAGCTGTCGTCAATCTTCTCTTCAGCTCATTAAAACTTTCCTCGCACCGAATATCCCAAATGAACGCTTGCCCTTTACAAGTCAACTAGGTCAAAGGAAGTGCTAGCTTAGAAAAACCTTCAATGAACCTTCGATAATAACCGACCAAACCCAAAAAGCTTCGAATTTCAGTAACAGATCTCGGAGCCTCCCATTGTAGAACTGCTTCTACTTTAGATGGATCCACAGCAATACCATTACCTGAAATCATGTGCCCAAGAAAACTCACCTCCGACAACCAGAACTCACACTTGGACAACTTGGCAAAAAGCTTTCTTTCTTTCAAAACCTGCAAAACAATACGCAAATGCTCCGCATGCTCCTCCCGAGACTTAGAATAAATCAAAATGTCATCAATAAACACAACAACAAATCGATCCAAATGCTCGTGCAAAATACGATTCATGTACTCCATGAACACACCTGGCGCATTAGAAACCCCAAACGGAATCACAGAATATTCGTAATGACCGTAACATGTCCTAAAAGCCGTTTTCTAAATATCTTCCGCTTTCACCCTAATCTGATGATACCCAGACCTCAAGTCAATCTTATTAAACACACACGCACCAACCAACTGATCAATCAGATCATCAATTATCGGAAGAGGATACTTATTCTTAATCGTCACCTTATTCAACTGGCGATAATCAATACACAACCGCACACTGCCATCTTTCTTTTTCACCAATAAAACTGGAGCACCCCAAGGAGAAACACTAGGTCTTAAAAACCTCTTTTCCAACAACTCATTCAACTGCTTCTTTAACTCAACCAACTCAGATGCCGACATACGATAAGGTGCCATAGAAATAGGTCTAGTACCAGGAACTAGATCTATAGAAAACTCCACCTCTCTCTCTAGCGGCAAATCTGAAATATCCTCAGGAAACACTTCCGGAAATTCACACACAACAGGAAACACATCAAGTGAAACTTGACTATCCACAGTCAAAGATGCAAACAAACCAAACAACTGAGCTTCATCCGCCAAAAGTCTCTTCAACTCTTTGGTAGATAAGAAACTCGAGTCTTCGTCTTCCTCAAGAGAAGGAAACCTTACCAACCTATGATAACAATCAATATGAACTCGATTGAAGTGCAACCAATTCATTCCCAGAACCACATCTAAACCCTTCAATGGTAAACACACTAAATCCATCTCAAAGTCTTTACCATAAATGGTCAAAGGACAACTCAAAAAAACCAAAGAAGTAGTTACTGACCCCATTGCTGGAGTATCAATAACCATCTCACCACCCATCGAAGACAACACAAGATTCAAACGCTTCACACACTCAGATGAAATAAACGAATGAGTCGCTCCAGTATCAATAATAGCAACTAAAGGAGTACTATTAATAAAACAAGTACCTCTGATCAGACGATCTGCACTTAAAGTCTGAGTTCCTGGAAATGCAAAAACTTTCCCACCAGATTGAGCCTGCTTCGGTTTCTGACACTTTGTACTAATATGACCAGGTTCACCACAGTTGAAACACTTAACCACATTCTTCCTGGCATAATCAGCTGCAACATGCCCTACCCCTCTACAATTAGAACACTTCCTCAAATCTTTCTTACATTCGGACTGACGATGTCCTACATCACCACATCTATAACATCTCAGAGGACCAGACATTCCTCCTCCACCTGACCTTCGATCAAAAGTACCCCTTTGTTTACCTTTATCAGCTGGTGTCACATATGGACCACCACGAAACTGTTGCTTCCCTTTCCTCTCGCTCACACTATTGTAATGAGTAGAACGAGCCTTACTATCCTCCTCATAAATCCTACAACAATCCACCAAATCAGAAAAACTCCGAATCCTTTGATAACCGATTGCCTGCTTTATCTCAGGACGCAATCCGTTCTCAAACTTAACACACTTGGAAAATTCCGCAGTCGCTTCAGCATAATGAGGATAAAACTGCACAAGTTCCACAAACTTAGCAGTATAATCAACAACAGACATATTACCTTGTTTCAGTTCCAAGAACTCGATTTCCTTCTTTCCTCTCACATCTTTAGGAAAATACCTCTTCAAGAACTCCCGGCTAAAAACTTCCCAAGTAATTTCTTCCTCTTCTGCAGCTTCCAACACATGACGTGTACTAACCCACCAATCATCAGCTTCTTCCAGCAACATGTGAGTACCCAGTCTCACTTTCTGATCCTCAGCACAATCCATCACTCAGAAAATCCTTTCAATCTCTTTCAACCAAATATGTGCACCATCAGGATCATATATTCCCTGTGAAGACAGGCGGTTTGTTCTTCCTGAACTCATCGTTACCTGCAGCATTAGGTGCACCCTGCACAGCACGAGCCATAGCTTGCATAGCAGCAGCCAAAGCAGCATCATTCCTACCAGCCATATTCTGTTCATTTCCAATAACAAAAACTATGGTTATACAAACAACTCACTCCACACACCACACAGACCAGGACTGACACAAACTTACACGGACTGACACGGACTAGCTCTGATACCACTTAATGTAACACCCCCAATCTATACCCCCCAATTAAATAAAGCAGTAAAAGAAAATTCAAAATTTCATCAGAGTATATTTAAATTATCATGGCATAGACGGGGGGAATCACATTATAATGAAACAAATCATACAACACCTGCTCATAAAGATATGCAACAGTGGGGTAGAAATCAACAGAGGAACTCAGTTCCTTACACCCACATTTCATATTTTAGAATAAAAGCGGAAAATCTAAAACTGAATATCATATATATATATATATATATATATATATATATATATATATATATATATATATATATATATATATATATATATATATCACATGAAAACTTCGTCATACATCAATTTATACATGCACTAGCCAAAAGATATATATACATAATACACAAATATCACCAACGGCCTCCCTAACTACCCGGTGTCACATATCAGAGCCGACCAACAAAAGAATGAAGTCCTAAGCTTCACAAAAAGACCTCCAGCGACTCTAATCTGCAATACCTCATAGAGCATTATAAAACAGCAGAAGGGTGAGAAAAACAATCATAATACAGTTGCATATAATTATATATTAACACAGAAATGCACATATAGATTTCTCACCACAACATACAACAGAATCCAAATACCACACAACATCATACATATTTCATTTATCTAACACCAATGCACATTAATCGTACACAATGCAATTATTACCAAGAATATTAATTCATCAATTCCACACATGATTAATCCATTCACAATCCTCACACATAGTCAATCATATTTATGATTTATGCAAATGCACAGAGACCGACACAACGAATCTATGCACATGCCATGCGGTACCGACTTCCAATATTTCTCATCGCTAGTTCACTTAGGAACTATTGGAACCATCGCTCGTTACTTAGTGTAACTCCCCGTCGGGCATACGATGTTCCCCGTCGCTTTCGGTCCTCTTTGTATAAGGCTCACGATGTTTATGGATCGCTTTCGATCCTCTTTTTATAAGGCTCACGATCCGATCGCTCACACCCCACATGGGCACACGATCGTCTATAACCATCACTTTCGGTCCTCTTATTTTTAAGGAGATTCATACCTCTTATTTTTAAGGCTCACGAAGTTATAGAAGATTCCCTCTGGAATCAATCCATCACTCAGGACGTCACAACAATGCATATCATGATGCTTGGCAAACAATGACTCATGACATTTAATACGCACACATAAATGCATTCTTCTACATCAACAAAATCACACTTTGCACTTATGCCCAAAACAATGCATTTAATTACCATATGGCCACAAATCATCACAACACCATTTAAACACATGCATTTACATCATACAACAGCACCTTGCATAATACCCATCAATTACGCACAATTATAACGACAAAAGTCGACAAACCGACACTAGTCCAAATTATGACATAATTAAATCGGCTAACAATTTCCAAACCATCCTAATGAGAAAGTACAGCTCAATAGCTTTCCAACGATACCAAGAATGTAAAAATCGGATAAACGGAACCCAAGTTACGAAAGAAAAACGAAAACAATATTTTGAAAAGTCCCATTTTACCATTCTCCTGGCCATACGCGTATTGCCCTGAGCCATACGCATATTGCCCTGATTCCTCGCCATGCCATACGTGTATTGCCCAAGGTCATACGCGTATGGACAGAGACTTATTTTTCCCAAAATTCACGTTAAAATTCCAATACGCGTATTGCCCTAAAATGTTACGCGTATCATACGCAAATGGGCAGATGGCCGAGCAAAATGAGAATCCATACGCGTATTGGCCCAAGACTCGGCCATGTTACGCGTATTGCCAAGGCCCATACGCGTATAAACATGCCCCATACGCGTATGACCTGGAAAAACCAGAAAAAAATTCTGCAGAACTTGCTGCTACGGGTTTCAACCCAAAATCCTTCAAATCATCATCCAATACTCATAAAAACACCAATTTGAGGTATAACAATACATACCCAACATGTATAAACAACAAGGAGCACAACAATATAAGTTTAAACGCATTTGAAATCAATTCCTACAAATTTCTAAACATTATGATTTTTACTATATTTATCATTCCAATCCAATAACAATCACAAACACACATACATAATCATACACAAGCATATAATAATTGAGTTTCGCACCCTTACCCGATTAAATCGATTCTAGAAGTTGTTTTCTTTGATTTTCCAAGATTTTCTCACTTTTCTCCTCTTCTCCTCTTTTCTTCCCTTTTTCCTTCTTCTCTTTTTATTTCTCTCTATTTTTCTCTCTTTCTATTTTCTATTCTTTCTACTTAATGAAAAATATCATGAAATGACCAAAATACCCCCACACTCAAATATCTCGCAAACGTTCCCAAAACCCGATAAAATATCACAACATTGAAAAATAACATAATTTCAGATAAAAGTAAAAAATAAAATAAAATAATAATAAAATAATCAATACGACTCGATTAAATAAAAACTGACAAAACTGGGGCGTTACATTCCTTGGTAGGAAACTAGGATCGAGGGGAAGTTTACATCAGAAACTGAGACCAGTTCCTTGGTAGGAAACTAGGATCGAGGGGAAGTTTATTTCAGAAACTTAGACCAGTTCCTTGGTAGGAAACCAGGATCGAGGGGAAGTTTACATCAGAAACTGAGACCAGTTCCTTGGTAGGAAACCAGGATCGAGGGGAAGTTTACATCAAAAACTAAGACCAGTTCCTTGGTAGGAAACCAGGATCGAGGGGAAGTTTTTACCTTTTCTAAGCATCATTGCTTAACTAAAGAGGATGAATGTGTAAGCTACCATTCATAGTCACCATCAAAATTTTGGGTATTCCGATATTTAATCCTCTTGCACCCCGAATGCCCGAATGCCCGAATACCTTCGCCATTCACACCTTCGGGTCCAAGAAGATTAAATAGGGGCATCTGTCATACCCCAAATTTTGACCACTAAGATTTCCCATCATTGTGCAAATCATCATCACAATATGGATGAACCATCTTGCCTCATCAGTCTCCCAAAAGATGGGTGAACACTTACTACAGTCAAAATTAGGGTTTCAAGCCCTCTCAGAGTTCTTAGACAAAGGATCAATCAAGAAATTACATGATCTTCAACTTGTCTAACTTCTCAAACATCTACAATGGATCAAGAGGACTCTCACTTTAAGGATTAAGCACAAGGCTGCTCCCTTCCAGGTGGATAAAGCCTCAAGATCGCCTGTGTCACCAAATTAGGGTTTCGTCGACCAGGGCCTCCATATGGAAATTTTTCTCTGGGCATGAGCCAATGCTTCAAATCATATCCTAAAATACTCCATGGAACCTCATGGGCCCAAGCATCAAGTCAATTTGACCTCAGGGGATGCATACATGAAAAATCAGGAATTAGGGTTTCTTGACCTAATTCACCCCTAAGTTGACTTTTGGGACAAATCATGAGCCAAGACCTCAAGACATGATTTGAGGGTCTCCAACATAGCACATTTATCCATTTGTAACAATGGATTGATCCAGGAAGCTTGAGCAGTAAGTCTCAATTTCATCAGTACCATAATTAGGGTTTCCCGAGAAAAGTCAACTGTAGCTTTGACTTTTGACCAGGACATGCTCCCAAACCCTAGGACATGATTCAATACACCCTATAGCACCTATGGAATGAATCCATCAAGTTTGATTTAGGTCAAGGACTTGATTTCATAGAGGATCGCACAGTTTGGAATTCATCTGACAAAAAGTCAATTGTGCACAAAAGTCAACTTTGACTTTTTGAGATTTTTCACAAAAATGGTTTTTTAACCCTAAAATGATGTTAATTTATGATTTGAATCATCATTCATCAAGAAAAATCAAGAAAAGTGGGATAGCTTGTAAAAGGGGTAACCATAAAAACTTAGAAAATTTTCTAAGTTATGAACAAAGTGACAAGGCTACCAACATTGGAGGATCATAACTCCTAAACCAGAAAGCCATTTTTCCCCATCCAAAGCTTGATTGATAGATCTCATTACCCTCTACAAAAGCTTAGAACTGACCTACCTCCAAATTCATCATGGATTTTGAGTTATGGAATGATCAAAATCACAAAAAGTGAAAATGTCACTTTTTTCCAACACTTAGTGAAATTTTCACTAAGTCAGAATCTGCCTTCACTTTTTTCCGAATGTAGGGGGATTTTTCACTTGGATCCAAAAGGTATCAAAACCAAATATGATCATACAGTTGTTGTATCATATGAGGGCTTTCCAAAATGGCCAAGAACATCACCAAATTCCACTTGGGCCAAGAGATATGACAATGGCAATATGCCTTGCTGAAAACTGCCAAGGCTAGGCAGAATTTTGCATTTTTGCTCGATTTAGCAAAATCAGATAATTCCAAGCCTTGTCATCATCTTGGACACATTTGAGGATCAAATCTAAAGGGGACAAACACTGAGCCAAGCCTTCAAAGTCCTTGGAACAAGAAGTAGCATGCCAAACCTAGAATTGCCTAAAAGAGGGACAAGACTCCAATTTTGGATTGGAGCATTCAATGCATACATCAAGTTGGAATGGACCGAGCCATTTGCAACTGAATTCAGTCAAGACTTATCAAAGACCAAGGGAACCACAACCCTGTGCCCTAACCTCTAGTCAATGGCTAGAGGAGACTTGGATTCTCATTTTCCAACATTGGCCAAACCTCTGCTGCAGTTGCCATTCACTATTGCTTGTAAAACAAACTTGCTCTACTATAAATAGAGCTCATTTGTGATCAGTTTGAGTACACCAAAGCCATCAAACAAATGCTTTCCTCAAAATCTCTTATATCACTCCAATTTTGCCTTCTAAGGCAAGTCACTATCGGGTTTTGAGTTTGAGAGCTTTTCCAATCAAACAAATCACTCACACACCTCACATACATCATATAGAAGTGATCCAAACACTCACATAACATCTGGAACACCAAAATCACAAAATCACCAGCCAGTTGCTCAAGTTCTTGACAAATTTGCAGTTGGGGTACCATCTCAAGTTCCAGATCATTTCAATCTATTCCAAGCATCCAGACACACTCCATGGCACCTAGGGAAGCTATCCAGATCAGTGGAACCTAGCTGTAACACCTCAAATACAAACCACGATCACCAGCTGCAAGAGGTAAGCATGAGCTCTTCTAACTCTATGATCCATGTAATTTTTGCTGCACAATAATTTGGCCATATGTTCATAATCATGCATGGAATGTTTTCCCTCAATCAATTGCATTGTTTGAATCCTGTGTAGAATTTCTAAACCTTCATGCAGAAATTAGGGTTCTTGAGGTTTCTCTTTGATTTCTTATTCCATGTTAAAAATAAATGAAATTAAAGACCATAGACATGATCTTGAGGTTAAAACGAGTTGATTGATATGTAGATTGCATGATATAATCAAGTATTCAGTGAGATTGGATAGAAAACGCAAATCTGCAGAAACAGAGGGTGGCGCGTGTTCTTGCCCTTGTTCTTGGCGCCATATTTTGAAAATTTGAATATTTGAATTTTGTGATTTTATTTAATTGATTCAAAAATTAATTTCTCTCTGAGTTTTTATGATTTTTGAGTTGATTCTTTTTTTAATAATTCACAAAAATGTTAAAATATTTTATTTTACCAAAAAATCCTAAAAATATTATTTATTTCATATAATTGATATTTTTGCAAAGAATTAATATTTTAATTGTTTTTGACATTTAAAATATTTTTTTCCCTCTTGATTTTGTAAATTTTAATGACTTCTAATCATTTTGTAGGTCAAAACATGATTTTTGAAACATTAATCCAAGATCACAATTTGTTTTCCACATGTTAAACAATTTTGATAATTTTAATTGAATTTATTATTCAATTAAAATACATTTTGAAAACAAATTAGGGTTTTTGATTAATTCAACCCTCATCAAACTTTTTCAAACACTTTTGGGACTCTAATAGAGTGTAAGACTCAATCCTTTGTAAATACAAACTTTTTTGGGCCTCACTTATTGTATAAGTCCCGTTGTATTTCAAAAAGTTCGACGCGATCATCGTCTATTGAAAAACAAACCTTGGGCGTCTCCTCGAGATATAAGACCCATTCAAAATCTTTTGGGCCTCTATTAGAGTGTAAGACCCAACCCCCTTTGAAAACCAAACCATTTTTGGACTCAATGCATTGTATAAGACCTACTGCGTTTTCAAAAATCTCGGCGCGATCGCCATTGTCAAACAAATGACCTTGGGCCTCTCCTTGAGCTGTAAGCCCCACCACTTGTACAAAAATAAATCTTTTGGGCCTCTATTAGAGTGTAAGACCCAATCCCCTTTTAACCAAAACTTTTTTGGGCCTCAGACATTGTATAAGTCCCCTTGCGTTAAAAGAAAACCTCGACGTGATCGCCAATAAAAAAAACCAATCATCTGGGCCTACCCCAGTGTTATAAGCCCCATTCTGTTTCTTTAAACACTTAGGCCTCTTGAGAGAGTGTAAGACCCATCCCCTTGTACAGAAAACCTTTCTTGGGCCTCAGTCACTTGTATAAGTCCCTCTGTACAAAACGACAGTGCGATCACTGATAAACCTTGGGCCTCTCCTTGAGTTGTAAGCCCCAACATCTTTTCAAAATACTTTCTCCTTTAATTTTGAATATACTGTTGTTTTCAATCTTTCTTTGTTGAACAACTAACCAAATAACATGGAAGCTCTACAACCGAGTAAGTGTTTATATGCTTTCTTTATCCGCTTTCATATACATATAACTGTATTATGGGGCTGTTTCACTGTAAGTCTTCTTTCATAAACTCATATCAACTGTGTAATACTAGTATAGATATTTAGAGTTTCCTCGACAACTACATCTAGCACTAAGCCCTGTTGATCACGCTTAAATAGAAAAAACTAGATCCCCATAGGATTACCAGACACAGTCTTCCCTCCTCTTAGGGTTAAACAATATGGAGATGTGAAAGGCAGATTCTTTTTGAACCCTTTCTCATACTGTCACCTTTAGAAGTTGTCAAAGAGACTCTACTCCCCAGAGATGATCTTTTCTCCGTGAATGGCATCTCTTGAGTTTCTTCCAAATTCTCGAACTTTCCTGGCTTGATCCATTCTCGGTGAATGGCATGTCTTGAACTTCTCAGGGTTTGGGGACCCACAGGCTTCCTAAAAGCATCCCCCGCCTCCTCTTGGGCTTTGTACAAGGACCCTACGGCTTCTTAGAAGTATTCACAGCCTCCTCTTAGGCTTCGTATAAGGATTCTACCTTTGGGAAGAGAGCCTCCTCTTGGGCTTCGTACAAATTGTCCCTCGGCTTCTTAAAAGTTTCCAGCCTCCTCTTGGGCTTCGTACAAATTGTCCCGACGATCTCCTAGAGGTATAGGAGCAGAAATTAGTCATCTTAATAGAACAGTCTTTCAAAGAGTCTAGATCTTTCTACCGTGAACGTACTACTACTGTTTCTTTAAGCATAGTACAAAAGATAAAACTCTAGACTTGGACAGTCTAATCTCCTTGAGTCTCGAAGGCATTCTCAAGTAGGCAAAGACACCAGTAGACTCGGACAGTCTCCAATACCCTCTGGATTCCCCATTTTCTTAAAGAAACAGGAAATAACCCTGATCCTCTAATCAATCCCAAAGCATAGCCTTCCCTTTAATCAGTCTCTTTATAAGCACTTATTTTCTCTTTTAACTAACCTACTGGACCTGTCACTCAACTGAAATAACCATCCTTTTAGCCTCCATATCGGGCTTCGTACGAGATACAAAAACACTCTCTTGTTGAGTATAAAAGACTCTTTTGTTGAGTCAACTCCTTTTAGCCTCCATCTCAGGCTTCGTACGAGATACAAAACACTCTCTTGTTGAGTCGACCTTTAGCCTCCGTCTTGGGCTTCGTATAAGACACATCTAAAAGCACTCTCTTGTTGAGTCAAACCTTTTAGCCTCTATCTCGGGCTTCGTACGAGACACAAAAGCATCCTCTTGTTGGGTAAATAGCCCCCTCTTAGGCTTTGTATAAGAAAAACCTCGGTTGAGTCAATCAACCTTTTAGCATCAAAATTGTGCCTCGTTCACAGGATACAAACATCAACAACTCCTTTCATCTAATTTCTGTAAGCGGCAAGCCTCTGGATTATTTACATCCACGCCACTGTCCCTCTTTTAGCATGAGAAATTCCTAAGGAAAGATAGCATTGCTCTACACTGAGTTAAAGTCTTCTCCTTCAGGTTAAAACCCCCTATAAAGGAAATTATGGCATTGCTAGGATTCACATATCCCGGTTAAAGTAATCCTCCTTTATAGTCAGTCACCCAACAGTTGTGACAAATAGACCCCTTTAGAGATGACAAATTCTCTCTAAAGACAACACCTTCAGCTTCACATCTTGGGGTTTGAACAAGATACAAAACCATCTTTTCAGCTTCACGTCTTGTGCTTTGAACAAGACACCAGACCACCATTTCCTCCCATAGAATAGGAGGAACTACGAACGCTCTGATTTCCCTGTTTCGGTAAACGGGAATACGTAGGAATAAGATTGAAAGAAAAATCTTAGCGAGCACACTAATCCAAAACCCAAATCCCGTACCCTCATATATCAATCGAAAAGCATCAGTCCCAACGTCCTACCCTTAACCCAGACATTGTTTTCATAAAAAATAACCCAAAGGGAGAACCCCCTATTTTGATAGCATCTTTAAATCAACAGTTTTGACTGTTTAACCTCAGTTTGCAAGCAGGGTTAATTGGAGACATCTATTTCCCTTCCTTCATCAGCTTTAATAGGATAAAAAATGAATCGAACTGTAGTACTCAAGCGATAGTGCTTCGAAACCACAAAAATCGCGCTACACACACCCCCCGTGGGTGTGATAAGTTGCTTAAGTGAAAGGTGAAGACCTACTCACTGATAGATGATAATCCTGAAAAATCCTTTACTGAAATGCTGTTTTCGCGATATAGTCGAGAATTAAATCCTTAATGGTTATTATGAACCCTATGCATGTATGCATGTTTGCGTATATGAGTGCATGTATGCGTGCTCTTTTTATGTAGTGAAATGTAAGTCTTTGTCTGAAATAATACTTTCCATAACGTCCTGACTCCCTGACCCTTGAGACTTTGATAATTGTAGTTAGCCATGATACCCTTGATTCCTGTTTAATATGTAACATGCCGTTAAAGAATCTCCCATGTTGGTTAGATTGTAACGTATATTCCTGTCAGTGTATAGACCCTATATCCTGCTTTGGAAGAATATGATCCCTTTGATGATTCCAAAAACCGAAGTAAAATTCATTTTCCCTTTTCAAAGCTTTTATTTATACACGATATTTTAATGCATTATTTCATAATTAATCGACACCTTGTAATCAAGCGGAATAATTTAGGAGGCAAAGAAATATATTTGAAAAGCAAATTTTATTAAGAACTGGCCCAAAAATGGGCAATAATACGTAGGGAGGGTAATTCCCATAAGGAGATATTACCGTAAATCCATAAAAGATGTAAAATGGCAATAAGAAAACAAATTTATTTATGTCCCTATTAAATGTAACACCAGCTAATATCCCTAAGTTTCCAAGATCACGACACTTCACTTATGAAGATGACGGCTGAAATGATCGCTCCCTTCTGAATTCCTGTTACGGGGTGACTTGAGTGTTTTCAATCATATGCCTTTTGGATATCGCTAACTTTTGCCTGGACCGCTCTTTTTAGAGTCTTAGTCCACCCGGATGATATACCATTTTTTTCGACTAAGCCGCCTTTTAGGGTTTTCGACTTGTCGGGTATCATTTTTTATTCAAGTCCCTAATTTTTGCCTGGATTGCTCTTTCCAGTTTTCAATCCACCGGGACGCCCTAATTTTGGCCTAAGTCACCCTTTAGGGTTTTCGACTTAGCGGGCTTTTATCCTCTTTTTCTAGGCATAGCATTTTTTTGACTGGATCGGAGTTCACCGGTCGTGGTAAATCTGCTCCATCCATAGTTGTTAATATTAGTGCTCCGCCAGAGGAGGCACTCTTCATGACATATGGCCCTTTATAGTGTGGGGTCCATTTGCCGCGGTGGTCCTTATGGATGGGTAATATTTTCCTTAACACCAAGTCTTCCTCTTGGAGTAGGCGAGGACGAATTTTCTTGTCGAACTCTCCCTTAATTCCCTGTTGATTTAATTGCCTGCAGCCACGCGTTTCCCTTATACGAGGTTTAGCTGATCGAGTCTAGTTTGCACTCATTCTGCCTTATCCAGTTTAGCTTCCTTTATGATCCTAAATGATGAATTTTCACTCCGATTGATAGCCCCCCTTTGAAGGCCATATCCTTATGCAAATATAAGTTTCCATCGAGATCTAGGTCCAGGTCCTTCATAGGAGTCCGAAGTTTCACAATCCTTTATAACCATGACATCTTTAACCGGGAAGTCCATCTGCATTAGTTTGATAGTCGTCAACTGGTTTATGAACGAGATGATTTGCTAGTGTACTTCCTTTAATAGCCTTTGGAGTGACGTATTAGATGTCACATTCAGTTAATAACATATGCCACCTAGCTATTCTCCCTGATACGTCATGTTTCCCTAGTTCACAGCCCATTGAATTCTCAAGTATTGTTAAGTACATTATGAGTGGTCTCCTTGGGACTGGTGGCACTAATATAGGTGGCTTTTGCAAATATTCCTTGATCCAATCGAAATCCTTTTGACAATATTCATTCCATTCAATGATTTGATCCTTTTCTGAGTAATTTGAAGATTGGCTCACAAGTAGCTGTAAGGTGTGAGGTGAATATCGTAATATAATTTAATTTCCCTAAAAATCCACGAACTTCCTTTTTTGTCCTTGGAGCTGGCATCCCTTGAATGACTTTCATTTTGTCCTTTATTCCCCTTTGACTGACCATAGACCCTAATACTTTTCCAGATCTGATTCCATAAGTACACCTTGTAGGATTTAGTCGTAACTTGAATTTCCTTAACTGATCCAGTAAATTTTGTAAGTTAGTTACGTGATTTTCTTCTTTTTGTGACTTGGTAATCATATCATCCACATGAACTTATATCTCCTTATGCACCATATTAGCATAGCCCTTTGATAAGTTACTCCTACATTCTTTAGCCCAAAAGGCATTACCTTGTGACAAAAAGTCAAATTGTTTATGACTTCTTCGCTGATCTTGAGGATCATGTCTGGTCTAGTCCTCCTCAGCTTTTTCTTGATTAGCGTGCATTCTGTCTTGAGCGGTGGTTTGTGCTCAACGATGTTCGTATCACGTCCAGGCATATCCTGGTATGACCAGGAGAACACATATGTGTACTCTTGCAATAGCTCAATCAATCTTTCCTTTATATCCTTATTCGGAGAAGCACCGAGTTTGACATCTTTCCTATCTTCCTCAGTTCCCAGATTGATCACATCCACTGGTTCCTAATGAGGTTGTATTTCCTTGTCCTCTTGCCTCAACCGTCTGGCTAACTCTTCGGGAAGCTCACACTCGTCCTCATCACCCTCTTCCGCTTGGTTAATCGGTAATCCAAAGTCATACGGGATTATAGCGGTGTTATTTTTAAAAGGTTCATTTTTTTTAATTTGCACGATCAAGATTTTTTTATTATCCCCTTAGGAATGAAGTGCTAGAAATGAAAATATTGAAAGAAATGTATCGCCATTTTGTGAACGACAGAAATGAAAGAAATAGATCTTGATAGAAAACAAAATGCAATTTTATTGATAAAAATAATCCAAAGAAATAAAAGGTGGCCCTACAAAGCTTTGTCCACATGCCTTGGGCATAACAATGGACTTATTATTATTTTATGAAAAAGTATATTACTTCGAAACAGAAATCATCTCAGGAATCTCGACGGTTTTCCAATTTTCGAAATTAGGCATTCCTTTTTTTCCTCTTCCATTGCAGCCACTTGATTCTTATCCTGGAACCCAAAACTATGAAAATTGTCTTCTAATCCTTCATTAGCCGGTTTGTAACCCATCCCGAACAAACCCTTCTCCTCAGGTGACTCCCATTGTTTGCCCCAGTTTGTTATGTCTCCCTTCTTAATAAGGAATTCATCTTCCATCCCTTCCATGGCGTTGATTGTTGCCCCAATGTGCCCCAGTAATGCATTATCTCCCAGATTTGGACCTTCAGGGTCTACAACACTAACATAGTTTTTCTTTGAACTGTTTCCGGAATAGCTTTTATTGTTATGTTGATCAGAGGCTGACTTCCCAATATTTCTAATCCTTAACCCGTTCTCAATCCTCTCTCCAATGATAACCAAATCATCAAATCCAGTTGAGACTGACCCAATCATCTTCTTGTAGTACGTTCCTTGTAGGGTACCCACAAACATATCCACAAGTTCACTTTCCAATAATGGAGGTTGCACACGAGAAGCTAGTTCCCTCCATCTTTGGGCATATTCTTTGAAGGACTCATTCCCTTTTTTAGACATGTTCTGCAAATGCGTGTGGTTAGGAGCCATGTCCACGTTGTATTGGTATTGTCTTAAGAAGGACATAGCAAGATCTTCCCAGGTTTTGATATGAACCCTTTCTAGCTTCACGTACCAATCTAAGGATGCCCCACTTAAACTATCCTAAAACGTATGCATCATTAACTTCTCATTAGCGACATAGGCAGCCATTTTTCGAGCAAACATCCTAAGGTGATTCTTAGGACAACTTACACCCTTGTATTTCTCGAAGTCCGGAGCCTTGAATTTGGGAGGTATGACCACACCAGGCACTAAGTACATTTCCAAAGCATCCACTTCAAAGATATTGAATCCCTCCACGACCTTCAACCTTTCCTCAAATGTTTTGTACTTATCGTCACCCCCTTTCCTTTCCATAACAGTGGTTTCTTTATTTTCGAGGGCTACTTGTCTTGGATTTTCACCCTCGTATTAGAGGTTCCAATCTGCGTAATTCTCACGTGGAATAGGTATGTAAGTAGTATGAGGTGTCCCATTGGAAATAGATGGAGAGACGGTTCCCTCGAGAGGTTGGTTAACAGTTTTTTGCTTAGCAGTTTTGGCCTCCTCACATTCCAGATCATGGACAAACCCTAGTAGAGGGTTATTGTCCTCAACATGGGGGGTAGGAGTAGGAATCTTCCTTTGATGACTTGACTCGGTTCCTCTAGCTATCAAATTCTGGATGGCAAGTGTCAGTTGATAAATCTTGCTTTTCATACCGTCCACGTTCTCCTTAACATTATCCATTTCTCCTCTTAGAGTGACCAGATCCTACTCCAACTTATCCATAGCTTTCCTTCGGTACGCTCGAGTGTGAGGTCGGGAAGTCAGATTGTTATGCTTTAATGACTCTGAGACAAAGTTTGTAAAAGAAAATTATTTTTTTCTTTATTCCTTTTTCCTTATTTTTTTGGTATGCATGTTGATGCATGGATGTATGAATATGCATGATGTATGCTAAAAAAACATTTTTTGGGGGAATTCCAAAATCCATTGTAAAAGTGTTAGAGATGAATATATTTAAGGAAAAAAACCATACACATAGCATAAAGTAACACTTCCTTTATTAAAATTTCAATCCATAGGTTCCCATTTGGGAATATCCTAAAACAATGCCAATAAGCATAATCCAATTAACTTCTAAACTTAGAAACACAAAGATAAATCCTTGGGAATAGTGCAAATCCGAAATAAACACTCCTAAGCTTAAGAAAGTATAAAAAAAATAGGTGTATCCATGACCTTCTTCCAATAAACCCTGAACTCCTCCAAGCATCCTCTCTTTAGCCCTTTACACATCCCTATCCTGCTTGTAATGAGATAATAGATCTTCAACAGGTACAACTAAGTCCTTTGGCTTGACTTTTTTTTTTTGCCCCCATGCCCTTGTAAGGTTTTTCCCTCTCCTTGTAAATCCAAGTATAGTCCAAATTGTTCTAGTTGAAAATCCTTGAAGAGGAAATCACATAGAGGAGGATCATAAAATTATGCAAAAGCAATTATGGCCTCTACCTTCATAGGGATCCCTAAGAGATCGAGGATCCTTCCATACTTGTGTAGGAGCATTCTTTAAGCAAATTTTGGCATTGAGTCTTGAAGAACTTTGAGACTTTGCAAATTAGTACTTAGTGTTTTGATGTGTAGGGTTGTCCTTTTATTTGAATCCATCTTCTCAATGTTCCTACAAAAAATTTTGAAATTCCCACAAAAAATGAATATATGCAAAAATGTTTTTAAATGCACGATCACATGGACATTTTTGTTTTTTGATTAAATGTTTTTATTTGGTTAGGGTAAGGAGAAATGCAAGCATGACCTTAACTGGGTGGGCTCCCTACAATGGTTTAGATCTAAGTCTTATCTACCCAATCCCTCACATGTAGGATATACCGTTTTTGCTTTTTGTCATGATATCCCTAGAATTAGACTATACCCTCATTTTATCATGAGAAGGATCAAGCCTTCCTACGGTAAACCTTTAGGATAAGTCTCATCTAGGGAGACCCTAGTAATGACCCTTGAGGGTTGAATACTTAGGATCACCATGAGTTGATAGGGTGTTCTAAAGGTCCTCAGAATTTTGGACCACATCCAAATCATCAACTATGTTAAGGGCTAGCCTTACCATGAAGACAACTTTGGAGGGTCTATCTGAGTGTGGCATCAATACATTGTCGGGATGTTACATCCCTCCAATAACATTTTCGTTCCACGTCCTAACTTAGGGTATCCTCCAAGATGGGGTTTTAGCTTACACACAAATACTAATTCCCAACCAATGATATGATGACAATATATAATAAACATGAATAAATATATATAATAAATATAATATAATTATAAAGTAAATAATAATCATGAAAGTATATAAGTATAGAAAAAAATAGTAAACAAACAAGACAAGCAATCAATAACCCTAAAACCCAAGGTTAGGATTGACTCTCTTTTTAGGGAAGTATAAGAAGTCCCCGGCAGAGTCGCCAGCTTTCGCGGCCGGCAAAAATATCGACTCGCCATCATACTTTATTCATCCTAAGGACAGGAAAATAATGAGAAATTCTAAATCCTATGGGAGAGACGCTAAGGTTCGGGAGTCAGTTAAGCGAGAGAAAGGTGTTAGGCACCCCCTCACTTCCATTGTACTCAATGGGATCCTCCTTAAGTTCTAGGGTATGTTTGCTTGTTACTTGAATGTTCGACTGTTTGTTTTTATTTACAAAAATTCCTATTATTATAGAGAAGATGACCTTAATATAAGTGGGGGACCCTAAGTTTTTTATTATTATTGTACTCGCTAGGGTTTACAACCCTATGCCTACGTACCCTCAAATTTGAAGGATCAGAGTATCCATAGTTCACCTCCCTTATCCCTTATTCCCAATCCTATTCCTATTCCCATTCCTAATCCTAATCCTAATCCTAATCCTTTATTTATACTCTTGGATGAAGAGTTTTATCCCCATTCCTTATCCCTTATTTATACTCTTGGATGAAGAGTTTTATCCCAAATCCTAATCCATTTATTTATACTCTCGGATATCAAGAGTTCTATCCCAAATCCTAATCCATTTATTTATACTCTCGGATATCAAGATTTTTATCCCAAATCCTAATCCATTTATTTATACTCTCGGATATCAAGAGTTTTATCCCATGTCCTTATCCCTTATTTATACTCTCAGATGAAGAGTTCTATCTCGTTTCCTTATCCTTTATTTATACTCTCAGTTGAAGAGTTCTATCCCATTTTTAATTCCTTAAATATCCTTTTATATCCCTTAAATCCTTAATAACATCCCTTAAAAAAAAACTCCTTAGAATATCTTAAAAAATAAGATAAAATTCAATCCCAAAAGTAAATAAACTCCAATTAAAAAATAAATTTAATTTCCTTTCACAAAATCAAAACCCTAATAAAAAAAACTCCTAACTTTTAAATTAAACCCAAATTGTTTAAATAGTGATAACCCCATTATTTAAAAAAACAAATGTAACTCATATTTTACAAATCCTAAAACATTTATAAGATAACTCAAATTATTAATTTTTCCCATGTAAAAGTCCCAAAAATAAATTGTGACAAAAATTCCACTTTTCTCAAATGTTAATTCCCAAAAGAAACTTATTTCTAAAAAATTAAGAAATTTATTCCTAAATATTCATAAAAAACCCAAAACATATTAATTCCAAAATCCATATTAATTTTTAAAATAAGATTTACTCCAATAATAAAATATTCATTTTATTATTAAGAACCCTGATAATTTATTAAATTAAACCTTTAAATCCTAAATCCTAAAAAAAATAATAAAGATATTTATTATTTTTTGTCTAAATCTGGTGGGGGTGTATATCATGTTAAAGTAGCAATTGGGCTTCCAAAAGGGGTGTAAATAGCAATGGGTGTGAAGCCCATTAACAAGAGAACCCATATGAACAGAGTAGTTTTAAGATGTTTAAAGACTGATCATTGTTTATAATCATTTTATTCTATTTGTTTAGAAATAATATTTTCTTAAAAAAAGGATTCATGGAATATTCACACGTGAATTTTTAAAAAAAGTGATTCCATATTTTTTTTTTTAATAATTTTTATTTACAAAGAAAATTGATTTTTTTCAAGAGTCTTATGACATTAGTTTAGTTAAAAGGTTAATGATTTTTATTTGAATTGATTAGAAAATAATCCTAAGTAATCATTAAACCCAAGCAATAAACCATACAATTAAACAATAAATCCAAGCAATAAATCCGATCATACAATAAACCCAAGCAATAAACTCAATCATCGACAATAGAGCAAAATTCGATAATAACAAGGAGATAACCGGAAGACCAACCTACAGAGAGGAGGATTTCTCTGGTTTAATTCCAGCTAAAACTTTTCTTTTTCCCCTTTCTCCTTCCTTCGTTTTCTATGGTTTAATTCCAGTTACAGCTTCTCTTTGCTCCTTTCTCCTTCTTTCGCTTTCTATTGCTTTACACCTTTCTCCTTCCTTTGCTTTCTACTGCTTTCCACCTATAGGTTTTTTAAGTTGTTGTTTTTCTTCAATGTGAAGAACAACAACTTTTGGGGTTGTGAAAATGTAAATTGTGGGTGACCCAAAAAGTATGAAAATAAATTCTATTTATAGATAAAATTATATCAAAGACAAATAAATGTGATTGAACTAATCTGAAAAAATTTTAATTTGATTAATAATTGATATGAATCCCATTTAATCCAATTATAAAAAAGATTTGATTTTTATTGATTTTTATTATTTTTTGAGATTTTTTCCATAAATATTTGATTTTAACGAAAAAATCATATTTTCAAAAATTCATTAAATAAAAATACGAAAATTAAAAATTAAATATTAAAAAAATAATATTTTTGTGATTTTTATTAAAAAAAACTAGAAATAGAAAAAAAGTTAGTAATAAAGGAAAAACAAATAAAACATTAAAAGTGAGGAAGGTGAGATTCAAACTCACAACCTCACACTTATAGCTCTTATACCCCCTCTTTCTACCAATTGTGCGATTTTACTTATTCAAAATAAAGTGGCACTAGAAATCATATAAAACGGGTCAAAATTTAGGGTACGACAATTATTATTATTATTATATCAAAGAAATTAAAAAATAAGCCACAATGCCATGTTTTATGTTTTAAAAACAGTGCCACCGTTAGGGGTGTCAAAACGGGCCGCCCGTCCCGCCCCGCGCCCGCCCCGCTTAATGCCCGCCAAAAAAAGAGCGGGGCGGGCATGCCCGCCAAGTTTAAATGGGCATGAAAATCAAGCCCGCCCCGCCAAGGTGGCGGGTTGGCGGGCGGCGGGCTTGCCCACCTTCTTTTTTTATTTTTATTTTTTCCATTTTTTTAAGAAACTAAAAGGCTTTTTTTTTTTTACCTTTCAATAAGAACAATTTGGGTTAGAAATTTCTCAAACAGTCCCGTTAAAAGCATGCACAAAACATGTGTTTTTATAAATTTTGTATAAAAATTGGCCTACTGAGCAATGTATATAAACTATGTGTTTTTATAAAAGCATGCACAAATTAAACAAACTATGTGTTTTTATAAAAGCATGCACAAATTGGCTTACTGAGCAATTTTTTGCGCAAGACAAATAAAATATGAGCAAGACTAATAATTTGGAGAATCTTCAAATTTTTATACTGTATATCAATTTTCATATTGTATATAATTTTCATGTGATGCAAGGCTAGTAAATAATTTTCATACTGTAAATAATTTCATAATGATTATCATAGTAAATAATTTTCATAAAATATATAATTTTCATGTGATGCAAGGTTGTATATAAATTTCATACTGTATATAATTTGGAAAATAAAATACCAACCATGTTAATAAAAAAGGTGCGGCGGGCTTTTGCGGGCGACGAGTTTTGGCGGGGCGGGCTTTGGCGGGTGGCGGTCTTTAGCGGGGCGGGCGTTGGTGGGAAGCGGGCCCAAAATTCCAACCCAACCCGCTATTTTTTGGCGGGTGGGCGGGCCGGCCCTGCGGTCCACGACCCGTTTTGCCACCCCTAGCCACCGTCATAAGAAAATCACAGAAACCAAATGACCCCGACACTAACACAAGAGCCGGAGGAACCGACTAAACCACTAAACCTAGAATCAGCTAGTTCAATTGGAGTCAAAGGAGACAAAGATTTTATGAAGGAAACAAAAGTGGAAACCCTAGTCACTGAAGAGCCAAAGGAGTGGAGAAAACTATGGGTGGATGTTCTTGATAACAACAAGAATCCGACGAAGGGTATGGTTATGGATTTGTCGCTCCAAAGGTGGTTAATGGAGAGATTGAGGTAGAAATAGAAGTAGAAGACATTGAATCGGAGGTCAAATTTTGGGATTCAGCTTTGATCTTGTATGCTCTAGAAGCTGACTTAAGCATGAATATGGATATGTAATTCATGCTCAAGGCCTAGAGTTTTGTAAAAATTCCAGACATGTAATATCACGATGAAGGCTACTTCCTCCTCACATTTGAATCATACAAGGAAGGGATACAATGATGATGAAAAGTCCGTACACCATCAGGAACATGCCTCTTTTGGTGCGTGAATGGATACCAGATTTCAATCTGAAAAAAGACAGGTTGCGAGCTTTGCCCCTATGGATCAAACTTCCTTAACTTCCTCTATTTCTTTGGGTAGTGAAAAGATTAAGCAAGATTGGTAGTTCCCTGGGTAATCCCTTCGTTATAGAAGAATGCACGGAAAACAAACTTCAAGTTTCGAATGCAAGAATTTTGGTGGAGGTTGATATCACCCAAGAACTACCACAAGAGATCACTATCAAAGACAATGAGGGGAACAAGATGAAACAGAACAAGATGAAACATGTGGTTGAATATGAGTGGAAGCCACTATTTTGTAGGAAATGTCAAAAAATGGGGCACCATTGTGATGTGGAAAAACCAATGGAGAAATAGTGGAGACAAAAACCTAAACCACCCGAAGAATCAAAGAAGGTCCCTGCAATAGAAAAGGGAGATTCATCAAAGATTAATATGCATAATGATGAAAAGCAATAGGCTTGGACTAAGGTCAACAAAGGTAGGCGAGATCGAGGCAAAGGAATTCTTATTGAAGACTCACCTGACAAGATTCAAATCTTGAATGGATTCAAGGCTCTAGGGAGTTTTAATGATCCTCTAGAACCATATGGAATTGGCACCTGATTACAGCTAAGAAGGTGGTGGGGGCTAAAGAAAACATGTAGGCTCAGGGAGATTAGCTCCCGTTTCCTAGAGATTAGGTCATATATCAACATTCTTCTTGAAACTAGAGTGAAAGATGACAAAGCTAAGACTATTAGGAATAATCTCAACCTAAATGGTCTATATATTGATAATTATCATCAACATGATAATGGTTGCATATGGGTTGCTTGGAATAATAATAAGATATAGATTAAACATGTTAGGAGAACTAGCCAGATGGTTCACTATAGTGTTTTCGGCAATAATGGTGACTTCAAATTTTGGTTAAGGGCTATATATGCTCTAAACAAACTGGACAAAAGGAAAATTCTGTGGAGAGATATTGAGAACATTCATGGGAAAAAACAGGGGACCTATTGTTTAATAGGTGATTATAACAATGTCAACAAGGCCTAGGACAAATTTGGTGGTTGTTTAGTGACTAAGGGAGAATATATTTATTTGCACAATATGATGGCTCAAGCTGACTTATTTGAAAATAATAGCATAGGTGATTATTACACCTGGTCTAATAAACACATAGAGGGAACTACAAACTCCATAATTGGCAGGGTCTTAAGGAATGTGAAATGGTTTCAAGTGCATGTGTACACTTCCCTTAAGATCTTTCACCCAAATGTATCAGATCAATGCCCTTCTTCTTTTAACTAGTCAGGACCAAGGCACACCAAAGAAATCTAAGTTCAAGTTTTTCAAGTGTGTGATTAAAATAGAAGGATATTAGTCTGTGGTCTCTAGAAGCTGGGAAGAAATAATGGATGGGAGACCTATCTTTTTCTTGTGTAAAAAGTTAAAGAGACTTTCACCTTTGTTAAGGACTTTGACCAAACCCATTCTCTATGTGCAGTAGAGCATACCCAAAGCCAAATCTAATATAGGGAAATCTCAAAATGACCTCATCCAAGATAGAATAAATAGCCATAGAATTGAGAAGGTAAAACACTGTGAAGAGGAAGTCATTAGATGGAATGAGATTGTAAAAGATATTATTAAGCAAAAAGCCAAGGTGGAGTCGTAAAGGTTGGGGGACAGAAACAATTCTTACTTCCATACCTCAATTTAGATCAAAAATAATGCTAAGAGCATGAAAATTCATTATAAGGATGATGATACTGAAAGCTCCTAGAGTTTGACTAAATTTTGGTAAAACATATCAACAATAAAGATGAAGAAACTGCCAAGATCAAAGATGTCGAAGAAGATGTCCTAACAGTAAGATACGACATCCTGGACTAATATAGCAGGATTTAAATGTGTAACAAATCTGTCTAAGATTTACTGCGCTTTTAAATACTGGATCAAGGATCAAAAATAGAAAGCCCAAGACAGAAGACTATATATATGAAGACTTAGACCTAGCGTTATATATGCCTTATGTAACAATTGTAACCTAGTTCTCTTTTATAAAATAAGGGTTTAGGTTTTGAGAGTCGTTGGCTCTTAGGGTTGTAGTTCCCCTATGTAGTATGGGATGTAGAGAGGATGGCATAGATGCATCTACACAACCAGACACCTGTAGGTAATGGTTGTTGTATTGTTCTTGGACGAAGCTTTGAAGTAAGTCCAAGATAACTTGAAGGTTAAGAAACCGCAACAGTTCAGAATTGGCAGAAGACAGAGATATCACAGGTTATGATTAGGATGTGAGTGGGGTATCTTATATCAGGGTTGTAAACGGTTGAGTTTAGCCTTGGTAAAGATGTTCATTGGGTAGATGTTAGGGATAAAGTTGTAAACGGGGGAGTTTAGCTTTGTAACAGTTCTACAGATAGTGAAGTCTTCATCCTAGATTGGTATCCCCCAGATGTAGGTGAGTTGTACCGAACTGGGTTAACAATTACTGTCTTATTTAACATTATGTAATTTACAGTTTTGTTAATGTTCTTGACTGACATGTTGGATCAGATGTCGTGACATCTGTGAGGGTGCAGTTCTGATATTCAAGGTATCAGTCCGCAGTTGCGCCTCCAAGTTTAAAAGATTATGTAGCATAATGTCTTGACATGTGTTAGGGCATCTGCTGTCTGCATTGGCCATAATTTCAATTGGTATCAGAGCAGGCATCCTGTCTGGTTCTGGATGATATCTTTGGACATGTGTTGGATCAGTTTATTTCTGATCTAGGTGCTTTGGAGCATGGTTTTTGCTCTGGTTGTGAAGGTCGAGGATAAGTGACAGTTATCTCTGGATTTCTATAAACGACTCTACTAAGGGAAGTGGCATTCTTTGGTATTGCTATGAGGTAGTCTTGGACTACTTATTTTCTGAAGATTCAGATGTGGCAGGTTTGAAGTCTTTGGAGTTTCTAAGTAGGATGGAGGTTTTCTACTCAAACTTGGTTGTTGAATCAAGTCTATGAGAGCATGGAAATCTGTTTCTGCAAAGGGAGAAGGTTCTTCTAAGTGGCAGAAGGAGAAGCTGAACTCAACAGTTGGATGTCATAATGTTTTGACATCTAGCTTAACATCAGAAGTCTCAGCTGGTGATGTGGCACATCAGCTTAAGATAGAAGTGATCTACAGGAGAATGGGAGTTATGGATGATTCAAAAAGGTTTATCTCATGCAGTTTGCGGGAGCTGTGGATGGGAAGATGTTACTTGACTAAGAGGCTTGGTGGATCCAAGATGTCTTGCTATAGGGCAAGTAGTTCGTGTGACTTGAAGATCTGATTTCATTAGTAGATTAGTGTATCTTGTGGGAGTTCTGAAGATGAGTGAGGTCAATCAAAAGGTGGAATTTGATTGGTTTCACAATGTGCGTTCAAGTAGGATGCTTGAAACTAATTGCTCTTGTGCACAAGAGTAGTTAGTTGAAATTACAAGGAGGTTCTAGTTCTCTGGGAGCTTATGGCAGAAGTTTTGGGTTGAGAATGGAAGCATACCTTCTTTGGTGGATGAGAGTTTATTTCTCTCTGGGTTTCTGAAGTCTTCTTTGTTCAAGCTGGTGGTGCAGTGTTGTGTGAAGATCTTCAGTGTGGATTACTATGCTAATAGTAAGTCCAGTAGTGGAGCATATCAAGAACCATGGTGTGTGGTGTCTGTGATATGTGGAAGATGTCCTAACTGATGTTAGAACATCTTTGGGTTGGATATCCTTGGTGAAGGATTTTAGGTTCTGTGATGAATTGGTTACTTGCATCGTGTCCAAGAAGTATCTACATTATCATCCGGGAGAATGATGGAGTAAACCGATTGCCTTGGAAGGTGGACATAAGTGTTTTGTAAAGACTGAAGTGGATCATGAGTTGATTACATGAAGGTCTGATTCCTGACGCGTTCAAAAGTGGAGATTCACCATAAATTAGAAGTATTCCAGGTTATCATATGAGAGAATGATAAGGAATGACTGTCTTGGATTGCGGGGTGTATATCTCTATTTCTGGCTTGGTGAGGTCAGTGGAAAATCTTACATAGGGGATGGTGCCTCTGGGAGCAAGTCATGCTAGTAGTGGACCAGTTTAGCAGCTGTGAAGTTCTGGAGCATGCATACGATGGCTGACATCGTTATAACAAACTAAGGGACCCTGGGCGTCTCTTTGAGGAATGGGAAGCATTCTGATTTAATTGGTTTGTGCCTCAAGCAACGAGATGTCTATACATGAGAATTCAAGAGGAATTCGTGTGGTGTATAAGATGGTTGTGGAATGAGGGGGATCAATGGGACTTTGATCTCAAGCCAAGAGTTTGTTATGGTTTGTATACACATCCTCACGGGATGCATGAGGATGTAACAATTGTAACCTAGTTCTCTTTTATAAAATAAGGGTTTAGGTTTTGAGAGTCGTTGGCTCTTAGGGTTGTAGTTCCCCTATGTAGTATGGGATGCAGAGAGGATGCCATAGATGCATCTACACAACCAGACACCTGTAGGTAATGGTTGTTGTATTGTTCTTGGACGAAGCTTTGAAGTAAGTCCAAGATAACTTGAAGGTTAAGAAACCGCAACAGTTCAGAATTGGCAGAAGACAGAGATATCACAGGTTATGATTAGGATGTGAGTGGGGTATCTCATATCAGGGTTGTAAACGGTTGAGTTTAGCCTTGGTAAAGATGTCCATTGGGTAGATGTTAGGGATAAAGTTGTAAACGGGGGAGTTTAGCTTTGTAACAGTTCTACAGATAGTGAAGTCTTCATCCTAGATTGGTATCCCCCAGATGTAGGTGAGTTGTACCGAACTGGGTTAACAATTACTGTCTTATTTAACATTATGTAATTTACAGTTTTGTTAATGTTCTTGACTGATATGTTGGATCAGATGTCGTGACATCTGTGAGGGTGCAGTTCTGATATTCAAGGTATCAGTCCGCAGTTGCGCCTCCAAGTTTAAAAGATTATGTAGCATAATGTCTTGACATGTGTTAGGGCATCTGCTGTCTGCATTGGCCATAATTTCAATTGGTATCAGAGCAGGCATCCTGTCTGGTTCTGGATGAGGTCTTTGGGAGATACTTTCTGGTGTTTAAACGAGGATGAGTTTTGAAGATCAATCAATCAACTCAGACATACTCAAGGGTATTAATGGATGAGATGGATGTTCTGGATCGAAGGGAGCAACCCGGAGGTTGTTCATGTTGCTGAAGAGGTTCTACAACAACTACAGAAGAAGTGGCTAGTTCTCTTGTTGGTGTGTCTTATAAGATGTTGTGACATCTTATTAGGGCAAGCAGGATTTGTTCCTTGGTGGTTCCGCTGCATGTGTTTCTGATGGAAGAGCTATAAAATTATGGGATTCTGGAGTTGTTACTAAAGACAGTTGGTGGAAGGTCTCAATCGTCGGCCTCTATATTTGAAGATATCTACATTCTTTTATTCCAAAGTCGGGAGCGATGGAGTGAAAGGAGTTGTGGTTAGATATCTGGTATGATGACTTAGTACTTGCAAGCTTGGTTTCCTGGTTCAGTTTGGAGTCAGTTGAAGAGGAGAGGAGTTGAGTAAAGTTTATCAGGTTCTTGCTCTAGGAGTTTGATAAATGATTGGCCAGCTAGGTTGTCAAATATACTTGAGAATTCTCTCAATTACACTCATAAAGACATCTACGTCGTGTATCTGGAGTCTTCTAGTTACTCTTCTGACTAGAAGGTGTTTCTTTGAAACACAATCTGAAGAAAGTGGAGGTGATTTATTTTTACCATCCAAAAACAGCAAGGAAGGATTCATCTCTCTTGAACCTAAGAGTGAATGCAATCTAATTGAAGAATTATTGAGGTAAATAAGATTTGTTCAGAGGAAGTCTTAGTTGCTTGAGTCAAGGGTGGCAGCCGTGGTATCTCAACATTGTCCTTGAAGAAGATACTTGCAAAAAGATTGAATACTTTATAAGTATTCATGACATGATTTGGTGGAGCTCAGCTACAGCAGTGAAGAAGGGTTATTGTACAAGGATTTAAGATCAATTGCTATTTGTGAATCCATAAGTATTTAATTGATTATCCTTGAAATTCAAGATTACTGATGTTCAACAAGATGTTGGAACATCTCATCATCAGAGTTTATCCAGGATCATGGGAGGGATACTGCATATGCTTTAGCATCCGTTTTGTCTTAGGTGGTGACCTAAGAAGTGGCTTCAGTCGGGTGTGACAGAAGAATGTGTTCTCTGGAGAGTTTCCTGACAAGAAACTCGTCTGGACTTTGATGTTGTTGAAGATGAAGATAAAGACATCATAATCTTGATGGTTTTAGCTTGGATTAGTTTATTTCTGATCTAGGTGCTTTGGAGCATGGTTTTTGCTCTGGTTGTGAAGGTCGATGATAAGTGACAGTTATCTCTGGCTTTCTATAAACGACTCTACTAAGGGAAGTGGCATTCTTTGGTATTGCTATGAGGTAGTCTTGGACTACTTATTTTCTGAAGATTTAGATGTGGCAGGTTTGAAGTCTTTGGAGTTTCTAAGCAGGATGGAGGTTTTCTACTCAAACTTGGTTGTTGAATCAAGTCTTTGAGAGCATGGAAATCTGTTTCTGCAAAGGGAGAAGGTTCTTCTAAGTGGCAGAAGGAGGAGCTGAATTCAACAGTTGGATGTCATAATGTTTTGACATCTAGCTTAACATCAGAAGTTTCAGCTGGTGATGTGGCACATCAGCTTAAGATAGAAGTGATCTACAGGAGAATGGGAGTTATGGATACTTCAAAAAGGTTTATCTCATGCAGTTTGCGGGAGCTGTGGATGGGAAGATGTTACTTGACTAAGAGGCTTGGTGGATCCAAGATGTCTTGCTATAGGGCAAGTAGTTCGTGTGACTTGAAGATCTGATTTCATTAGTAGATTAGTGTATCTTGTGGGAGTTCTGAAGATGAGTGAGGTCAATCAAAAGGTGGAATTTGATTGGTTTCACAATGTGCATTCAAGTAGGATGCTTGAAACTAATTGCTCTTGTGCACAAGAGTAGTTAGTTGAAATTGCAAGGAGGTTCTGGGTCTCTGGGAGCTTGTGGCAGAAGTTCTGGGTTGAGAATGGAAGCATACCTTCTTTGGTGGATGAGAGTTTATTTCTCTCTGGGTTTCTGAAGTCTTCTTTGTTCAAGCTGGTGGTGTAGTGTTGTGTGAAGATCTTCAGTGTGGATTACTATGCTGATAGTAAGTCCAGTAGCGGAGCATATCAAGAACCATGGTGTGTGGTGTCTGTGATATGTGGAAGATTTCCTAACTGATGTTAGAACATCTTTGGGTTGGATATCCTTGGTGAAGGATTTCAGGTTCTGTGATGAACTGGTTACTTGCATCGTGTCCAAGAAGTATCTACATTATCATCCGGGAGAATGATGGAGTAAAACGATTGCCTTGGAAGGTGGACGTAAGTGTTTTGTGAAGACTGAAGTGGATCATGAGTTGATTGCATGAAGGTCTGATTCCTGACGCGTTCAGAAGTGGAGATTCACCATAAATTAGAAGTATTCCAGGTTATCATATGGGAGAATGATAAGGAATGACTGTCTTGGATTGCGGGGTGTATATCTCTATTTCTGGCTTGGTGAGGTCAGTGGAAAATCTTACATAGGGGATGGTGCCTCTGGGAGCAAGTCATGCTAGTAGTGGATCAGTTTAGCAGCTGTGAAGTTCTTGAGCATGCATACGATAGCTGACATCGTTATAACAAACTAAGGGACCCTGGGCGTCTCTTTGAGGAATGGGAAGCATTCTGATTTAATTGGTTTATGCCTCAAGCAACGAGATGTCTATACATGAGAATTTAAGAGGAATTCGTGTGGTGTATAAGATGATTGTGGAATGAGGGGGATCAATGGGACTTTGATCTCAAGCCAAGAGTTTGTTATGGTTTGTATACACATCCTCACGGGATGCATGACAGTGATCATGTGTGAGTGATTATTGTTTCTTGTCAGAGGGAATAATAAGAGAGTTAATGATTGCGTTCAGCAGGTGTGTTGATTAGAGGGTGCGCTCTTGAAGACATGAAGATGCGTCTTATGTTTTCCAGTCATTAGCTTGGGTGTTCAGTGGAGGAGCACCAGTTACCTTAGTCAGGGGGAGAGGCCCCTTGATCTAAGATGAATTGCTGCGCAGTGGAAATTCCAGTTTGCATTTGTGTGTTAAGCAAACTGAGATGTCAAGGAGGATGTCTTGACATTGGAGTATTGTTGGAAGTTGTGGGAGACTTGGCAGTGCATGATAAATGGTTCTTATCGGATGCTTAAGAATCATTGGCTGAGTCTGGGAGAATTTATTTTTCTCTGCAGACTGGGATCATATATTTGTGAAGAAATCTCTATAAGACCATATCAGAAGAAGAACCTATGAAGAACAGACAATGTCTGACACAATGTCAGGACATTGTTGTTAAACATGTTGCATGTAATGGGTTTGTTGGTCGGTGTTCTTAAAAGGAGAAACAGTCAACAGTCCTGGCCGGTGCGCATTTAGTAGAGTTATTGCCGCTTTGAATTGACCAGCGTTTTGTTCGGTGGTTCGTTTCTTTCAAAGGCAATTTCTTACTATAAATAGGACTATTGTGACACTTCTTGGTCTCATAATTCCTTCTTTTCAAGTGAGTGTTCGATGGCATTCTTCAAGATCTGGATGGGTTGCGTCTGGATATGGAGTTGTCTTGGTCACTTTTGCCAAATTTTGGCTAAAAAGGGGGAGAAGAAGAATAGTGTTCTGGCTTTTGGGTTTATTCGAGCAGTGGTGGTGCAAGAATGTTGGAGAAAGATGTTTTATCATCTTAACTTACTAATTTATGTTTTTGTGTCTTGTGATCTGAGTTGTGAAACAGGTTGTGTCTTGTGACCTGAGTTACATAATTCTTGAACTCTGTGTTACAAAGGCTACAACTGGTGATTCTTTTATGGAGGAGTCTTCTACACTGGTTCTGGATCTTTTTTGGAAGGAAAAAGAAATGTGTTGAGGGGGAGATTTCTTCAAACTCCAATCAATTCTCAAGATGGAGGAGTCTTGCTGATGGCAGAATACAGAAGAAGATGTTTTAGCCAAAATTTGTCAAAAGGGGGAGATTGAAAGCTTCTAGAGTTTGACTAAATTTTGGTAAAACATATCAACAATAAAGATGAAAAGACTGCCAAGATCAAAGATGTTGAAGAAGATATCCTAACAGCAAGATACGACAACCTGGACTGATATAACAAGATTTAAATGTGTAACAAATCTGTCTAAGACTTGCTGCGCTTTTAAATACTGGATCAAGGATCAAAAATCGAAATCCCAAGACAGAAGACTATATATATGAAGACTTAGACCTAGGGTTATATATGCCTTATGTAACAATTGAAACCTAGTTCTCTTTTGTAAAATAAGGGTTTAGGTTTTGAGAGTTGTTGGCTCTTAGGGTTGTAGTTCCCCTCTGTAGTATGGGATGCAGAGAGGACGTCATAGGTGCATGTACACAACCAGAAACCTGTAGGTAATGGTTGTTGTATTGTTCTTGGACGAAGCTTTGAAGCAAGTCCAAGATAACTTGAAGGTCAAGAAACCGCGACAGTTCTGAATTGGCAGAAGACAGAGATATCACAGGTTGTGATTAGGATGTGAGTGGGGTATCTCATATCAGGGTTGTAAACGGTTGAGTTTAGCCTTGGTAAAGATGTTCACTGGGTAGATGTTAGGGATAAAGTTGTAAACGAGGGAGTTTAGCTTTGTAACAGTTCTACAGATAGTGAAGTCTTCATCCTGGATTGGCATCCCCCAGATGTAGGAGAGTTGCATCGAACTGGGTTAACAATTACTGTCTTATTTAACATTTTGCAATTTACAGTTTTGTTAATGTTCTTGACTGACATGTTGGATCAGATGTCATGACATCTGTGAGGGTGGAGTTCTGATATTCAAGGTATCAGTCTGCAGTTGCGCCTCCAAGTTTAAAAGATTATGTAGCACAATGTTTTGACATGTGTTAGGACATTTGCTGTCTGCATAGGCCAGAATTTCAGATACAATTGTGAATACTCAAGATGAGATTGAAGAGTTCATTTTGCATAATTATGTAGAGTTAATGTACAAGAGGGGAAACATCTTGCATAACATAGATATTGAAGCCATGAGGACTAGAGCTCAACTTACTATGGAACAAAGAGACTTTCTTATTAGGCCTGTTTCTGAACAGGAGATATATAAAGCCTTTACAGGTATTAATGACTTGATATCTCCAGGTTTGGATAGCTATGTGCCATACCTCAAATTTGTCCTACCCTTTTTTTAAAATTTCTTGCAGTCGACTTTATTTTCGTTTCTACATCTCCTGCATAGCATAGCATAACCTTTCATCATGAATAATCCTAAAATGATTAGCCCGAATAAATTCTCGAATATACAGACAAGCTGATTGAATTAATTCTCAAATATACAAAAATTAGTGAATGAAGAGTTTCGAATTTAAGCTCGCAGACGCCAGTGATATTGACCTACTTTTCGCAAAGTTTAACCTGACGCGCTTGTCTTATTTTTCGATGGCTTTTCAGTCACAATTCGATCAGTCTGAGCCTTTTTACCGATCCTGGTGAATTTTCAAATCTGACCAAACGCTGTATTTTTCTGAGTCGTTTATTCCACACTAGTCATTTTGGTGCGGTCGATTTATTTTTTGGGCACTTTGTCGCCCGATTTTTATTCATTTTCATCCGATTTATTTTTATCTTTTCATCAAAATATTCAAAATAAGTAGTTAGAATTTTCCACGCTTGCATCATTTTTTTATCATGCTTATTTGATAAATTGTGAATTTTAGTAGTCTTTAATTGATTTAATTCTATTAAATTAATTAAAACTTATAGTAGGGGCAACTTTGGCATTTTTAAATTAAGTGTGCTTCTTTGATTCAAAATGGATCGTTGGATTTGAATTTAATCGAAGGTCTACATGCATTATCCTTGTTTGTTCTTACTAACCAAACATAAATTAGAATTTTATTTTATTTATTTAATAAAATAAAAAAATAATAAATATCTTTTCCCAATTCTCAAGTGACATACGTTTGATTCTCATTGGCTAATGCTGAAATGTTGCATCACATTGTCCATTCATGGATTGACACTTGGCGTAGTTGAGTAGGCAAATGAGATAGAGAGGAATAGGTAATGCAAAAGGAGGCAAATTGGAAAGGAGGATTCAGATATTTTTTTATTTTGTTTTGATTTCATCCACCTTCACAAAGGGGACGTGTGTCCTCTCTAAAGAAAAAACGGTTCTTAAATCCTTAAAAGGACCACACAGACTGAAAAACAGGGGATCGATCCAAAACCATTTGTTGTAACCTCTTCTCTCCACCTGCAATTAGAACATGTTAGCTCCTAATTTTGACGCCTGACATTGGGATAAGAATCTCTCCGAAGAGGGAGAATACGTGGAGTTTTTATGAGGCTTCGACAGAAGTGTGGCTATGAGAAAACCTGGTCGAAAGTTAGCTTTTTGCATAAGAGAAAGAGTTTAAAAAGACTTAGAAATATTTCTAAGAGTTTAGATGACTTTTTCGACCAAAGTTCAAGGAAGGGTCGTTCGATGCGAAGGTTTTAAAATTCAAAAAGAGGAGGGAACGGTTATTCCTATCCAAATCTGAAGTGGGACATGTGGCGTTCATCCAAGAGCCCAAGGCATGCACGACGCCAAGTGTTTCGTCCTGATCGATGACTCGTTAGTGGATAGTTATTTTCTATCATTATAAATATCAAGTCTTAGGAATAATTTTGGTGTGTTCCATTTGTATACAAAATTCAGTGTGCTCAAAGTACCAGCGTAGAGAAACGAGCATGTGAAAATGTATGTTGGAGTAACACCAGTTTTATGTTTCAATGCAATTTACTAAGTTATTTTCACTAAAAGTCTCTGTTTTATTTCATGCAAGTTAAATTTATGCATTTACCTGTTTGTTCGACTCAGTCCTTTTTTAAAGCCTTTTCCCTTTTTAGTTATCTTAAGTTTCTTAAAGAAATCCTTTTTCACTTCTTTACTTTGTCGAAATACATAAGTTTGTAAAAGCAATTAGTTTAGCACATGTCCTAGGATTTGTGTGGTCGATCCTGCAAGTCACTCAGTTTTACGTGAAATTGATAGACCATCGGTTATGTGCTATTTTCACCAGTAAACAAATTGGCATGCCCAGTGGGACCAGTGCTATACAATATTAATTGTAGAACATATAATTCTGCAATTTGAATATCCTTTTTTGGTCAAGTTTTTCGTTGTATGTTATTAAGGAGTGGAAAGGTAGCCACTGCAAACGAAGAGAGACCAAAAAGAAAATATACGAGGAAAATGGCAAGTACTAACCATCCAAATAGTTCAAATCCTCAAACTACATCCGGTGTCAATGTAGAACCAACCCCAGGGTCTTCGACTAGAGGACCCACCATTCTTGCGTCTGTGTCTGAAACTATGCCATTTATGGCAAGTTCGACACCAACACATTCCATTTCCCATACTGAACCAATTTTGACATATGTGGGGCCAAGGGGACCCCCAATAATCCTCCTCCAATAGGAATGTCTACTTATCGACTGTTTCCACCACCAGGTTTTTCAATGCCCTTAAATGGTCGAGAACAGCCGTTTGGAATGCCAACTTCCATGATGATGAATTTACAAAATGCACCACCAGTGTATTCTGAGCTCGTAATGACATCACCTTTACAAGGGTCTGGATCTGGAGTAAATATGGGTCGAAACCAATCTTTAGGAGTAGGATATTCAACCCAAATGCCAGGCTTGACGAACACCACAACAGCCTATTTAAGGCAGCAAATGGATGAAAGCAACCATCAAATGGTCCATATGATGTCCCAAACCATGGGGGAGATCTTTTAACCTTTGATTCAAAATACTACCTAGACCAATCAGCAAATGGCAGCGCAGATGACGCGCCTCACAGATTTCTTTGGTGTGCCTAATCCTCCTCGACACCCTCAGAGAGAGTATATTGCAGCGAACCAAGGGGTGGTATTTGAAGAGGACCCCACTATTAACCAAAACCAACAAAATCTAGGAAATGCTCCCTAGGTAAACGTAGCAAATCAGGTAGCAGTTAAACCCCCTAGGATGCAACAGCCACTGCCTGTAGGAGAACAACCCAGAGTGGTTTTGGTGAATAGAAATTAGGATGCAGATAACGTCGTACAACAAGTTCGACGAAATGATATGGCAGCAGATAACAATCTGGAAGCCATGATCGAAAGGATAATGGTCCAAAACGGGGTGAATTTTGGTCTGCGAAAGCCAAATTATTCATCTTCATTATCAGAGTACATTCTCCAGTCGGAGTTACCCCCTAGAAAAAAAGTCCCTAAGTTTACTAAGTTCTCTGGGGATACCACTGAGTCCACAGTCGAACATATGGCTAGATACGTGATAGAGGCAGGGGAAATCGCAAATAATGAGAACCTTAGGATAAAATACTTTCCAAGTTCTCTGGCGAAGAATGTCGTCACGTGGTTTACAACTTTACCACCTAATTCGATCCACAATTGGACCCAATTAGAGCGGTTGTTTCACGAACAGTTCTATATGGGACAAACAAAGATTAGTTTGAAAGAGTTGGCTAGTACAAAATGTAAATTCTTGGAGCCAATTGATGACTACTTAAAAAGATTCCAACTGTTCAAAGCTAGATGCTTTACACAAGTACCAAAGCATGAGTTAGTCAAAATGGCCGTTGGAGGCCTCGATTATTCTATTAGAAAGAAGTTAGATACGCAGTATTTAAGAGATATGAGCCAATTAGCTTATAGAGTTCGACAGTTAGAACGCCTAAAAGAGTAAAAGGCTAGGGCGAATAAGAACAAAAGGGTGTCTTACGTCGAAGTTAATGACAATGACAAAAAATATTATGATGAACCAGTTAGTTTCGATGAAGGCGAGATCGATCTTGCTGAATTGAAACAAGGCCCGCCTTACTCTTTTAGATTGTTGGCACCTTCGAATGGGAAAAATCCTGTCGAAACGGAGAAAAATGATAAATTCCCCACGAAAACTTATACTTTCGACGTTACTAAATGTGACGAAATTTTTGATTTGTTAGTTAAGGATGGTCAGATGATAGTGCCACCTGGTGCTAAATTGCCTTCTTTAAAACAAAGGAAAAAAAGAGGGTTTTGTAAATATCATTATTTCTTGGGCCATAAGACTTCTCAATGTTTTCTTTTCAGGGATCTTATTCAGAACGCAATTCAAGAAGGAAGGCTGAAGTTCGGAGAGAAGTCCACGAGTCAAATGAAGATCGATTCAGACCCCCTGCCAATAGCTGATGCTCATTATACTGAGCCAACGGATGTCCATATGGTTGAGGTTGTTGAAGGCCTAAATAATGAGTTTAATATGGTCGAAATCACTGATGATTTCAACAATGCTGCAGTTATGGTTAGGGTAACTGAAAATTTTGACCAAGAAACCCTGAAGTGTTTTGCTGCTATCGAAGGATTTCCTAACGACACTACTGATAGTGTTGAAATCAATGAAGACGGCAACAAGGGGATTGCTGAAGATTCCCAATGGATGTTGGTAACAAAAGAAACTGCTGATGGTTTCATTCAGATGGATAAGGATTCTGAGGGCCTACAAGTGAAATCGTACAAACTGGGCATCACTGAGGATGTTAAGATGGAAGTTAATATGGTGGAAATTTCTGAGGAAGTACCAACGGAAGTCGGTGATGAACGCCGACAAGAAGAGTACAACAAGCTAGCCTTCCCTAAAGAGGAAGAAAATTTGGTTGAATTTATGCATAGATGCCAGAGGAAAGGATCTGAGGTCATGCTATGCCCCAGGTGTAGCGCGGTGTTCGACAAAATAGCTGCCCAGAATCTTGAGAGGGTACAAAAGGCTAAGCAAAAGTGGGAGAAGGCCAATCATGGCCCCAGGAGTTTTGACCCAAGAAAGTCTACGTCGAACCAGGTCCAGTCAAAAGCTAGAACACCGGGAGCAAGGCCTGCTACATTCAAACCATTTGCTGAAGTGTCTAACGGCAAATGGGTAAAACCGAATGATAGTAAGGGTAAAGGTCAACAAAAATGGAAGGATTTCGACGTTAATAGAGGTTCTTCTCTTGCCTATCGCAAGGAGTATCAATCTTCTAACAGAGCGACCCACATTTCTGAAAATTACAAGGGGAAAAATCCCATGTCGAGGTCACAGTGGAGGAGAGAACAGCGGATGAGGAAGGCCCAGAGGGAGGCTTAGTCGAAAGACAAAGCTGAATCAAGTACGAATTTACCTGCCGAGAATAATAGAAAGGGATAGACATGAGCTGTCGAAAGATTGCCCATTGGGAAAAAACTACACAAAACTGAAGTCGAAATGGCCAGAGAAAAACATGATCATGCCATAGCAGAAGATGAGATGATGAAAGATAATTTTGATACAAATTTTGATGCTTCGTTAGACGTTATCGTGAATGTGGTCTCAGTTCTGCCTGGGGAGTTTGACCAGATTACAGATGTCGAAGAGATTGATGTATACACAGAAGCAGAAATGGCGGCACACAAACCAGTGTGCTACTATATAATGAACAATGGTTGTGTCGAAGAGCTGAATGCCTTTTTTGAGTGGCCAAATGAGGCTATGAAAAACCATCTAAAGCCTCTATTCATCACTGGGAAAGTTGAGAATGTTCCAGTGAACAAGATTTTGGTCGACAGCGGCGCTACAGTAAATTTAATACTGCACTTTATGCTAAAGAAGATCGGAAAATATGACACCGACACCAAGCCACACAACATGGTGCTGTCAAATTACGAAGGGAAAGTTGGCACCACCCTTGGTGTTATATAGGTCGATCTAACTGTTGGAACGGTCACAAGGCCTATCGCTTTCATGGTGGTTGAAACCAAGGCGAATTATAATTTTCTTTTGGGGAGGGAATGGATACATGGAATTTGGGAGGTGCCTTCTTCCATACACTAAAGGATCGCCATATGAAGGCCAGACGACATCGCTGAAAACATTGAAGTCGATCAAGGGTATTTCAAAGCCCCCATCAATCGTCTCGACACGCGCCAGTTTGATAAGCACTTGGCCAACATTGCTCCATGCAGGCCTGCTAACTTTGATTTTACCCCATATGATGAGGCATATTGCTCATTACATCTGCATCCTGTCAATGGATTTCGATGGGATAAGGAAGTAGTAGGTGAGGATGATTTTGCATATCCTGCGCCTGTACCTGGAATAACCCCAACAAGTTGGGGAAGTGAGTTCAGTGATGATGTCTGAGCTTGAAGTGATGAGAAATATTTCGGCTTATATAGCCGAAAACAAGTTGCAAGCGACCTTATCGGCTGAAGTTAAAAACATGGCCGATTGTAGCGAGTGATTTTTGGATGTGGTTGCGAAGCACGATCGCTCTGGTACTACAATTCGATTCATTTTTTATCCTATTAAAGCTGATGAAGGAAGGGAAATAGATGTCTCCAATTAACCCTGCTTGCATACTGAGATTAAACAGTCAAAACTGTTGGTTTATAGATGCTACAAAGATTCGGGGTTTCTCCTAGGTTATTTTGTTGACGAGGGGTGTTTTAGGCTATCGGTTGAGATGTTAGGACGGATATATATGAAAGTATGGGATTTTGGGTGTTTGTTTAGTGTGCTCGCTAAGATTTTTCTTTCAATCTTATGCCTACGTATTCCCGTTTACCGAAACAGGGAAATCAGAGCGTTCGTAGTTCCTCCTATTCTATGGGAGGAAATGGTTGTTTTGGTGTCTTGTTCAAAGCCCAAGACGTGAAGCGAAAGGTGGTTTGTATCTTGTTCAAAGCCCAATATGTGAAGCGAAAGGTGGTTTATATCTTGTTCAAAGCCCAAGATGTGAAGCTGAAGGGTTTATTTGTATCTTGTTTAAAGCCCAAGATATGAAGCTAAAGGTGTTGACCTTAGAGAGAATTTGTCATCTCTAAAGAGGGGTTTGTCTGTTACGGCTGTTTATAAAGGAGAATTACTTTAACCGGGATTTGTGAATCCGACAATGCAATAATTTCCTTTATAGGGGATTTTAACCTGAAGGAGAAGACTTTAACTCAGTGTAGAGTAATGCCATCTTTCCTTAGGAATTTCTCATACTAAAAGAGGGACATTGGCATGGATGTAGATGATCTAGAGGCTTGGCGCTTACAGCAGTTAGATGGAGGGGAAGGAGTTGTTGATGTTTGTGTACTGTGAACGAGGCACAACTTTGATGCTAAAAGGTTGATTGGACCAACCAGTGGTTTTCTTATACAAAGCCTAAGAGGAGGCTATTATGTGTCTCGTACAAAGCCCGAGAGAGAGGCTAAAAGGTTTTGACTCAACGAGGGAATCTTTTGGTATCTCTTATAAAGCCCGAGATGGAGGCTAAAATTTGTTTGGCTCAATAAGAACCTTTTTGTATCACGTATAAAGCCCGAGATAGAGGCGAAAGGTTGATTGACTCAACGAGGGAGTCTCTTATGTGTCTCGTACAAAGCCTAAGAGAGAGGCTAAACGTTGTTTGACCCCGCTGGGGAGAATCATTGTACAAAGCCCAAGAGAGAGGCTAACTTCACGGGAGAAGGATCTTTATACAAAGCCTAAGAGGAGGCTATGGCGACTGTTCAGTTAAGTGACAGGTCCAGTATGAGAGAAAATCAGTTCTTATATGAGCAATGTTGTACTCGAGGATTTGATTCGAGGATCCGGGTTATTCCTGTTCTTTAAGGAAATGGGAAATCCGAAGGGTATTGAGACTGTCCGAGTCTACGGGTTTTCTTCCTATTTAACGAAGGGGTCACTTGAGAATGTCTTTGAGACTCAAGGAGATTAGACTGTCCAAGTCTAGAGTGTCATCTTTTGTACTGTGCTTTGAGAAACAGTAGTAGACTCTATGAAAGGAATGTTCTATGCAGATGACTAATTTTTGTTCCTATACCTCTAGGAGGTCGTCGGGACAATTTGTATGAAGCCCAAGAGGAGGCTGGAAACTTTTAAGAAGCCGACGGGGTCCTTATACGATGCCCAAGAGGAGGCTATCATTCCCAGAGGAAGAGATCATTATACGAAGCCTAAGAGGAGGCTGTGAATACTTCTAAGAAGCCGGCGGGTCCTTGTACTAAGCCCAAGAGGAGGCACGGTTGCGTTTAGGAAGCCTGTGGGTCCTTGTACGATGCCCAAGAGGAGGCCGATGCTTTTAAGAAGCCCGTGGGTCCCCAAACCCCGAGAAATTCAAGGCAAGCCATTCACAAGGAATATATCAAGTCAGGAAAGTTCGAGAATTTGGAAGAAACTCAAAGATGCCATTCACGGAGAATACATTCATCTCTGGGAATAGAGTTTCTTGACAATTCCTAATGAGGACAGCCGAAGAGAAGACTGTATCCGGTGGTCCTATTGGGGATCTAGTTGTCTATTTCTACGAATAAACGAAACGGCGTTTCCTAGTTCTAGACGTAGTGGCCGGGAAAACTCTAAATATCTATACTATTATTACACAGTTGATATGAGTTTATGAAAGAAGACTTACAGTGAAACAGCCCTATAATACAGTTATATGTATATGAAAGCGGTAAATGAAAGCGTATAAACACTTACTCGGTTGTAGAGCTTCCATGCTGTTTGGTTGGTTGTTCAACAAAGAAAGATTGAAAACAACAGTATATTCAAAATCAAAGGAGAAAGTGTTTTGAAAAAGAAAGATTTGGGGCTTACAGCTCAAGGAGATGCCCAGGTTTTATCAGTGAGCGCTTTGTTTGAATTTGTACAAATGGACTTATACAAATGACTGTGGCCCAAAAATTATTTTCTGTACAAAGGGATGGGTCTAACACTCTCTCAAGAGGCCCAAAAAGTTTTAAAGAAAAAGAGTGGGGCTTATAACACGAGGGTAGGCCCAGAATTTTATCGTTTAAAAATGGCGATCGCGCCGAGGTTTTCTTTTAATGCAGAGGGACTTATACAATAAGTGAGGCCCAAAATGTTTTTGGTTAAAAGGGGGTTGGGTTTTACACTCTATTAGAGGCCCAAAAATTTTGAATGGGTCTTATAGCTCAAGGAGAGGCCCAAAGTTATTTTTCAAAAGGGCGACGATCGTGCCGTTTGTTTTGACAGTATCGGGACTTATACAATACAATGAGGCCCAAAAATGATTTGGTCAAAAAAGGATTGGGTCTTACACTCTATTAGAGGCCCACGAGTGTTTGACAATGATTTGTTTGAGTGAAAATCAAAGAAACCCTAATTTTATTCTTTAAAAGTAAATATTTAAAGAAAATCAATGAAAAATACCAAATAGGTTTGAATAAACCACTTATGATTTTTGTTTAAGGTTTGGAAAATAAGGTATAAATCACAAGAGATATTAAAACTCATTTGGTCTTGATTTTTCAAGATGAATATTCATTTTAAAATGTTTAAAAACAAATAAAAGTGAATTTATTCACAAAAATACTAATTATATTAAATAAATAATATAAATTCAATTTTTTGTGGAATAAAATATTTCAACATTTTTTGTGATTTTTTGCAAAAAGAACCAATAAAAAATAATTAAAATTGAAAGAGTTATTAATTTTCCAATTAATTAATAAACCATGAAAATATTGGAAAAATGGGCAAAATGTGAAAAAACACAAAATGGCATGGGTGGGGTTTGAACCCAAGACCTCAAGGTTACAAGGCGCGCCTTACCACTGGGGTGGTGATACATCCATTGTTTGAAACAAAACAACAAATATACAAGGCATGACTTGGTTTTAGGCCTGGCCCAAGGCAAGTTTTGGCAAGTTTTGGCTCAGAAACATGAAGGTCATAACTTTCTCAATTCTTAATGGTTTGAGACAAATTTTATATGTATCTGGACTAGAATTTCATAAGGAATCCAATGGTGGTGGTAGTTTTTTCAGATCACACTCCCTCCTCAAAACCCGATAGTGGTTTTGAAAATGACCTATAAATGCATTTTCTATGCTACAACTTGGTACAAGCATGGATTACATGATGAATTAGCTCAAACACAACATATACAACATGTATGAGATGTTTATGATCAATGGACTTCAAAGCATTGCATGTTTGAAAGATTCCAAGTTGTGAGGCTTACCTCTTTTTTTGAGATTTTGGAGCTTTTGTGCAATCTGTCAAACCTCTTGTTCCAGAAATGATTTGATGCTTTAGACACACTCAAATGGTCCCTTAGAATCTTTTAGGATGATTGGAATTGACTGGTACCTGCAAAAACACAAACAGTCCCTTTCTTGCAAAAGGGGTTAAAAGTGACCAAAGTAGCAACTCTCTCAAATGGTGTTCCAGATGAGGGGAACCATTTGGGACAGTTCAAGGATGATATTTGGAGTGTGTTTGAGGTTTTATCTGGTTTGGAAAGTGACTGAATCAAGACATGGCTTGAAAAATGCAACAAAAGCCTATTTTGAGGTTTTGAGAGGTGACTTTGTGATTTTGTGATTACAGGTCACTTGTGATAGTTTGCACAGCTTACATATGATATATATATGAGGTGTGTGTGTGGTTGATTGTGATGAAAAAGCTCTCAAGCTCAAAAACTCAAAGTTGCCTTGCTAAAGAAGGCATTTTTGCCAAGAGAAAGAGGTTTTGAGGAAAGCATCTGTTTGATGGATTTGGTGTACTCAAATTGATCACAATTGAGCTCTATTTATAGTAGAGCAAGTTTGTTTTGGGATCAATAGTGAATGGCAACTGCAGCAGGTGTTTGTTCAATGTTGGCCAATGGAAATCCAAGTCTCCTCTAGCCATTGACTAGAGGTTAGGGCACAGGGCTGTGGTTCCCTTGGTCTTGGATAAGTCTTGACTGAATTCAGTTGCAAATGGCTTAGTCCATGCCACCTTGATGCTTCCATTGAATGCTCCAATCCAAAATTGGAGTCTTGTCCCTATTTTGGCCATTCTAGGTTCAACATGCTATTTCTTGTTCCAAAGACTTTAGAGGCTTGGCTCAGTGATTGTTCCCTTTAGATTCAATCCTCAGAGGTTTCCAAGTGGATAGGAGCATTTGGATTTGGCTGATTTTGGCAAATCGAGGAAAAATGCAAATTCTGCCTTGCCTTGGCAGATTTCAGCAAGGCAACTTTCCAATGCCATATCTCATGACTCAAATTGAATTTGGTAATGTTCTTGGTCATTTTGGAAAGCCCTTACATGATACAAAAACTGTTTGAACATATTTGGTTTTGATCTCTTTTGAATCTAAGTGAAAAATCCCCCTACATTTGGCAAAAAGTAGGGTAAAATCTGACTTAGTGAAATTTTCACTAAGTGTTGGAACAAAGTGACTTTTCTTGATTTTGATCACTCCATAACTCAAAATCCATGAGGAGTTGGAATTAGGTCTAGTTGAAGTTTTTGTAGAGGGCAATGAGATCTACAAATCAAGCTTTGGATGGGAGAAAATGGCTTTGTGGTTTAGGAGTTATGACCCTCCAAAGTTAGTACCCTAGCCACTTTATTTTTAACTTAGAAAATTTTCTAAGTTTTTTATGGTTACCCCTTTTACAAGTTACCCAACTTTTCTTGATTTTTCTTGATGAATGATGATTCAAATCATACATTAACATCATTTTAGGGTTAAAAATCCATTTTGGTGAAAAATCTCAAAAAGTCAAAGTTGACTTTTGTGCACAGTTGACTTTTTATCAGATGAATTCCAAATTGTGCAATTCTTCAGGAAATCATTTCCTTGACCTAAATCAAACTTGATGGACATGTTCCATGGGTGTCATAGGGTATATTGATGCATGTCATAGGGCTTGGGAGCATGTCCTGGTCAAAAGTCAAAGTTACAGTTGACTTTTTCCTTAAAACCCTAACTGTGGTGCAGATGAAATTGAGACTTGTTGCTCAAGCTTCTTGGATTAATCCATTGTTGCAAATGGATCAATATAGTTCATTAGAGACCCTCACACCCTCTCTTGAGGTCTTGGCTCATGATTTGCCCTAAAAGTCAACTTAGGGGTGAATTAGGTCAATAAACCCTAATTCCTGATTTTTGATGAATGCATCCCCTGAGGCAAAATTGACTTGATGATTGGGTCCATGAGGTTCTATGGAGTATATTAGGTTAGGTTTTGGATCATTGGCTTGTGCCCAGATGAAAAATTTCCATCTGGAGGCCCTGGTCGACCAAAACCATAATTTGGTGACACTGTCGATCATGAGACTTGATCCACTTAGAAGGGAGCAGCCTTGTGCTTAATCCTTGAAGTGGAAGTCCTTTTGATCCATTGTGGATGTTTGAGAGGTTAGAAAAGTTGAAGATCATGTCATTCCTTGATTGATCCTTTGTCTAAGAACTCTGAGAGGGCTTGAAACCCTAATTCTTGATTGTAGTGGATGCTCACCCATCTTTGGGGAGACTGATGAAGTATGATGGCCCATCCATATTGTGATGATGATTTTCACAATGATGGGAAATCCTAGTGGTCAAAATTTGGGGTATGACAGATGCCCCTATTTAATCTTCTTGGACACGAAGGTGTGAATGACGAAGGTATTCGGGCATTCGGGGTGCAAGAGGATTAAATATCGGAATACCCGAATTTTGATGGTGGTTATGAATGGTAGCTTACGCATTCATCTTCTTTAGCTAAGAAATGATGCTTAGAAAAGGTAAACTTCCCCTCAATCCTGGTCTTCAGCCAAGGAACTGGTCTCAGTTTCTAAAATAAACTTCCCCTCGATCCTGGTTTCCTACCAAGGAACTGGTCTTAGTTTCTGATGTAAACTTCCCCTCGATCCTGGTTTCCTACCGAGGAACTGGTCTTAGTTTCTTTCTTCAATAAACTTTACTGACAATGGACGCTATTCGTAGCGATTTTCCTTCAAACTTCTCGCCGAATTTTCCTGGGGAGATTCCATTTGAGTGGAAAAAGTTTCGATGTCAGACTTGCTGGGGAACCCAGTCGTCTGAGTTGTAGAGGTGTACAAACTTCTCTGTTGGAGATGTCATTTGGAATGCGAGTCCCTTGAGAGACTGCATTCGCTTGAGGTCTTTACATCATACTTTTCTCGTAGATCTTCTCGGAGAAATGCCATATGATGTGATCCAATTTTGAGGTGTCGATCACCTTTTCATCAGTGGGTTTTTCGGAGAAAAACTGCCGTACTGCCAAATCTCTGATTTAGGAGGCTTTCTCTCGGGATTTTCTTTAATCCGGGAAAACAAGGATATCATCTTCAATGGCGAAGAGTGATGTTAACTGAGGGCTCTCTGGTCTTTCAGAGGTTCAAGTTATCAAAGTGGTCGAGGATCCAACTTCAATCCAGAAATAAAACTGGAGGAGAGAGAATGTTCAGACGTAACACTTCCTGACGAGGAAAGGGTTGACAACTCGATTGAGAGGACTTTTATCACTAGGGGACAAGGCCGACTAGAGTGATAGCGATGCAATATGAAATGTGAATACAAATCAATAATGCAATGATGCATGTATGTTTATGCTGACAAAACTGACGCGACATACAAACTGACAGGTGAACACGACTGGATACTCGGCCACTGCTGGAGATGAAAGGTATCACTTGGTTCAAGATAGCAATTATGCCTTGCTTAGGAGAGATAATCCCAGCGGGGAATACCGTTGATCGGGCTTAGGAGATAAGAACTCGGCCGAGGCGTGTCAGACGAAACAAGGTCTCTGACACAGTTGATCCCTTCATTCAGGCGTACTGGGTTAGAAGGAGTACTTTGATTCTGCACTTTGAAATTCAAACGCCCTTGGAGATGCAATCAACGTTCTTTCGATGTTCAACAGTCAAAAGCAATTGCCATCTTTAATTTAAAAGCAGAAAAAGTTTTAACAAGTAAATTCATTTTTGTTTTATTTCAAGAATCGCTAACAACGTCATTCTGTAAAGCTAAAACAAATAAGAATTACAAACAAAAGCATAAGGGCTCAAATTTTATTGATAAGATGGAAATCAGCCAAACGCGTGATTCCAAAGAGTATTTACAAAGTTAGAAAATGGTAATTTACAGGGAAAAGGGCTACATTGAAACATAATGACCACTATCCTTCTACCAACTTTGAATTCGGGACATCCTGAGCTTCTGTCGAAGATGACCTTGACTGGAGTTTTCTGGCGGATGATGTAACTGCTGCTGCTGAGGGACTTGCCTCTGTTGAACATAGTTACTTGCCATTATCCCTAATCTTTGCCTGGATTGTACTGTGATGTTTCCAATCCACCGGGATGATTTTTTTCTTTTTATGTCTCTAACTTTTCCCTGGACCGCCCTTTCGGGTTCTCAATCCACCGAGACGTTTTTTTTTTTTTTTTTTTTTAGTTTAGGCGAAGTATTTCTTGACTACATCAACATTCGTGGGGTAGGCAAATTCCTCTCCGTCCATGGTTGCAAGTCTCAAGGCGCCGCCTGAGAAAGCTTTCGTGACCACATAGGGGCCATCATAATTCGGAGTCCATTTCCTCGCGAATCAGTGAGAAATGATTGTATCTTTTTGAGCACGAGGTCTCCTTTTCTGAAGACACGAGGTCGGACCTTTTTGTCAAACACCCTCTTCATTCTCTGTTGATACAACTGACCGTGGCATAGTGCCGTGATTCGCTTTTCTTCGATCAGATTCAGTTCATCGTGTCGAATTTGACACCATTCAGCTTCTGTAAGCTTAGCTTCTATCAATACTCAGATTGACGGGATCTCTACTTCTATGGGGAGCGCTGCTTCCATGCCATATACTAGAGAGAAAGGGGTTGCCCCTATTGAAGTGCGAACAGATGTGCGATAACCGTGAAGAGCAAAGGGTAGCATCTCGTGCCAATCTTTATAGGTTACAACCATCTTTTGAACAATCCTCTTGATGTTCTAGCCGCTTCTACCGCTCCGCTCATCTTGGGCCGGTAGGGAGATAAGTTATGGTGTTCGATCTTGAACTCAGCGCACAACTCCTTCATCATCTTGTTGTTCAAGTTAGATCCATTATCAGTAATGATCTCGCTTGGAACACCATAACGGAAGATGATATTGTTTTTGATAAATCGGACCACCACTTGTCGTGTTACATTGGCGAATGACGCTGCTTCGACCCACTTGGTGAAATAGTCAATGGCTACCAGAATGAACCGATGTCCATTTGAAGCCTTGGGCTCAATCATGCCAATCATGTCGATTCCCCATATGGAAAATGGCCATGGGGAAGAGAGAACTTTGAGATATGATGGCGGTACATGAATTTTGTCGGAGTATATCTGACACTTGTGACACCTCCTCATGTACTTGTAGCAGTCGGATTCCATGGTCAACCAGTAATACCCTGCTCTTAGAATTTTTCTCGCCATTGTATGTCCGTTGGCATGAGTGCCAAAGGATCCTTCATGAATTTCTTTCATAAGCATGTCTGCTTCTGGTCTGTTTACGCATCGGAGCAAGACCATGTCAACATTTCTCTTATAGAGAGTATCACCGCTCAGGAAGAAACTTCCAGCCAATCTTCTGAGGGTTTTCCTATCTTTCCTGGATGCCCCAGGTGGGTACTCTTGTTTCTGAAGGAAGCATTTGATATCGTGTTACCAAGGTTTGTCGTCTATGACTGCTTCAATCGTGAAGATGTAAGCGGGCCTTTCAAGGCACATTATGTCGATCTTAGGTATGTCATTCCATTGACCTACACTAATCATGGAAGAGAGAGTGGCTAAAGCATCAGCCATGTGATTCTCATCACGAGGGATATGATGAAACTCAACTCTGTTAAAGAAGGGTAACAACCTTCTTGCATAGTCTTTGTAAGGAATCAATCCTGATTGGTATGTGTTCCAATCTCCTTTTATCTGATTGATAACCAGAGCTGAGTCGCCATATACGTCCAAGTTTTTGATCCTTAAATCAATTACTTCTTCGAGACCCATGATACAAGATTCGTATTCGGCCTCGTTGTTCGTACATTTGAACGTAAGTCGAGCGGTGAAAGGAATGTGGGTACCCTAAGGGGTAACAATGATTGCCCCAATTCCATTTCCATAATGATTAACTGCTCCGTCAAAGATAAGTCCCCATTGGGAACCTGGTTCTGGCCCTTCACTGGGTAGCGGTTCATCGCAGTCTTTCATCTTTAGATACATGACATCTTAGTCTGGGAAGTCAAACCCGATTGGTTCTTGATCATCAATCGGTTGATGAGCCAAATGATCGGCTAAAATACTTCCCTTAACGGCTTTCTGAGCGTGGTACTCTATGTCATATTCTGATAACAGCATCTGCCAACGGGTAATCCTTCCCGTGAGAGCAGGTTTTTCGAAGACGTACTTGATTGGATCCATTTCTGAGATTAACCAAGTAGTATGACAAATCATGTATTGGCGAAGACGTTTGGCTGCCCAAGCCAAAGCACAACAAGTTTTCTCAAGCATCGTGTACCGAGTTTCGCAGTCGGTGAATTTCTTGCTCAAATAGTAAATGGCAGACTCTTTCCGTTTGGTTTCGTCTTGTTGGCCAAGTACACATCCCATTGAGTCCTCTAAAACTGTGAGGTAAATGATCAGTGGTCTTCCTTCCACTGGAGGTGATAGAATCGGAGGATTCAACAGATATTCCTTGATACTGTCGAAGGCGGTTTGACAATCTTCTGTCCAAACGCAATCCTGGTTCTTTTTGAGTAATTTGAAGATAGGCGCATACGTGGCGGTCATAAGGAATATGAACCTGGAGATGTAGTTCAAACGTCCCAGGAATCCTCTGACTTGTTTTTCAGTTTTCGGAGAAGGCATTTCTTGAATGGCCTTGACCTTGTTAGGATCAACCTCAATTCCTTTCTGGCTGACGATGAACCCTAGTAGTTTCCCTGAACGGACACCGAAGGTGTACTTGTTGGGATTCAAGCAGAGCTTGAATTTTCTTAGACGTTCGAACAATTTTGACAGATGTTCAATGTGCTCACTCTCTATTTTAGATTTTGCAATCATATCATCGACACACACTTCGATTTCTTTGTGTATCATGTCATGAAAAAGAGTAGTCCTGGCCCTTTGATAGGTAGCCCCGGCGTTCTTCAAACCGAACGGCTTCACCTTGTAACAAAAGGTGCCCCATGGGGTAATGAATGAAGTTTTCTCCATGTCTTTCGGCGCCATTTTGATCTGGTTATAGCCCGAGAATCCATCCATGAAGGAGAAAATTTTGAACTTTGTTGTGCTGTCTACCAGCATGTCAATGTGTGGTAAAGGAAAGTCGTCCTTTGGACTAGCCTTGTTTAGATCCCTGTAGTCGACATACATTCTGACCTTTCCGTCCTTTTTGGGAACGGGTACGATGTTGGCTAACTATTGAGGATATTTAGATGTGGCGAGGAAACCCGCGTCAATCTGTTTCTGCACCTCCTCTTTGATTTTGATGGCCATGTCCGGGTGAGTGCGTCTCAACCTTTGCTTTACTGGCGGATGATGACACTGAATTTCACCGTATTTTTGACTTCGATTTCGCATGCATTCTTAGTCTTTTAATGTCATTTTATTATGTTATTATTATGTTTTTCTTTGTTTTTAGGTTTTTAGTCTAATCGGAGCCCCGAGCGAGAAAAGGAGCCGAAATGAGCTAAAATAGAGAAAATCAGCATTTTGCACTTATGGCATCCACTCTGGCGGCCGCCACAGGGTCTTCCATGACGTGGCCATGTCTCAAACTCCTCCCAACTGTTTTTCCCCACGATCTCCAACTGCCCAAGCAATTTTACACTCATGGCGGGCGCCATGGTGTTGTGGCGGGCGCCACAAGAGCAAAACAAGTTCCCGCCCAAATTCAAATGCTAGGGACATCCTTGTCTTTTCCACATGTTTCCTTGCCTATAAATAGGACTTTAGATTTTCGTTTTTCTTCATCCAAGCTTAGTTGTTCATAAGCATATATCAGTGTAATAGTGGTAATCGCTTCACATCGAGGTGTTACTACATTCGAGAGATCGAGTCTGTAAGAGCCTGTGAGATTGAGTCTTGGCGCACTCTGGAAGGAAGTTAATCCTGCCGCCATTTTACTTTCAGTTCGCATTTTATTCAACCACTCCGATTGGAGCAGGTTTTTATTACTTTACCTTTTGTCAACTTTATTTCTTGCACTGTCTTTTAATTTCATTTATTTTCCGCACTGCTTTACTTTCATTTACTTTCCGCACTCGCACTACTTTCATTTACTTTCCGCACTCGCACTTAAATACTTTTTTATGAAAAATCTAAAAATGAACTTTTACTTTACCATGTCTGGCTAATTTTATAAAGGTTAGAATGTGAAGATCATAACTGAACCGATAATCTGTACAATTGTTAGTGGAAACACTTAAGGGCTATTTTAACTTTCAATATAAGTTTTCCTGCTCTTAAATTCCGTTGGGTAAGATCGAAAGCCGTCCAACGCCTATCTAAACTTAATTGTTTTTAAACTATTTCAAAAACAGCGAAAGCGCTTTGTTTAGTTTATTAGGAGTTTTAAATTTAAAAGGAAAAGAGATTTTAAAACCATTTTCGGACGCGTTAAGAAGTTTAAAGTCCGGTTCGTAAGAACCTCTTTTTTTTAGAAAATCCAGGTTAAAATACTTTTCAACTTGGTCAAGATACTATGTTTCTTAAAAATAGGTTTACTACTCTAACGCAATGCGCGCCTTTTTATCCGTGACAATAAGAGGGTTTGATTAGGGGGTACAACTCGGTTCTGAATACGCGAAAGCGACAGTTCCTGTCAAATTAGTTCTTTTCAAAGTAGAAAACATTGCCCGTAAGTAGTTCTATTAGCAAGTACTTGGATTATCAATTGGTTGTGTGAATTGCATTCGAACCTGTCTTTATCAATTAATTTTAATTACTTTATTTACTACCATGCACTCTTCAAAACTACTATTTTCAATCACCTTAGATACACACCTTAACAATAGATAGCGATAGATTGACACTTGGTCTCTGTGGATACGATAATCTTTTATATTACTCTGACACGTTCGTACACTTGCGAAAAAATACGCATCAAGTTTTTGGCGCCGTTGCCGGGGACCAATTTCGTCAAATTTCGTACCCTGTTGTTATACCGTTTAGACTAAGGAAGTTACCCGCCGGTCAATGCGAAAAACTCGTAGTACCGGAGTTTAGTAGACCCTCTAGCTGAACCAGAACGTTACGCTCGCACACGTTTATATTTCCGTAAACTTAGGAAAGCTATGGCCGAAGATCAAAATCAAAGACCTCTTAAGGATTTCGCCCAACCATCCAACGAGGAACCTAGTTCTAGTATAGTAAATCCAACCATACCAGCTAACAATTTTGAACTTAAACCATCCCTGCTGCAGTTAGTACAGCAGAGACAATTCGCAGGTCTTGCTACAGAGAACCCAAACCAACATTTGAAAAACTTTCTCCAACAAGCAGACACCTTTAAAACCAATGGAGCCACTCCTGAGGCGATTCGCTTAAGATTATTTCCTTTTTCCCTCAGAGATAAGGCCCTATCTTGGTTAGATTCCCTTCCACCAAATTCCATAACAAGTTGGGAAGACCTTAGAAATGTATTCCTTGCCAGATATTTTCCCCCGAGTAAGACCGCTGTTCTTCGAAACCAAATAACTAGATTTACCCAAAACCAAGGAGAATCGTTGTTCGAAGCCTGGGAGAGATATAAAGAGCTGTTAAGAGCATGCCCACATCATGGTTTAGAAAATTGGTTAATCATTCAAACCTTCTATAATGGACTTCATTATAACACTAAGATGACCATCGACGCCGCCGCAGGTGGCGCACTGATGAACAAACCTTACCCTGAAGCTAGTGCCCTTATCAAAGATATGGCCCAAAACCATCAATCATGGGGAGTAGAACGAGCGACAGTGGAAAAGAAGGAAGCCCAAGGAGGAATACATGAGTTAAGCTCTATAGACATGATGCAAGCTAAAATGGACGCATTAGCCCTAAGAGTTGAGCATATGTGTACAACCCCGAATACTGCAGCCGCAGTTTCGTCAGATTGTGAGATATGTGGGACGAAAGGACACCAATCCGCAGAATGCAGTCTGTTAAACGAGACCAGCTCTGAACAAGTAAACTACACCCAAGGGAACCCATTTTCAAATACCTATAACCCTGGATGAAGGAATCACCCAAACTTTTCCTATAAGAATAATAACCCTATCCAAAATACTGCCCCTCCGAGACAATCAAGTTATCAAGCCCCAAGATCAAATCAACCTATGCAACCTGTACCACCAAAACCGAGCCTTGAGAAAATCGTGGATAATTTTGTCGCTGCTCAAATCCAACAAAATAAGGAGTTCATGAACCAAAAAATTCATGTTAACGAACTAATTACCCAGTTAGGAACCAAGGTTGACCAAATAATCACTCACAATAAGATGCTTGAAACCCAAATCTCGCAGGTAGCTTTAAACCAAGCCCCTCAGACCACACCTGGAGGACAATTCCCTGGACAACCTCAACAAAACCCGAAAGGACAAGCAAATGCCATTACCCTACGAAGTGGGACCGCTTATGATGAACCTTGTAACCCAAGGTTGAGTGATCCCAAAACTTCTAAGGAAGATGACAACATCCCAGATAAAAAGAAGAAACCAGAGGAATCTGTAAACCAGGAAAGTCAAGAAAAAGTAGAAGAACCCAAAGACAAAACCTATATACCACCCCCGCCATACAAACCACCAATACCATATCCGCAAAGACTTAAACAAACCCAGATCAATAATCAGTATCAGAAATTCATTAAAGTTATAGAAAAACTTCACGTAGAAATCCCGTTCACAGAAGCCATTACCCAAATACCATCCTACGCAAAGTTTCTCAAAGACATCCTTACCAATAAACGTAGACTTGATGATCCGAAACCCTTGGAATGTAATTCTATTGCCGAAAATAAATTAGCAAAAAAGGATAAAGATCCTGGAAACTTTTCCATTCCTTGTATTTTGGGGAGTCATGTCATCGAAAAAGCTTTTCTAGACTTAGGAGCTAGTGTGAGCTTAATGCCCTTAGCGGTTTGCGAAAGGTTAAACTTAGGAGAGTTGCAACCTACCAAGATGTCACTTCAATTAGCCAATAGATCTGTTAAATATCCGATAGGCATACTTGAAGACGTCCCTGTTAGGATAGGTCAGCTGTTTATCCCTACTGATTTTGTTGTCATGGACATTAAAGAAGACGATGACATACCAATTCTTCTAGGTAGACCATTCTTATCGACTGCTGGAGCCATAATAGATGTCAAAAAGGGGAAGCTAACCTTTGAGGTAGGGAACGAGAAGATAGAATTTATACTTTCAAAATTTCTTATGGCACCTGTGATAGGAGACGCGTGTTATGCGATAGATATCATTGATGAATGTGTTAGGGAGTTAGAGCAAGAAGAAGTCATTGAAACAATTAAGCTGCCATCAACTCTTATTTTGGAAGATGACAATTATAAGAAACCCTACATCGATGATAACCTTTACGAATGTTTATCCCTTACCCCAGATCCTATGCCTTGCCCTATTAAACCAGCCTTGGAACTTAAGGAACTGCCTAAGAACCTGAGATATGAGTTTCTTGATGAAGAAATGAATCGTCCGGTTATAGTTAGTGCTGCCTTGAGACAAAAAGAAACAGATCAACTCTTGGACATTTTACGAAGATATCCCTCAGCCTTAGGATATAATATCTCTGATCTGAAAGGTATAAGTCCATCTGTATGCATGCATCGGATTTCGCTCGAAGCAGATTCAAAACCTTCCAGAGAACACCAGAGAAGGATAAACCCTATACTAAGTGATGTTGTCAAGAAGGAAGTTCTGAAGTTGCTAGAAGCAGGTATAATATATCATATCTCGGACAGTAAGTGGGTGAGCCCTGTGCATGTGGTACCCAAGAAGGGAGGCATCACAGTTGTGCAAAATGAGAAAGGTGAACAAATAGCAAAGCGGATAGAAGGAGGTTGGCGTATGTGCATAGACTATAGAAAGTTAAATAAAGCAACTAGGAAGGATCATTTCCCTTTACCGTTCATAGACCAGATGTTAGAACGTCTTGCCAGACATTCTTACTTCTGCTATCTAGACGGGTATTCGGGATTCTTCCAAATACCTATACATCCAGAGGATCAAGAAAAAAACTACCTTTACATGCCCTTTTGGAACTTTTGCCTACAGACGAATGCCTTTTGGACTCTGTAATGCCCCTGCTACTTTCCAACGTTGCATGATGTCAATCTTTGCAGATTATCTAGATGGAATCATGGAAGTATTTATGGATGATTTCTCGGTTTGTGGTTTTGATTTCCAAAATTGTCTTATCAACCTTGAGAAAATCCTGGAAAGATGTGTGGAGGTGAACCTTGTGCTGAATTGGGAAAAATGCCATTTCATGGTGACTGAAGGAATTGTTTTAGGACATATAATCTCCGAAAGAGGTATAGAGGTAGATAAAGCAAAAATAGAAGTTATAGAGAACCTAAAACCACCCAAGACTATCAGGGAAGTTAGAAGTTTCCTTGGACACGCTGGATTCTACCGCCGTTTCATCAAGGACTTCTCCAAAATAACAAAACCTTTAACTGGCCTGTTAATGAAAGATGCTGAATTCATCTTTGATGAAAAATGCAATGAAGCATTCAACCTTTTGAAGCAAGCATTGATTTCAGCACCCATTATGAAACCCCCTGATTGGTCTGAACCATTTGAGATAATGTGTGACGCCAGTGATTATGCTGTAGGAGCCGTTCTAGGTCAGAGAAAAGATAAAAGATTACATGTAATATATTATGCCAGTAGAACCCTAGACGCCGCCCAGCTCAATTACGCAACGACCGAGAAAGAACTCCTAGCGGTAGTTTTCGCTATAGACAAATTTAGATCATATATAGTAGGAGCCAAAATTATAGTTTACACCGATCATGCTGCCATCCGTTACCTGCTAAGTAAAAAAGATGCTAAACCCAGGTTACTGCGATGAATTTTGTTACTACAAGAGTTCGACTTAGATATCCGAGATAAAAAAGGCACAGAAAATGTAGTAGCCGATCACCTATCTAGGCTAGAATACCTGAATCCTGAATTAGTACCCATAAATGATAATTTTGCCTATGATAGACTGATAGCCCAGTTGGAAACCATTGAAGATAAAAAACCAGACCCTCATGAGCACTTTCAAAAATCCTTAGCTGTAAGTAACGTGCCCTGGTACGCTGATTTTGTTAATTACCTAGCTGCTGATATCATACCCCCTGATCTTGATTACCACAAGAAGAAGAAGTTCTTAAGTGATGTTAGAAACTTCTATTGGGACGAGCCACTTCTTTTCAAGAGAGGTAAAGACGGCATTTTTCGCCGTTGCGTTCCAGAAGACGAGGTAGAAAGTATAATTCAGCATTGTCACTCTGCGCCTTATGGTGGACATGCAAGCACCTCTAAGACCTACGCCAAGATTCTTCAAGCTGGCCTATTCTGGCCTACCATGTGGCGTGATGTCCATGCTTACATTGTCAAATGTGATAGATGCCAACGCACAGGAAATATTTCAAGACGCGACGAAATGCCTTTAAGAAACATCCAAGAAGTAGAACTCTTCGACGTATGGGGTATAGATGTCATGGGACCATTCCCACCATCTTTAGGAAACAAGTATATCTTAGTTGCTGTAGACTACGTGTCTAAATGGATTGAAGCGATAGCTGCACCCACAAACGACACTAGAGTAGTGATTAAATTATTTAAAAATTATATATTCCCTAGATTTGGAACACCCCGTTTAGTTATAAGTGATGGAGGATCTCACTTCATATCAAGAATATTTGATAAGCTTTTAAGCAAGTATGGAGTTAAGCATAGAGTAGCAACACCATATCACCCACAGACTAGTGGCCAAGTGGAAGTATCTAATAGGGAGATTAAACAAATTTTAGAAAAAACTGTCTCTGTATCCAGAAAAGATTGGTCGCAAAAGCTTCAAGAGGCTTTATGGGCCTACAGAACCGCTTTCAAAACCCCTATAGGAACAACCCCCTACCAACTAGTCTATGGAAAATCTTGTCATTTACCTTTTGAGTTAGAGCATAAGGCCTATTGGGCCATTAAAACTTTGAATTTGGATTACCTAACTGCTGGTGAGAAACGTATCCTTGACATCCACAAATTGGAAGAACTCAGACAGCAAGCCTACGAGAATGCCATAATATATAAAGAAAGAACAAAAGCTTGGCACGACAAAAGAATCGTAAGAAAAGACTTCAACTTAGGCGACCCTGTTCTCCTGTTCAATTCTAGGCTACAGCTCTTCCCAGGAAAGCTCCGTTCAAGATGGACTGGCCCCTTCAAAGTATCAAAAATTCTGAGGTCTGGAGCTGTTGAAATAAAAAACGAGACATGTAAACCATTCATCGTCAATGGACAAAGACTGAAGCTCTACGAAGGAGGAGACATTCCAACAACCTACTCCAGCCACACTCTAAGTGATCCACCAATCCCGACAAGAGATGTATAAGTTCCAGTCGTCAAGCTAACGACGTTAAACAAGCGCTGCATGGGAGGCAACCCATGATTTTCTTACCTTATTTACTTTTTCTACATTTTGTTTTATTTTATTTCTTGTTATATTTTGTCAGGACTAATGTTTGAAATGTTTGTGTTTTACAGGACCTTCTTCCTAACTCTGTGCAGAATGCAGAATTTTGACGACATGCATGTGACTTTCAGGAATGACGCCCAGAGAGAGCGATACTTTGTCCACTTCAGGTGTCCTATGGCACCTGCGAGGTACCCAGATCAGGCTTGCATGGAGGCTTTAGGCATTGAGCCTAGTGTCAGATTCTTATGCCACCAGCTTCAATGGGACCAGTTCGACGACCTGAACAACACCTATAGGAACCTCACTTTGGAGTTCCTCAGCTCGTTTTCTTATGACCCTTGGGCCGGACCAGATGGATGTGCTATTTTTAGGTTATTTGGGACCGAGTACTCCTTCACTCATAAGGAGTTTGGTGATTTATTAGGTTTTCAGACGTCCCCTAATGCTATTCCTGAGACACCTATGGGATACTTTTTGAGTAGGGAAGTGGAGAAGTTCTGGAGTGATATCTCTGGTGGAGGGAGTCAGGATCCTTCCACCTAGTTCTCACATGTTATCCACAACCCTGCATTGAGGTATTTTCAGATGATCATAGCACACTCTTTCTTTGGATTTCCAGACTCTGAGACCTTGCTTAGTAAGGAGGAGATCTTTCTACTGTTTTGTGCGACCCAGTCACGTCCTGTGGCATGTGGGAACTTTCTGCTGAAAGGTCTTAGCAGTATCGCCAGGTCATCAATAGGTATTATTCATGTGGGAGGTATTGTTACCCAGATTGCTGCTGCTTTAGGCCTATTGCGTAAGTTGTTACATCTCAGGGTTTTCAGTGAATACACCACCATGGACGTTGATTTCTGCCTAGATAGAGGGTTGATGAGGAGAACCTCTGCAAACCCCAACCAGTTCAGATTGTTGATCGACAACGAGGCTGTTTATTACTTTTTGCTGCCTGATCCGATGATGACCAGTGTTCATGACCCAGCTAATTGGAGATATGCTTTGGAGGGTTATGGAGAGACTATTGAGGAGCCTAGATCGCCTCCTATTGCTGAGTACACCCCTACACCTCCGTCTCCCAAAATCATTGTATTATCTAATAATTTGTCTTTGCAGCCACCCGATTTATACACCCAGGTTGTTGAGCTCCGCAAAGAGACTGCCAAGCTCAAACAGGAGGTAGCTGATCTTGCTTTGCAGATTGAGGTATCTGATCTCACTCATGCTACTGAGGCAGACTCTTTATACCAGGAGATTGGAGAGCTTCGTCGCGAGATCGCTGAGCTTCGTGGATCCAGCCAGGCAGAGGAGCCAGCAGATTGATCATATTGCCCTGACTTACTACTTTATTATTTAGTATTCAGTATTTCTGCATTTTCTTTACTTTTTAGCATATCTGGACACATTTCGTATTTTCGCATTTCCTATATTTCCTATGTACTTTGATTATATATATATATATATATATATATATATATATATATATATATATTATGTGTGTTTTTATTTTTCCTTTTATATATATATATATATATATATATATATATATATATATATATATATATATATATATATATATATATATATCCAATAATAATTTTATTTTTCTTAATATTTGATTTTTATTTCCACAAAAATTGTGCAAGTCCCGTGTTGAAAAGGAAAACAAATGAGAACACTATCGGGACCCCCAAGACGCAAAAGGTAAGAGAGGCCCATTCCAAAATTCAAAATTTTGGCCCAAGTCCGAAAATGACCTTATGGCGCCCGCTACGGCGTCCTGGTAAATACGGGGGAAAACTTCATCTTCCACCATTTTTGAACCTCTAAACTCCCAAAACCCATTTTTCTCCTCTTCCCAAACTCCATTACAACCCATAAAAGCTCCCACCTTTATTTAATACCCACTATTCATTAACCCTTTCAAACTTCCATTTGAAATTCCACCAATTAAATTCCATAAAAATCTCACCTTTACCAACTTATATTTAAACCCATCTTCACTATCTTCAAATCAATTCAAGGAGCAAGCTATGGAGTTCGAAGGATATATTTTGCGAGAAGGAAAACCCGGGGATAGGCAGAGGAGGGATATTCAAAGGCTTCAAGGTCGAGAAATTCTCTCGACGAGGTACGTGGACGACAACTGTCTCTATACTTTGGGTATTTATCATAGTGTTTATCATTTGCTTGATTTTTTGGGACTGCACTCTATTTTTGAAAACCGAGAACCAACCTTTGAGAAACTGACAGTTGAGTTTCTAAGTTCTTTGATCTACACTGTCCACCCTAACACTGCTAGCACAGTCGGTACTGTCCAATTTAGAATGTTTGGAATAGAATATAAGTACAGTACCGACGAACTAACAAGTCTGTTAGGGATTCCTCTTTGGGAAGGTGCTATTTGTGAGACCCCTTTGGATGACGGATGGTCGGTTGATGCATTTCCTTTTTGGCAGAGATTGTCAAATAATTTAATAACTTCTTTTGAAGGAATTCTCGCATCGACCATCCACAACCCGGCCATCAGAGTTTTTAGATACCTGTTGGCATGTACTATTTTTGGCCGGGATAATCCAAATAAGGTTAATGCTAAAGAGCTTCTGTTTTTACAAGGAAGTCTCACAAATAGAAGAATCAATCCGGTCCCGTTTATGCTTTCTCACATGTCTGTTACTATTAATAAAGCAGGACCGATTGTTTTTGGAGGATTGATTACGTCTATTGCTCGGGCCCTTAACCTGAACAATGAGATAGCCACACTAGAGCCCTTAACTCCTCACACAATCAACCTAAAATTTCTAAAAGATATGAAATTGTGCCGAGCGAGAAGAGAGGGTGGTTTTGTATTGATGATCCATGGTGTAGCTATCCCCTCTGTTGCCTTGCCCTGCAGTAGACGTACCGATGTACGTAATGAAAGGAACTGGACCTATGATTTAAATGCTCCACCTGTTCTAGGTCCACTTCCTCCTAATATTCCTGATACGGAGGGACATGACACTGACGAAGAATTTGAGCGGAGAGATCAGTCTCCCATACCTCATGTGTCCCCCCATCATCCTTCACCACCACACACCGCACCCTCTTCCTCTAACCCTTTTGCAGGTTCAGTCCCTGGATCTATGTCACTGAGGAGATGTGGCGTGACCTTATGGCTAGAGAAGAAAGGCGAGATAACCTTCTCTCTACCATTCAGCAACAACTGACGGATAATATGAGCTTCATGGAAGAATCACGACGGAGGACAGATCGATCCTTCGAGTCCGTTTCTCGCACCTTGCTTGCGATCACAGACGAGCAATCCCGTCAGCAAGACTTCAACCGCCGGCATTACCAGCTTATGGAGGCTACTCAAGGTTCCGTTCTAGGTAACCTTTGACAGGTCAGAGATGCCCAGGCGGCCTTATTAGCCCGATTGGACCGGAGAGAGCAGCATCGTAGCAGATCCCGTCGTCCCAGGCATTCCCAGCAGGACGACGAGGGCACCAGTGGTCCACATCAGTAGTTTTACAGGTTACTCTCCTTATCTTATTTCGAAACATTGGGGACAATGTTCGATTTAAGTGTGGGAGGGGATTTTATTGCTTTCTATTTCCATTTTTAGTTAGTTGTTTATTTCTTGTTTTTGTCTATGTCTTTTTTCTAGAAAATGCATGAGTCTGACGAGTCACCAGTACAGTGTATCCCTAGTGCACCCTCATTTTTCCCCATTTCTTTAGCCCTACAAATTTTTTTTGCAAAAAGAAAACATTGTTGTTCTACACGTTTTTTGGGCTTTAAGACAGGTTTGGATTAGGATGTGGTGACTTAGGTGAACTTTTTGAAACATTAGTATCGTTTTAGCACCGTAGACTTCACGAATATAGGAATCATTCCAAAACCCCATGTACCATGGCCTTAATTATCATTTCCAAATTTGTCCTAAGTAGTTTATTTCAGCAGTCAGCTCCGGCCTAAGCATTTTCTACGTAGGGGACTGATGAACATAAGTGAATGATCCAGTAAAATAAATAAAGAAAAAGGCAAACTCCGGATAGATGACCCTCACAAGGTCGTTTAAACCAAAAAGTTGAATTGTTGCCACAAAAAAAAAAAAAAAAAAAAATATATATATATATATATATATATAATTTTAGCTCTCCCATTGTTAGTTGGTTCAGAGGTATCTGGCGCTGAACTCGGTAGGGCGGATTACGATCTGATCCCCCACAACTGCATTTGGGTTAAATAAAAGGGTTTACACAGTCTTATGTGCCAGAAACCCTACGTTTTGGATCAGAATCACTAACAGGTCACTCTACTATGAAACATGTACGGATAACGGGCTTAATGTGATTGCGCCTGAATGAAAAGGACCCAAAAAGAGATGAAGAGGTAGGCCTAGTTATTGTGAGATGATACGGTTGATTAATATAAGAATGAAGTTTATGTCCGCCTCTGCGGATAAGTGTCATTACGATACCCTTGGTTCACTTAGTAATTGTCACTGCATCCTGACTTGAACTTAGAAGCCCTTTTTGCCCGAATCACGTGTCAGCACTAGTTTCCTTACTTTGAGCTTTAAATGTTTTGCTTGAGGACAAGCAAAGGTCTAAGTGTGGGAGAATCTGATGACACTGAATTTCACCGTATTTTTGACTCCGATTTCGCATGCATTCTTAGTCTTTTAATGTCATTTTATTATGTTATTATTATGTTTTTCTTTGTTTTCAGGTTTTTAGTCTAATCGGAGCCCCGAGCGAGAAAAGGAGCCGAAATGAGCTAAAATAGAGAAAATCAGCATTTTGCACTTATGGCATCCACTCTGGCGGCCGCCACAGGGTCTTCCATGACGTGGCCATGTCTCAAACTCCTCCCAACTGTTTTTCCCCACGATCTCCAACTGCCCAAGTAATTTTACACTCATGGCGGGAGCCATGGTGTTGTGGCGGGCGCCACAAGAGCAAAACAAGTTCCCGCCCAAATTCAAATGCTAGGGGCATCCTTGTCTTTTCCACATGTTTCCTTGCCTATAAATAGGACTTTAGATTTTCGTTTTTCTTCATCCAAGCTTAGTTGTTCATAAGCATATATCAGTGTAATAGTGGTAATCGCTTCACATCGAGGTGTTACTACATTCGAGAGATCGAGTCTGTAAGAGGCTGTGAGATTGAGTCTTGGAGCACTCTGGAAGGAAGTTAATCCGGCCGCCATTTTACTTTCAGTACGCATTTTATTCAACCACTCCGATTGGAGCAGGTTTTTATTACTTTACCTTATGTCAACTTTATTTCTTGCATTGTCTTTTAATTTCATTTATTTTCCGCACTGCTTTACTTTCATTTACTTTCCGCACTCGCACTACTTTCATTTACTTTCCGCACCCGCACTTAAATACTTTTTTATGAAAAATCTAAAAATGAACTTTTACTTTACCATGTCTGGCTAATTTTATAAAGGTTAGAATGTGAAGATCATAACTGAACCGATAATCTGTACAATTGTTAGTGGAAACACTTAAGGGCTATTTTAACTTTCAATATAAGTTTTCCTGCTCTTAAATTCCGTTGGGTAAGATCGAAAGCCGTCCAACGCCTATCTAAACTTAATTGTTTTTAAACTATTTCAAAAACAGTGAAAGCGCTTTGTTTAGTTTATTAGGAGTTTTAAATTTAAAAGGAAAAGAGATTTTAAAACCATTTTCAGACGCGTTAAGAAGTTTAAAGTCTGGTTCGTAAGAACCTCTTTTTTTTAGAAAATCCAGGTTAAAATACTTTTCAACTTGGTCAAGATACTATGTTTCTTAAAAATAGGTTTACTACTCTAACGCAATGCGCGCCTTTTTATCCGTGACAATAAGAGTGTTTGATTAGGGGGTACAACTCGGTTCTGAATACACGAAAGCGACAATTCCTGTCAAATTAGTTCTTTTCAAAGTAGAAAACATTGCCCGTAAGTAGTTCTATTAGCAAGTACTTGGATTATCAATTGGTTGTGTGAATTACATTCGAACCTGTCTTTATCAATTAATTTTAATTACTTTATTTACTACCGTGCACTCTTCAAAACTACTATTTTCAATCACCTTAGATACACACCTTAACAATAGATAGCGATAGATTGACACTTGGTCTCTGTGGATACGATAATCTTTTATATTACTCTGACGCGTTCGTACACTTGCGAAAAAATACGCATCAGCGGACATTCCGATCTCAACGGTAAGTGATGTTCCACGATGCTGGTATCCAACCCTGGCATATCCTGATAGGACCAAGCGAATATATCGGGAAATTCTTTGAGAAGCTTTATCAAACTCTCTTTGGCAGTTGGACTGAGCAGTGCCCCAATCCTGATTTCTTTTCTCTCTTTTTCTGAACCCAAGTTTACCGTTTCCAACGGCTCTTTGTGAGGTTCAATGGACCTTTCCTCTTGTCTGAGTAGTCGGGAGATCTCTTCTAGAATTTTGTCGTCATTTTCTTCTTCAGCCTCGAATACTGGGAACTCAAAGTTGGGAGAAGGCATTGGATCGTATGTTTCAACGGGGTTTAAAATAAGCAATCTGCATGACGTGATGATTCGTGTTTAGAAGAGATAGAGAAAATGCAAGAGTGTGTACAGTGTTTTATTTTACTGCTTGTTTTTATTTTTAATTGTTTTTTAGGATTACCATTTTCTGAAAAAGCAAAAAGAGAAAACAATAATTAATGCGGAAATTACATAACGACGTTATTTTATTAATGAACAAGTCGATCCTTGAAACTACAGCCCTATAAAACAAAACTTTGTTGCTTTGGGCGAAGCGAAGAGGGAAAATTTACAGAAAGCGAGCCCTATCAAAACATCCGTTTCACCTGGGCAGGGTGAAAGGTTAAAGATGGCAATTACTTTGACTGATGAACAATCTTCGGAACCTCGACGGCAACCCATTGGCGGAGAACTCCTCGGTGAATCACAAAGTCTGGCACCTTCCTTGATTTGTCTTCAGAAATAACGCTGATTTCTGGTGGAGCAGGATCATTGGAATCTGTCTCCCAGGCAGAATTGTCGTAGGAGGATTCCTCTATTGTATTATGCAGAGTAGTTGTGCTCTCAGTTGTATCTCCCCATCCAGTAGGCTGGATGTCTTCGAGCCTGATACGAGAGCTTTCGGTAGCGGTGTACTTGACCATATAGTCATATTTCCCACTCGGTTGTCCCAAGGTGTCCCACACTTCTTTGGAACTGGAGGAGTCATCTCTCTCGATGACGTTAACCTCAGGAAAAGCATAGTTGATGAATTCAAGTCCTGCAAACGTTGCAAATTCATCTTCATGTTGAGTAGTTTCTGAATGACCTAAGTGTTGATCCCATGACATGGTGGGGACACAGGTATTCTGTTCAAAAACGGTCAGCTGATTTTCATTGTTCGACTGACTCTCTTGCCCCAAGTTTCCTGGGTAAGGCTGCCACATTGGCAGACCATCCATTGGGCCATAGTAATTGTGGTCAAAGTTGTCTTTCATCAGAGTGTCCTCCTCTAATGAATTTGGCGGAGCACGACATCCTTCCGGATCACAATCTCCCTAGATCATTTCGACGTCTGACCTTGGTATAAATCTCGGACTCTGTGCGGGATAGAAAAATGGCGTAGGCACCTCTTCCTGAGACATATAACCGTCCTCGTTCAGATAGGACTTCCATTCTTCATCTGTGTCAGAGGGATCTTCCTCATTGATAGCATGTACTGCTTGAGACACTGGGTGAAGAAAACCTCCACTGTGGAAGAAGTTTTGAAGGGGATGAAGACTTTCATCGTTGGCAGCTGTCTGGGTACAGGTTGCAGAAAAACCAAGACCCTTCTTTGTTTTATTGTCAATAGGAATGACAAGCTGTCCCCATCCTGTTGTATCGGTACTCTCGACCGCTTTAATAGCATCATTGTATAAGGAAATCGAGGTTCCTCCTCTGAACTGATTGTTCTTGCTCACCGACAGTGCTTGGAACTGAGTTCCAATAACCTCCTTGGGTTCTATACTAGTAGACGATGACAAGTTGCTTACAAGCAAGGCTTGTTCCCCGCAAACTGTGACAAGTTGATCGTTCTTGACGAACTTTAGCTTTTGGTGGAGGGTCGAAGTGACCGCTCCAGCCTGATGTATCCAAGGTCTTCCTAATAAACAACTGTATGTTGTCCGGATGTCCATGACCTAGAAATTGACTTGGAAAGTGTGAGGACCAATAGTTATGGGAAGATCAACTTCGCCGATAACTGTTTTTCTGGATCCGTGGAACGCTTTGACGACGACCTCGATTCTCATCGGAGGGCCTTTGAACGATAATTGCATCAAAGTGGACTTCGGCATAACATTCAGGGTTGACCCTGTGTCTACCAGTACGCTGGCTAAAGCATCGTCCTGGCAGTTAACTGTAATGTTGAGCGCCATGTTATGACGGCGACCCTCTTCGGGTAATTCCTCATCACTAAATCCCAAATTATTGCAGGAAGTGATGTTAGAGACAATGCTATCAAACTGTCTGATTGTTACATCCTGTTCCACAAAGGCTTGCTCCAAGACTTTCTGTAGAGCCTCCCTGTGGGCTTCTGAACTGAGTAATAATGATAATACCGAGATCTTTGAAGGAGTTTGTAACAGTTGATCGACAATGTTGTATTCACTCCTTTGGATGAGCTTCAGCATCTCATCATTATTTTTCAAAAGGTCGGGATTACTGGATTGACCGACTGGTGGATCAGGAGTTTCCGTCTGAAGTTCCTTTTCCTTGTTAGGTTCTCCAACTCCTCGGTTGAAGATTCTACCGCTCCGTGTTACACGACTGATGTCTGCAATATTCACGACGGAGGGTAATGGAATTTCCTTTCCATTTTCAATTGTTGTTGCACCGTATTTGTAAGGGATAGCCTTAGCTGACTCATACGGTAACGGTCCTGGTAGATAGATAACTACAGAAGCCTTCTGATTCTTCTGACCATCATAAGTAATCTCGATCTGTTCCCGGTTGGGAACTTTAGATTCGTCAAGTAGAGGGATAATGGCAAAAACATCCCTGGTCCTGTGATGACCAGAGATAGTGGCAACATCCTCAACTTGCTCGGCAAGGTAGTTCGGCATCCAGTTGATGGGTCTAGAACCCGTATATGGGCGAATCTCTCCACTATCTACCTGACCCTGAAGAGCTGCTCTCACAAAGTAACACCCTTGGTTACTTTCCAAACAGACACCGCAACGTTCATAGTTGTGTGGTGGCACATGGCCTCGCCCACTTTGAATACAATGTAACCTCACTAGGTTAGCTTCCACAGATCGGACATCCTGACTCTGACGCCGAGTGGGGTTTCTGTTATTGATACTAATCTGCTGAGTATCTTCATCCATATAAATTGGCATCCACCAGTGATTTAACAAGTACTGAAGTGCCTCCTGGACAAGGGTACAACCTCGATCATTTTTGCAACTTGCCTTACAGCTTTGATAGTCATGTGATGTTAAGAATCCGAGTCGGACCTGCTCAGCATGTAACTCTACCAGGTTGGTATTCATCACGCGAATATCGAAGATCTGAACCATGTTGATTTGATAGGAGTTCCTATCATGGTAGTCTTGGATCCATCCAAGATCCATCTGACGCTGGAGGGCCTCCTGTATGAAAGAGCATCCCTGTTTATTTACCGAACAAATCAGATAAGAACTGTAATCGTGCCGCGGCAGATTATGATACTAGCTTTGCCTTGAGTGCATCGCCACCAAGTTGGCATTCATCGCACGGATATCGTGGTTCTGAATGACGTTAGAATTCGTGTAAACCATGTTAACTCCATGAACTTGGTGCTCTTGGATCCATCCGAGATCCATCTATTCCTGTAGAGCTGCTTGCACCACAGAACATCCTTGATTGTCTTTAGAGCAGATATCACACTGGTGATAATTATGAGGTGGCACATGGCCATATCCACTCTGTCTACAATGCATCTTGACCAGATTGGTTTTCAACAAGAGTACATCGTGAATTTGATAGACATCGTTAGTCTCTCCTTCTATCAAATTGACTGCAGCCTTCTCGTGTTAAGGCAGCGGATTCGTGAGAACATTTGGATTCGTATCCTTGAAGGATAAGACCCCGCTCCTAACAAGTTTTTGCACGTCGGACTTGAAATTGAGACAAGTCTCTATGTTATGCCCTGGACCTCCTTGATGATAAGGGCAAGTTTGATCCACCTTAAACCAAAAAGGCGGATTTTCCGGTACTGTAAGAGGAGATTTAGTCTGAATGTGCCCCTTAGCCAGTAGTAATGGAAACAACTTTGCGTACGACACGGGTATAGGATCAAATCCTGGTGGCCGTGTTGTACGGTTGTTGTTGTATGGAAGACGAGCCTGCTGAAGAGGCTGTTGTGTCCTTTGCTGATCAGGTTGGCTCTGTGCAACCTGAGGTTGATACGTAGGAATAGACGCAGGGTTGATAGAAGGAGTCACAGCTGCTACCGATTGATAACATCGCCTTTGCTTTCTGAGAGAGATATTCCTAATATCTTGCTCTTTTTTCTTAGGGAGAGCACTACTGTATTTTTTAGTACCGCTCGTCGATCCAGTGTCTTTTACCAAACGTCCTTCTCGGACGGCTTCCTAAAGACGTACGCCCATGCCAACCATTTCGGTGAAATCACTGGGCGCACTGGAAACCATTCGGTCATAGTAAAATGAGCTTAAGGTCTTTAAGAAGATCTTTGTCATCTCTTTTTGCTCCAGAGGTGGACAAATTTGAGCGGAAATCTCACGCCACCTTTGAGCGTACTCCTTAAAGGTTTCCTTATCCTTTTGCGACATCGATCTGAGTTGATCTCTGTCGGGTGCCATGTCCAAATTGTATTTGTATTGTTGGACGAAGGCAGTGCCAAGATCTCTGAATGTGCTTATCGTGGCACGGTTTAAACCCATGTACCATTTGAGTGTGGCACCGGTTAAACTATCCTGAAAGTAGTGAATCAGTAGGTCCTGATTTTCCGTCTGAGCTGACATCCGCCAGGCGTACATCACCAGATGGCTTTGAGGGCAAGAGTTACCCTTGTACTTTTCAAAGTCGGGCACTTGAAATTTGTGCGGGACTTTCACATTTGGGACCAAGCAGAGATCTGCGGCGTCCTTTCCAAATAGATCCTGACCGCGAATGGCTTGCAGTTCCTTCTGCATTTCCAAGAACTGCTCCTGGAATTCCTCCATTCTGCAAAACATAGTTTCCTTCTTACTAGAAGGTTTCTGTGGAATCTGTCCTTCCAGGACAGTGTGTACCACAGGGGGTGGTACCGTGACTATGGTAGTGAGTCTTGGCGTCTCCCGAAGTTTGTAACCTTCAGGAGTCTTCAGTATGCCTCTGGCATCTTCGCTTTCCCAAAGTTTGTAACCTTCAGGCCCAGCGGCTTCTGTTGTGATTCCCTGATCTTCAGTGATCGGCGGAACATATCCTTCCGGGATATAGTTAACAGGCATGCCCCAAGGACGATCTTTCAGTATTTGATACCTAGGATCATACTTCTCCACTATGGGCGTTGAGGTGATCTCTGAGATCACAGTTCTTTGTAGTTGAGCTTCTGCCATGGCTTGCATGTCGTTACGAAGCTTCCTCATATCCTCCCTCAGAGCGTCGATCTCTTCTTTCAACTCTCTGTTTTCTTCCTCAAGATCATCCATCTTTTTTTGACGATTGGCCCGAGTATTGTACGAATGAGACGGTTTGACTCTAGAATCGGGACACAAACGTGAGATTCGTAGGTAAGAAGAATACGCGATGTGAGAATAATGAATGCAATGATTATATTAATTATTTTTTGGTTTAATCAAAATAAACTTCGACAATTAGATTGTAAATATCAAACAGTGGGGAAACCCCTTTTTATTGAATTCAAAGGATTAGAGAAATGGAAATACAGTAGATTACAAAGTGCATAAACAAGAACCTAAACTAATGGGTCCTGAGTCCTCTCTGAAGAGAAATCGGGTGCTGATTCTGGTATCTTCCTTTTCTTTGACCGGGGCTCTTGGGCAGTTGTCGGGTTTTCATTCCTTTGCCAGGTGAAAGGAGCGAGCAAATTCCATTGGTCATCTTGATTCTCTACAGCATGTTGCTCCAAAATTTCAATCAGACCATCCTTATCTTTCAGTAGTTGCTGTATTTTGATGCACTCCACGTCGAGGGTGCGGTACTTGTTCTTCCAAGACCTTCTCTCCTTTTGAACTTTGTTGAGAGTAACCTGAAGCATTTTAGTTTCCGTCATGAAGTACATGACAGATTCCCTTGGCGGAAGAATTCTGTAACGAGGATAAGGCACCTTTAGCTTTAGAGCTCTAGTTTGTACCCAATGGAGATAAGGCTCCACCGAGACACAGTCTGGTTTTCCCAGAGACTCTCGTCCTTTCTTATGAACATGCTTCCAAGCGTGCACTATTTCCATCTTTAGTTCTCTGTCATTTTCTCCTTCCTTGAAGAAAAGACCTTCCAGATGAACACCCTGTGGGACGTGTCTCATCGGGTATCCAAATTGACGGCGAACCAACACCGGATGATAGTTGATTCCTCCCTTAATTACTATAAGGGGTACGTTGGGGAAGTTTCCACAACGGTCAATGATCCTGATTCCATCATAGATCCTATTACACCAATCTATATCAGAGTTGGCAAGAGACATGATCTTTTGCGACCAACGCAAGGCACTCTTGCAATCCCAAAAAGCAGCAGACTTGGGCAAGTGAGAGATAAACCATTTGTAAAGCAGAGGTACACAACATGTGATCTCCCCTCCGCTGTACAAATTTCCCAAGTGTACAGAATGATACGCATCTGCGAGCAAAGTCGGCACAGGGTTTCCAATGAGAAAAACCTTAATGAAGTTGATATCGACGAAATTATTAATGTTGGGAAACAAAAATAACCCGTAGGCGAGCAAGACAAAGACGCTTTCAAGAGCAGTCACGTTTCCTATACTGGCAAAATACATGGCTTTCTTTGTCAAGAACTGGGCTGGCAAACCTTGGATGCCACCCTTGGTAGTTAGGTGAGTCCTGACCTCAGACTCGTCCAAATGAATTGCTCTTGCAATGGTCTGATTCTTTGGAATTTCTTCCAGTCCAAAAAATAGAGCTTGATCAGTAATGTGTAGATCAATCAGATGAGAATACTCCTCCAGCGTTGGTGCGAGCTGGTAATCTGAGAATGTGAAACAGTGATAAACTGGATCATAAAACTGAATGAGCACATCCATGATTCCCTCAATCACATGGACTCTTAACAGTGGTAGCAAACCTCCGTGTTTGGCTCTGAAGGCCTCTTGGTTTGTGATCATCCTCGCCAAACCTCTCAAATCCTCTAGCTTTGGAACCTTGAAGGTATACCTATGAGTTCTCCTTCTACCGAAATCCATTAGTGCAATCCTTTTCTCTGATATTTGCAATCACAGTCTCAGTTTGATTTGAAAAACAGAGAGACTAGAAGAGAAATTTTTTTTGTTTTAATGTTTTTTAAATGAATGCATGAATGCAGCACACAAAAACATAGAAAAAACATGGGGTCAAAGGGTTGTTGTCATGAAGTCAAGGCTCTACCCATCCCCAAAGGTTTATACTAGGGTGATTTTTGTACCTGTACTCATTATCATCAGCTCCTCCCAGGAAAGCAAAACAACAAGCAGATCACCAGCGAGTTGTAGAGCAATCTTAGAGTAAGTGCCATTCACCGAGAATAGATCACCAGCCTCAAATGAGGGTAGTATCGCGTAACAACTATTCCCGATAGTTTCCGCACTACAAAAGGGTTTGGCTCCTCAGCTTCTCAAACATCACAATCGGCCCATTGTCTAGGTGAGAGAATGGGTTGCATTGGTCAGCCTCCACTGAGGTTGATGGTCGACCTCGTCGCCATCATTTATCTTAAGTGTATACTCGATCTTTCCACATGCGGCATCACACGCATTCCCATTAGCAAAAAAATAAACACGTATAGCAATTAGGAAAAGCATTATATATATTTGTCCTAATCATCCTAGACTTTTAAAAGCTAAGAATCTTAAGTTCCTGACAGAAAATGGTTTCCCGGCGGAGTCACCAATCTGTGGTTTCATTCCAAATTAACGGCGTTTTGACCTAAGATCCTAGTGACGTCAAGGTTTCCACAAAAAAAAAACAAGATTCCTAAAGAGACCTGCGTAGTCCCCAGCAGAGTCGCCATTTTTCTATAGCGAGTGATTTTTGGATGTGGTTGCGAAGCACGATCGCTCTGGTACTACAGTTCGATTAATTTTTTATCCTATTAAAGCTGATGAAGGAAAGTAAATAGATGTCTCCAATTAACCCTGCCTGCATACTGAGATTAAACAGTCAAAACTGTTGGTTTACAGATGCTACAAAGATTCGGGGTTTCTCCTAGGTTATTTTGTTGACGAGGGGTGTTTTAGGCTATCGGTTGAGATGTTAGGACGGATATATATGAAAGTATGGGATTTTGGGTTTTTGTTTAGTGTGCTCGCTAAGATTTTTCTTTCAATCTTATGCCTACGTAGTCCCGTTTACCGAAACAGGGAAATCAGAGCGTTCGTAGTTCCTCCTATTCTATGGGAGGAAATGGTTGTTTTGGTGTCTTGTTCAAAGCCCAAGACGTGAAGCGAAAGGTGGTTTGTATCTTGTTCAAAGCCCAAGATGTGAAGCGAAAGGTGGTTTGTATCTTGTTCAAAGCCCAAGATGTGAAGCTGAAGGGTTTATTTGTATCTTGTTTAAAACCCAAGATATGAAGCTAAAAGTGTTGACCTTAGAGAGAATTTGTCATCTCTAAAGAGGGGTTTGTCTGTTACGACTGTTTATAAAGGAGAATTACTTTAACCGGGATTTGTGAATCCGGCAATGCCATAATTTCCTTTATAGGGGATTTCAACCTGAAGGAGAAGACTTTAACTCAGTGTAGAGTAATGCCATCTTTCCTTAGGAATTTCTCATACTAAAAGAGGGACATTGGCATGGATGTAGATGATCCAGAGGCTTGCCGCTTACAGCAGTTAGATGGAGGGGAAGGAGTTGTTGATGTTTGTGTACTGTGAACGAGGCACAACTTTGATGCTAAAAGGTTGATTGGACCAACCAGTGGTTTTCTTATACAAAGCCTAAGAGGAGGCTATTATGTGTCTCGTACAAAGCCCGAGAGAGAGGCTAAAAGGTTTTGACTCAACGAGGGAATCTTTTAGTATCTCGTATAAAGCCCGAGATGGAGGCTAAAATTTGTTTGGCTCAATAAGAACCTTTTTGTATCTCGTATAAAGCCCGAGATAGAGGCAAAAGGTTGATTGACTCAACGAGGGAATCTCTTATGTGTCTCGTACAAAGCCCGAGAGAGAGGCTAAACGTTGTTTGACCCCGCTGGGGAGAATCATTGTTCAAAGCCCAAGAGAGAGGCTAACTTCACGGGAGAAGGGTATTGAGACTGTCCGAGTCTACGGGTTTTCTTTAAGGAAATGGGAAATCCGAAGGGTATTGAGACTGTCCGAGTCTACGGGTTTTCTTCCTATTTAACGGAGGGGTCACTTGAGAATGTCTTTGAGACTCAAGGAGATTAGAATGTCCAAGTCTAGAGTGTCATCTTTTGTACTGTGCTTTGAGAAACAGTAGTAGACTCTATGAAAGGACTGTTCTATGCAGATGACTAATTTATGTTCCTATACCTCTAGGAGGTCGTCGGGACAATTTGTATGAAGCCCAAGAGGAGGCTGGAAACTTTTAAGAAGTCGGCGGGTCCTTGTACGATGCCCAAGAGGAGGCTATCATTCCCGGAGGAAGAGATCATTATACGAAGCCTAAGAGGAGGCTGTGAATACTTCTAAGAAGCCGGCGGGTCCTTGTACTAAGCCCAAGAGGAGGCACGGTTGCTTTTAGGAAGCCTGTGGGTCCTTGTACGATGCCCAAGAGGAGGCCGATGCTTTTAAGAAGCCCGTGGGTCCCCAAACCCCGAGAAATTCAAGGCAAGCCATTCACAAGGAATAGATCAAGTCAGGAAAGTTCGAGAATTTGGAAGAAACTCAAAGATGCCATTCACGGAGAATACATTCATCTCTGGGAATAGAGTTTCTTGACAATTCCTAATGAGGACAGCCGAAGAGAAGACTGTATCTGGTGGACCTATTGGGGATCTAGTTGTCTATTTCTATGAATAAACGAAACGGCGTTTCCTAGTTCTAGACGTAGTGGCCGGGAAAACTCTAAATATCTATACTATTATTACACAGTTGATATGAGTTTATGAAAGAAGACTTACAGTGAAACAGCCCCACAATACAGTTATATGTATATGAAAGCGGTAAATGAAAACGTATAAACACTTACTCGGTTGTAGAGCTTCCATGTTGTTTGGTTAGTTGTTCAACAAAGAAAGATTGAAAACAACAGTATATTCAAAATCAAAGGAGAAACTGTTTTGAAAAAGAAAGATTTGGGGCTTACAGCTCAAGGAGAGGCCCAGGTTTTATCAGTGAGCGCACTGTTTGAATTTGTACAGAGGGACTTATACAAGTGACTGTGGCCCAAAAATTATTTTTTGTACAAAGGGACGGGTCTTACACTCTCTCAAGAGGCCCAAAAAGTTTTAAAGAAAAAGAGTGGGGCTTATAACACGAGGGTAGGCCCAGAGTTTTATCGTATAAAAATGGCGATCGCGCCGAGGTTTTCTTTTAATGCAGAGGGACTTATACAATAAGTGAGACCCAAAATGTTTTTGGTTAAAAGGTGGTTGGGTCTTACACTCTATTAGAGGCCCAAAAATTTTGAATGGGTCTTATAGCTCAAGGAGAGGCCCAAAGTTATTTTTCAAAAGGGCGACGATCGTGTCGTTTGTTTTGACGGTATCGGGACTTATACAATGCAATGAGGCCCAAAAATGATTTGGTCAAAAAAGGATTGGGTCTTACACTCTATTAGAGGCCCACGAGTGTTTGACAATGATTTGTTTGAGTGAAAATCAAAGAAACCCTAATTTTATTCTTTAAAAGTAAATATTTAAAGAAAATCAATGAAACATACCAAATAGGTTTGAATAAACCACTTGTGATTTTTGTTTAAGGTTTGAAAAATGAGGTATAAATCACAAGAGATATTAAAACTCATTTGGTCTTGATTTTTCAAGATGAATATTCATTTTAAAATGTTTAAAAACAAATAAAAGTGAATTTATTCACAAAAATACTAATTATATTAAATAAATAATATAAATTCAATTTTTTGTGGAATAAAATATTTCAACATTTTTGTGATTTTTTGCAAAAAGAACCAATAAAAAATAATTAAAATTGAAAGAGTTATTAATTTTCCAATTAATTAATAAACCATGAAAATATTGGAAAAAATGGCAAAATGTGAAAAAACACAAAATGGCATGGGTGGGGTTTAAACCCAAGACCTCAAGGTTACAAGGCGCGCGCCTTACCACTGGGGTGGTGATACATCCATTTTTTGAAACAAAACAACAAATATACAAGGCATGACTTGGTTTTAGGCCTGGCCCAAGGCAAGTTTTGGCTCAGAAACGTGAAGGTCATAACTTTCTCAATTCTTAATGGTTTGAGACAAAATTTATATGTATCTGGACCAGAATTTCATAAGGAATCCAATGGTGATGGTAGTTTTTTCAGATCACACTCCCTCCTCAAAACCCGATAGTGGTTTTGAAAATGACCTATAAATGCATTTTCTATGCTACAACTTGGTACAAGCATGGATTACATGATGAATTAGCTCAAACACAACATATACAACATGTATGAGATGTTTATGATCAATGGACTTCAAAGCATTGCATGTTTGAAAGATTCCAAGTTGTGAGGCTTACCTCTTTTTTTGAGATTTTGGAGCTTTTGTGTAATCTGTCAAACCTCTTGTTCCAGAAATGATTTGATGCTTTAGACACACTCAAATGATCCCTTAGAAGCTTTTAGGATGATTGGAATTGACTGGTACCTGCAAAAACACAAACAGTCCCTTTCTTACAAAAGGGGTTAAAAGTGACCAAAATAGCAACTCTCTCAAATGGTGTTCCAGATGAGGGGAACCATTTGGGACAGTTCAAGGATGATATTTGGAGTGTGTTTGAGGTTTTATCTGGTTTGGAAAGTGACTGAATCAAGACATGGCTTGAAAAATGCAACAAAAGCCTATTTTGAGGTTTTGAGAGGTGACTTTGTGATTTTGTGATTACAGGTCACTTGTGATAGTTTGCACAGCTTACATATGATATATATGAGGTGTGTGTGTGATTGATTGTGATGAAAAAGCTCTCAAGCTCAAAAACTCAAAGTTGCCTTGCTAAAGAAGGCATTTTTCCCACGAGAAAGAGGTTTTGAGGAAAGCATCTGTTTGATGGCTTTGGTGTACTCAAACTGATCACAATTGAGCTCTATTTATAGTAGAGTGAGTTTGTTTTGGGATCAATAGTGAATGGCAACTGCAGCAGGTGTTTGTTCAATGTTGGCCAATGGAAATCCAAGTCTCCTCCAGCCATTGACTAGAGTTTAGGGCACAGGGTTGTGGTTCCCTTGGTCTTGGATAAGTCTTGACTGAATTCAGTTGCAAATGGCTCAGTCCATGCCACCTTGATGCTTCCATTGAATGCTCCAATCCAAAATTGGAGTCTTGTCCCTATTTTGGCCATTCTAGGTTCAACATGCTATTTCTTGTTCCAAAGACTTTGGAGGCTTGGCTCAGTGATTGTCCCCTTTAGATTCAATCCTCAGAGGTGTCCAAGTGAATAGGAGCATTTGGATTTGGCTGATTTTGGCAAATCGAGCAAAAATGCAAATTCTGCCTTGCCTTGGCAGATTTCAGCAAGGCAACTTTCCAATGTCATATCTCATGACTCAAATTGAATTTGGTAATATTCTTGGTCATTTTGGAAAGCCCTTACATGATACAACAACTGTTTGAACATATTTGGTTTTGATCTCTTTTGAATCCAAGTGAAAAATCCCCCTACATTTGGGAAAAAGTAGGGTAAAATCTGACTTAGTGAAATTTTCACTAAGTGTTGGAACAAAGTGACTTTTCTTGATTTTGATCACTCCATAACTCAAAATCCATGAGGAGTTGGAATTAGGTTTAGTTGAAGTTTTTGTAGAGGGCAATGATATCTACAAATCAAGCTTTGGATGGGAGAAAATGGCTTTGTGGTTTAGGAGTTATGACCCTCCAAAGTTAGTACCCTAGCCACTTTATTTTTAACTAAGAAAATTTTCTAAGTTTTTTATGGTTACCCCTTTTACAAGTTACCCAACTTTTCTTGATTTTTCTTGATGAATGATGATTCAAATCATACATTAACATCATTTTAGGGTTAAAAATCCATTTTGGTGAAAAATCTCAAAAAGTCAAAGTTGACTTTTGTGCACAGTTGACTTTTTATCAGATGAATTCCAAACTGTGCAATTCTTCAAGAAATCATGTCCTTGACCTAAATCAAACTTGATGGACATGTTCCATGGGTGTCATAGGGTATATTGATGCATGTCATAGGGCTTGGGAGCATGTCCTGGTCAAAAGTCAAAGTTACAGTTGACTTTTTCCTTAAAACCCTAACTGTGGTGCAGATGAAATTGAGACTTGTTGCTCAAGCTTCTTGGATTAATCCATTGTTGCAAATGGATCAATATAGTTCATTTGAGACCCTCAAACCCTCTCTTGAGGTCTTGGCTCATGATTTGCCCTAAAAGTCAACTTAGGGGTGAATTAGGTCAAGAAACCCTAATTCCTAATTTTTGATGAATGCATCGCCTGAGGCAAAATTGACTTGATGATTGGGTCCATGAGGTTCCATGGAGTATATTAGGTTAGGTTTTGGATCATTGGCTTGTGCCCAGATGAAAAATTTCCATCTGGAGGCCCTGGTCGACCAAAACCCTAATTTGGTGACACTGTCGATCATGAGACTTGATCCACCTAGAAGGGAGCAGCCTTGTGCTTAATCCTTGAAGTGGGAGTCCTTTTGATCCATTATGGATGTTTGAGAGGTTAGACAAGTTGAAGATCATGTCATTCCTTGATTGATCCTTTGTCTAAGAACTCTAAGAGGGCTTGAAACCCTAATTCTTGATTGTAGTGGATGCTCGCCCATCTTTGGGGAGACTGATGAAGTATAATGGCCCTAGTGGTCAAAATTTGGGGTATGACACCGATAAGGCCATTATTGATTCAAGCAAAGGAGGTCCTGGCAAGGACTTCGACCCAGAACTACCTGATCAGGTTCGGGATGAAGAACAAAGGCTCGATGCTATTTATGTTGATGAGCCTTTGGGTTTTGAGAAGGATCTGTTGGCAAACAATATTCGAATGCTAGCGCAAGATCCTCTTGAAGAAATCGACCTGGGAGAGGGGGCAATAAAAAAGCCTACTTACATCAGTGCCAACATTACTCGACAACTCAGAGTCGAAGTAATCCAACTATTAAAAGAGTTTAGAGACTGTTTCGCGTGGGATTACGACGAGATGCCTGGTCTAAGCAAGGAGTTGGTCGAACTAAAGCTACCAATCAAGTCTGGAAAGAAGCCGGTCAAGCAAAATCCCAGACGTTTTGCATCAGCGATCCTTTCGAAGATAAAAGAGGAGGTCGAAAGGCTTCTTCGTTGTAGATTTATTCGAACGGCCAGGTATGTCGAATGGCTTTCAAACATAGTACCTGTTATGAAAAAGAATGGGACTTTGAGGGTCTGTATAGACTACAGAGATCTGAATGCTGCGACCCCAAAGGATGAATACTCAATGCTTGTGGCGGAAATGTTAGTTGATTCTGCCGCTGGCCACGAATACCTAAGTATGCTAGATGGGTATTCTGGGTATAACCAAATATTTATTGCTGAAGATGATGTCCCTAAAACGGCGTTTCGATGCCCTGTGGCCTTAGGCACCTACGAATTGGTGGTTATGCCTTTTGGCCTAAAAAATGCTAGGGCAACATAACAGAGAGCAATGAATACAATCTTCCATGACTTCATAGAAACTTTTATGCAAATTTACATTAATGATATTGTTATGAAGTCTGTTTCAAGGAAGACCCATATTGACCATCTTCGACAGTCATTCGAAAGGATGCGAAGACATGGTCTTAAAATGAATCCTCTCAAATGCGCTTTTTGTGTGCAGACGGGAGACTTTTTAGGCTTTGTGGTCCATAAGAAGGGGATCAAAACCAATCAAAATAAGACCAAAGCCATCATGGAAGCGAAAGCGCCATCAACAAAAAAGGAACTGCAGTCGCTGTTGGGAAAGATTAACTTCTTGAGAAGATTTATCTCAAATCTCAGCGGGAAGACTCAAGCCTTTTCACCTTTACTCCGATTGAACAAGGAAGGATTCGACTGGGGGTAAGCTCAACAGGAGGCTTTCGACAAAATCAAAGAATACTTGAGTCACTTTGTAATATTGGTACCGCCTTGTAGAAGTAGGAGTATGAGATTATACATATCTGCGTCAGACAAAACCTTAGGGAGCATGTTGGCTCAAGAGGATAAGAATGGCGTCGAGAGAGCCATTTATTACCTTAGACGGGTTTTGAACGATGAGGAAACTAGGTATAGCATGTTTGAGAAATTATGTTTATGCCTGTATTTCTCTTGTACAAAATTAAAGCAATACATAAATCCAGTTGATGTTTATGTGTCATCTCATTTCGATGTTATTAAGCATATGTTATCCAAACGTATTTTGCATAGTCGAATTGGTAAATGGGCCTTAGCATTAACTGAATACTCCCTAACGTACAGACCTTTAAAGGCCGTTAAGGGACAGGTGGTAGCAGACTTTATTGTCGACCACTCTATAAATGAGAATGTGTCAAATTATCTTGAGCTTGAACCTTGGAAATTATATTTTGATGGTTCAAGTCATAAAGATGGCACAGGTGTAGGAGTTTTGATTATTTCTCCTAATAAAATCCCAACAAAATTCAAATATAAATTCGAAGGTGTATGCTCGAATAACGAGGCTGAATATGAAGCCTTAAAAGCTGGACTTGAAATTTTGTTGGAATTGGGGGAAACTCGAGTCGAAATAATGGGAGATTCTGAGTTAGTCATCAAACAGATTACAAGGGAATACAAGTGTGTGAAAGAGAATCTCATCATATACTTTGTTATAGTCAATAGACTATTGAAACAGTTTGAGTTGGTGAGCATACGACATATACCTCGACTGGAGAATCATGTAGCCAACGACTTGGCTCAAATTGCATCTGGGTACAAAATTTCGAAGGAAAAGTTGCAAGACGTAATCGAGGTTAGAGGTAGAGTTGTATAGACCAGATTATCCCCATCAGATTTGGAAGCTACAAAATTAGGATACGCTGATAAAGAAAAGTTTGAAATCTTGGCTGTGGATAATTTGACGGATGAAGATTGGAGAAACCCGATAGTAGAATACTTGCAAAATCCGACGTCATCCACAGAGCGAAAAACTAGGTATCGTGCCTTGAGCTATGTTCTTTTGGGTAACGAATTGTTTAAAAAGACTCCTGAAGAAGTCTTGATTAACTGCCTTAGTGAATCAGAGGCATATTTAGCCCTTTTGACTGTCCATGGTGGGGCATGTGGGCATATCAGGTAGGCCACAAGATGAAATGGCTCTTGTTTTGACAAGGCATGTATTGGCCTACCATGTTGAAGGACTGTATTGAATTTGTTAAAGGGTGTCGAGAGTGCCAAGTGCATGCAGGTATACAACATGTTCATGCAAGCGAATTACACTCTATAGTCAAACCATGTCCCTTCAGAGGTTGGGCTTTGGATTTGGTTGGCGAGATTCGACCAACATCATCTAAGAGTCAAAAATACATTTTGGTAGGTATTGACTATTTTACAAAGTGGATTGAGGCCATACCTTTACCAAATGTCGACCAAGAGGATGTAATTGAATTTATTAAGAAACACATCATCTATAGATTTGGAAATCCAGAAACCATTACAACGGATCAGGGGTCTGTTTTCACTGGTCGAAAGATACAGGAATTCACTAAAGAAATGGTTTTCAAGTTGCTAACCTTTACACCCTATTATGCCCAGGCTAATGGTCAAGTGGAAGTAGTGAATAATGTGGTGATTGGGTTGATTAAGAAACATGTGGGAAAGAATCAGATAAATTGGCATAAGACATTAGACCAGGTTCTCTGGGCGTGTCAAACCTCCCCCAAAGATGCAACTAACACTACTCCTTTTCATTTGACTTTTTACCACGATGCAGTTTTACCTGTAGAAATCTACTTACAATCAACAAGGATTCAAAGGCATCATGAGACCCCTTCTGAATCTTATTGGAATATGATGTTAGATGAGTTGGTAGATTTGGATGAAGAAAGACTTAATGCTTTGGAGTTATCAAAAAGGCAGAAGAAAAGGGTAGAAAAGTCTTACAATAAAAAGGTTAAAGTTAAGACTTTCTCTCCTGGGGAATTGGTTTGGAAGGTAATTTTGCCTATGGATCGAAAGGTTAGATCTTTAGGAAAATGGTCCTCTAAGTGGGAAGGTCCTTTTCAGATCATACAAGTTTTTTCAAACGGTGCCTATGAGATTGAAGAAGTAGATGAAGATAAAAGAATCTTGAAAGTAAATGGTAAGTATTTGAAAAAATATAAACCTGTACTTCAAGAATTAAAAATTATCTATGAATAATTGTGGGAAAATAGGTCAAAGCCAACATGGTATAAAATTTCCAGAATGGCTCGATTCATTACATAAAAGCCTCGAAGGGCTGAGAAATATTGTGCTGAAACAAATAGATCGAAACTGCAAATTAAAAAGGGAGTTTGTTCTCCATCTCTAGGTACTCCGACTTTTGGAGCTCAAGGCATCTCTCGCATGAGTTTTTGTCAAGCTTTAGTGCTGCAACCTCTCCTTCCAACTGTTGAGCTTTATCAAGAAATTCCAGGGCGAACTTTAATTCTTTGACTATTTCATATTCATTAGAGTCTCGCAGTTCAGTGTTGCGTTGTTCAGCCTTGGAGATTTTGGTTTGCAGTTCTTCAATTTGTTTTTTCCATTTAGCAATATCTGCTTTATTGCCTTCGATCTCCTTAGCATGTTGCTCTTTCATCTGCTTCAGTTCTCCTACCCTAGCTTCTGACTCAGCAGTCGCAGTCCATGCAGCAGCCTCACTCCCAGACTTGGTTTCAAGTACATCGTTAATCTGAGGCAGTTGTTTTAGGTCGGTGGCAATTTGATCAATCATAGTGCCAAGTTTCAAAATGATGGTGGCGATTTCAGGAGAAACAGTTTGAAGATTGACTTGCTTAAGAAGGGTCTTCAATTCAAGCGATACAGTGGCCTCAGATTCCAAAAGATTGAAGAGGTTACCTTTGAAGACTTTTTCCTTGATCTTTAAAAGGACCTCATTTGGAGGTTTGCTCGAAAATTGACCTCCAGAAGCCGTCGAAGCACTCACACTGCTATCAGAGGAACTCCCTCGTTTGCTGAGAACAATTTTTAGGTACTCACGAGGGTTGGTGGCCTTAAGACGTTTAAGCTCTTCCTCAGAGTAAGCAAAAATTGTTTCTGTCAAAGGTTTAGCACTCTCTGCAGTCACAATAACCTTGGGAGCAGTAGTTTGTTCTTTTTGGACTTACTCTTTGCCAGGTCCGCTGCTGGCTTTATCTTCGACGTCCTTGCCATCTTCACCATCGTTTTATTGGTCACCGTCATCATCATCATTGTCATTACCTTCATCATCATTAACATTTTCGCCAGTTTCAATGTGGAACATTGAGTGTTCTTCCTCTTCTTCTTCCATTTCCTCCTCTTGGACAGCAGCATCTGGATCGGCGTTAGCTGGGTCTTGGTTGCTCATGACTTCGACCACCGGGGAACCACTGTCAGAAGATTTTTTGCCCAGAGTATGGCCTTCATCCATAGCCGCCGTCTCTTTACTCACTTCTTCAGGATTGTCTTGCTCCTGATTCTCCTGCTCAGAATCACTTGTTTGAGATTGTTGTGTAGAGGAAGGTGGAACTTCTTTCATAACAGGTTTGTTGGCTGGGGCAGGAAGAGTAGTTGGATGAGGAGAGTTTGGAGTTGGTTGGGTCAAAGCACCTGTACCCTGAAATGACAAATAAATGGGGTCAGAATTAAAACAAAAGAAGGCTAGTGAGGTAAACAGTTTAAGAGAAATTACAATTACCTTAAGCTCTTCGACTCCAGGACTGGAGTTATCACTATCAAGTTGAGTGGAGGTTGCCTTCGATGTGCCTTGAGGAGAAAACTCCAAGATCCTTCGAGTAGTGGATGCTTCAGAGACCTTCTCTACCTTTACTTTAGGTTGGTTCGAAGTCTCAGTAATCTGGAGTTTCTTTTTTCTCTTCTTGGTTAGTTGATTATCAGGGGGAGATTGATCCTCATCGTCTGACTCAAGCACAATTTGGGGAGTAGCCCTTCTGGATTTTTTCTTTTGAGGGGTTGAAGGTGGTCTTCGGGAACTCTAAAAAAAAATCAAAGTATTAGAAGACATAATCATACACAGCACAATAAACGTTAAGGAATGAAGGTTACTCTTGTGGATTGTTCAGTCTCTTCTTCGACGGGTCTTTTTTCTGTAGGTTTCTTTATTTTTACAGCTGCAGATACACAAAACAGTAACACGTCAGTAAGAACAGTCAAGTAAGGGAAATATAAAGTTCGACAATCTATATTCTGCACCTTCATAGATTTTGGATTTGATGCGACCATCTTCGATACCAATATGAAGTGGTCCTTTGAAACTATCTAAAGTGTACTTAGTCGAAACCACCCGCTGAGCCTTTGGTTTTGACAGCTGACGAAGAATTTTTATAGAATCCCCACAGATGAACAAGTCTGGAAATGGAGGGGCAAGGGTCACTCCAAAATCAGCAGATGGCAGTCGAGGAAATTTGGGAGGAAACATATTGAAAGTCGTTTCGTAGCGTTTCTCAGGAGGAACGTACGAAGGGATCTTTAAGTTCTCAATTTTCTTTAAAACAATTTCCTTCAAATTAAGGCCAGCTTCGCAGACGGTTCAACTAAGATCAGTCGGGCGATAAATAGTTTCAAAGTACTTTTGGAATGTTTGGATTTCCTTGATGTGGGTAGAATTACCTTTCTTGGTTTTCTTCTGCACGTAGAGAAAAGCTTTGTCAATCAACAGTGTGAAGGAAGCAACATCAAAGAACTTCTCAGTGTAGTACTTCGACCACCACTGGTAAAATTCTGAGGTGCAGAGGTAAATAGGCTCAAAATTGACTGAAGTGAGGAATGCTTTGTAGGCATAACGAGCCATTTAAATTGCAGCCAGCTCTTCAGTGTAGCAGGTGTGATGGAGAAGGATATTGTTGTACCCCAAATTTTACCTCTTAGATGTCATAACATCTTGCATAGACATTTAAGATCAATCATATGTGCATTGTTTAACTAACCCATATCTTGTAGTTTGTTTTCTCTTATGTTTGAAACTAGGGTTCTCATAGAGAGATTCAAGGCCTCCTAAGGTATTCTCTGGCCCCATACAATCATCACAAAGCCTCACTAGTTGTTTGGAACCAAAATTTCAAGACTCTGAATCAGGTCAAGTCAACAAAGGATCACCAGACCAAAGTGTGGAATTAGGGTTTTTACTTGAGGAATCAATGAAGAATTTTGTCATGTTAGGTCAAGTTTTACTTAGTTCATCAACCATTTGAGTTACCTATATCCAAGAGGTCTCACTCAACAATAATTCAAGGTCATCAAGCTCTCATCATGAGATGTTTTGAGCCCCAGTCTCACCCTGCCTCCAAATTAGGGTTTCTGTAAGACATATGGATCATTGACTTTGATTTTCATCAGGAGGTACCCTCAAACCCTAAACCATGACTCCATGAGTTATTAAACATCCCTATAGGTCTTCTATGAACTTTGGATATGAAGAAAGAAGCAAGATCACAGAGGTTTATCTCAGTGCATTCACAGTCAAAATTAGGGTTTTGACTGAAACCCTAATCTTTGGGATTTTGATCCAAATGGAATCTCATTTGCCTCAAATCATCATAACATGTCTTATTGATGATTTAAAGTGTCAAGATCAAGTTTCAATAAGTTTCTTGCAAAGGAATTAAGTTTATGATCATTAAACTTTTCATAGGCGGAAATTCCCTCTCTTGTGATAACTTGAAATGATCATAATTTCCAAACCACACATCCAAATCGAGTGACTCAAAGCCCAAATGGAAGCTCTTTCCAAGATCTTCCAAGTGTTAAATATGACTTTTCTCCTAAAAATGCATGGCTTTTTAGTTTTGAAGCTTATAAGCCAAACTGAGCCAAGACTTAGTGAAATTTCAGCATCTTTTGCCCTAGTGACAAGCTAACTTTGACCCAGTTTTTCTCAAAGATCCAAGCCTCAAATCAAAAACCCTTGGTCATGAAAGTTGCGGAGGGAAATGAGAGCTTTCTAAAGAGTACTAGAACTCCCCCATCCATCAAGGGAGCTAGGAGTTTCGAAGGTCCAAAGATGAGGGTTTCATTCCTTAACATTCAAGAAACCAACTTTTGAGTTTTAGTTCAAACACTTCTCTAACCATAAGTTTTGGTTATTTCTGAGTTCTAATGACTCATTTAACATTCAAACAAGCTTCTCCACGAAATTCAAACTGATTGGCATTAAAATATTGATTCATGACTTAGTTGTGCAAGTAGGAAAGAGAGAGAAATTTCCAAAAAAGCAAGGAAACATTTGTTTATTCCTTGAGCCTCTCCCCTATCAGTTCTCAACAGTATTTTCTCAGGCATTCAGAGATATTTGGAAGATTTACCTCTGCAATTGGATGCTTCATACGAAATGGAAAGGGTAGTGTTGGCATTTTTGGCATAATGCCCATGCCTTGCATCCTCCTACTTTTCCTATAAATAGCAGCTCAGTTTCCTTGCATTTGTCACCAACAATATTCACAATACATCCTAAAATAGCTCTGAGTTTGGATTCTTGCAAGTAAAAGAGGAAGGAGGAGTGCTTTGGGAGGTTTTACCAGTTCAGCAAGGAAAGATATTTGTTCACACTTGAAGTTGCAGTGGACATATTCCACTTGGTAACATTCCTCTCATCATTTATTTTCCTGCTCATATAACATGTCTATCATCATCATACCATTGTTCGAAGTACTCATATAATGTGTGTTCATGATGTAAATATAGTGTGTGTTTAAAATTTGTGCTCCCCTTCCATCATGGCAGGCCATATGGAGGTAGGATAGGTAATGTTGTTTAAGTTGATGTGTTAAGATAAATGGCTATCTTACTTTCTGTTCATAACAGTAGGAGTAATTTATATTGGATGATAACTGATTCCTTATACTGCTCATTGACTGCCTGCTTTCAACTCATGTAACTCTCTTTGTTTGTTACACTGCCAAAACCTAAATATCAAATGGTCATGTAATTGTCTTGGATGTTTTGGTTGAAACAAGAGAGGTGAGTTTGCTGCCAAGAATCATCCCATTATGGTCAACTTGCCATTTTGTACTTTTGTAATTCGTAAAGTTTGTTTCTTGCTGGATTGTTGACCTTTTCTAATTTGAGTCTAAGATAGGTAATAACTGATTGAATATTTGTTGGCAAGAAAACTCAGTATTTTCATTAAAAGTATAACTCGTGGTACTGTTGTCATCATACTGTGTGTTCCATATGTGTGCAACCTACTGATATGGTGTGTGTTCAAATATGCATACAAGCATTGATATGTTACTGATCCTTACACTCAAGCTGTTTTTCATGTGCTAGCCATGTTCATGGTTTGTTAGACCTGTTTCTAAAGATGGGAATTTGGTACTGATCATTCATGTTGAGGTATTGTTTGGTATCCATCCACCTGCCTGTTTAAATCTCACAAATATATAGTATTTATACTATGTCATGACATTTTGGATTGTTGTTGAAAATCAAGTTAACGTCGTATGCTAGGACTGATACATGAAGTTGTTGAGCCCTTGATGTTTTGTTTCAGTGTATTGGTGTCTTATTTATAATTGTTGACATATGGACATATTGTTTTGCTTACCTACTGTCTGCCTTTGCTTATTAACATGTGTATGGGATAATACCAAGTTTACTTGAGCCAGTTCTTGTCTCCTTTCATTGAGGTTTGTCAACTCTCTCATATTTGTGGATCTTACTTTGATATACCTTTACTTGCCATGATATGTCATGCCAACTGTTTGAACCAAACTGACCTGTGCATATAAGACTAAGGCATGAACTGTTAGCATTTTGAAGCTTGTGTATGTTGCTATGTCATAATCATGCCATATAGCCTTACCCATGATTTTGTTTTGTGATATCATATTGTTTCTGCATACTTGAACTATTACTTGACAAATACCTTCCATGACAATATATGGGCATATGTCTGATGCATCTATATTTCATGTAACTTTGTGTACCTAAGTGCCATAGTGTAGTTAAAATGTTTGGAGTAGCATAAATGATTGACAAACCTCAATGATGCATCTTTACTTATGTCATGCCATGAACATATGTCTGCTACCATCATGCTATACCTGGTGTTCAAGACATGTATGCAAATTTTCAAAATACCTCTTGATGTGTGTCTGAGTTAAGAGTGCTACTAAGCCTTGTGTTCAATCTGTGTGCATAAATTCCGCTTGGATGTGTTGCCAAAATAGGTGAACCATTGCCTTACATTGTGTTTAATTGGTGTGTGCAAATCTACTGTTATTCTCTTAAAAGTGTTAATCTGTTGCCATGTTTAGCACTCAGTTGGTATGTACATGTTGATGTCATATAGCTTGTTTCCTGGATTTTTTTGATATCATATTCCACATGCTTGGGCTATTATTTGGTAAAACACATTCAATGATAGTATAAGATCACCCTCCTGAGGCATCCTTATTTCATGATAAACTAGGTGTCAATAGCATGATTTAAATGTTTGGATTGGTATATTTGTTTGACAAGTTTTTTTGATTGTATCTTTATGATTGTACCATGTCCTAATCAAATTCTAAAGATGCTCTCGTTGAAGTTTGTATACTTTGAAGTTGTTCATGTAGTGCATCCTGTTTAGTAAGCAATATAATAATCCCTGCTGAAAATGCATTGGCCCCAAAACCTGATTAGGGACCTGTCATAGAGATGATCATTTTTTTGTCTCAGTCTGCTTTAAATCTTTTGGTTGCCATTCACTCTGAGATGACATGAATTGTTGTTAACTACTTAGCATCTGCTTCTAAACTTGTTTCGATTAAGAAGCATGAGTAAAGATTGAGCTGGTTATAGCAATGTTTGACAAGACTTGCATAGAACCTACTAATCTTCATCTTTTGTTCATGTCCAAGGTTATAAAGGAATGTAGAGGCATCCTTGGTTTCTTGTTCACTGGAAAAACAAATGTTTTCTTTCTGATGCAAGTTTTAGAATTTCTTCATGTCTTGACTGCAAGAGTTATTGTTGATGTTTGTTGTACTCAATTCATATGCATATTTCAACATCATTTTTCTGTTGTGATTTCACATTGCCTGCTGCTTTGGTCTTGATATGTGAGTTAACATCCATAGCACAAAGTGATAATTGAAAGAAATTGGGAGTACTGCCACATCAATTTGTATAACATGATTATTACTTGTTTGAATACATTCTTCTTTAATTTTTAGTGTCAAGCCATCAATAAATCATTGATAACATGTGTTATGAGCTAAAAGAAAAGGATTTAGATCTTTTTTTTTTTCGAAAATGGATGGATAAATAAATCACTTGTCAATACATGTGTTTGGTTTGTTGAGTAACTGGTAAGGCAGGTTCTTGCGCAGTAACAAGTGTCTTTTCCTCCCAAGATTTATCCAAAAATCATAGACTTATGATGACATGATGTGGTTCTTTTGGTTTGGCCTGCGCCCATAAACTTGTAACATTATTGAGTCATATTTGTTATCGGATGTAACAGCCACCCCATTGGCAAGCACACACTTCCACACGCGCCTTTGACCACTTGGACGGGGGTTCGAATCCCCCTCGCCCCCGTCCTTTTGTTTTAATTTTATGAAAACGCCCTTGTTTCGTATATATTGATTTGTTGCCATACAATGTTAAGATGCACAAATGGTTGGTTTGGTAGTGGTTTTGGGCTGTACACATCAGGTCACGGGTTCAATACCCATGAGAGTCATTTCCCTTCATTTTTATCACTTGTTTATTTCATGTTTTTTGGTTTATACCTTGAGTTTAAAAGTTCACAACTTGCTCATTTTTCACTCTTTTTGATCCATTCTTTTTTCAAAATGTTCCTTAACATGTGTATTTTTTTATTATGGAAAGAAAATTGTAAAAATAATTATTTTTGAAACATTTATCAATGTTGAAAGTGAATGGCCCTTTTTTAGGGTCTTATAAGAATATCTTGATTTCTTTTGTTCCTTTTGCCATGTTTACTTGTTTATGTTGATCATTTGAGACCTAATGTATGTTGTTTAAACCTTGTATGATGACTTGACATTGTATGCTTTAATCCACCTTGTTTCATTAAAGTTTAAATGTGTTTTCACATGAAAATATCCTTTGAAATACCATGAGATCTCCTTAGATCATTTACTTTGCAACATTAGTTTGTTTGATCAAATATGTTACATGTTGATGTCTTGAAACTTGAATATCATGTTTGAACCACTTTTAATTGCTAAATGTCTTAAGTATGTCACCTTTGAACCTTGACCTTTAAGATGTTATCACATTCCCTTTTTATCTATACCACTCATGCTTGTTAAAATATTTACATGTTATCCCCTTTGAGTGTTTTGACCTCTACCATGCTCTTACTTTCATCTTGTCCTTGATATTTGTTATCTCATAACTATATTAAGATTTCCCCAATTGAGGTAAGTTCTTTAGCTTCTCCTCCTTAACCCTCATTATCCCCCTGTTCCAAAGGAAACTTCACCTCATTTGACTCATGAGTCAATAAACAAATCATACACCATCTTGGCCTCCTAAGAGCCATCTTCCCCCTAGGCCTCCTAAGAACCTTTCTCTTTTTCTTGGCCTCCTAAGAGCCATGAATCATAATTTAGAAATAAGATAGAGTTTCTAAACTCTATGTGATTCTCATCACTTTGAGTATTCACTTCACCCCATTATAACTTAGACTTAGAGAGTTTCCTTAAACTCTAAAAATAAGCTCACACTCATTTCCCCTTGGAACTTTGGCCATAGTCAATGGTTCCTCAAATCCACCCTTAGTTAGGTGAACTACGGTTGCTCTGATTCTTTAGTCAGATACGTAGGCACAAGATGCGACGTCTTGGCGAGCAAACTTAGTGTACATACCCTTAGGTCTTTACCTTTACCCTTTAACGGATTTATCTTAGCAAGCAAACATAACATAACACAAACGAAACAAGAGGTTCCTGTAGAGTAATACAGATATTAAGGGTGCTAATACCTTCCCTTAGTATAACCGACCCCCGAACCTTAGATCTCCCCCTCTCAGGTTTTCTCGATCTTGAACCTTTCCTTGTGATAAATCAAAGTCGGTGCTGAATTTTATGTTTTGTGATGCAAGTTAATTAATAGCTTGTTATCCGATTCTCACCGCAACAGAAATGGCGACTTCATTGGGGACTTCACCGCAAGTTAATTAATAGTTTGTTTATGATATTTATGTTTGTTTGCTATACTTGTACATATCTGTATATATTTGTATATCTGTTTGTTTGGGACCTTCTGTCTGGCAGGGTGCTACTATTGAGTGGTGAGATAAGTCCTAACCCGGACTTGAGAGTACATTTGATTAGGATCATGGACATAGTTAAGGAAACTTCGAGGGAGTAATCCTAAAGGAGTTGACTTGAAGTTCCACACTCAGTTGAGGCCCTCTTGGAGTTGGTATATGTTGAACGAGCGATCGTGAATGCATTACCACTTCGACCTTGGTGCCAGGGATACCGATGACCTTTAGTTACCCTTTTACCCCACTTGGCTTATTTAGGATGTAGTGCGATGACTATGAGGGAGTAATCCTAAATGGTTGCTACGCGATACTACACTTAGACGAGACTCTCTTGAGAATTTTATTGATTACCAAGTAATTGGGAAGTCGATAAAATCCGAAAGATGGGTTGTCGACTCTGGGCACTTTTTAGAACCCTGTTTTGCAGCTGATGAACCCATAACATATACCTATTTGGGAAGGGTAGACCATGGCTCCATGCTTGTGACCTCCGACCCTAGGCCCTTTTTGTTGCATACATATATGTGTCTATCTGTCTATGTGTGTTTTGTGTTGCATACATTCATTCATACATCTCATTGCATCCATTGTTGGTTTCAAGGAACTCGAACGTTCATTCCTTTGCAAAACAAAATCAATAGAGATCATGGATTTTAAAACAAAACTCTTCAATTTTCCAAAAAATTTCGCAACTTGCCTTTGAGTTCCTTGAAACCACTTGGCTTGTATCTGCATTCCATACGCATTCGCATCTCATTCGCATTTCTCAGTCTTGAGTCTGTCCCTCTATGTCTGAAGGATACCTAGGTTCTATTCAAGACAATGGCGACAATGAATGAAATTCTGAAGAACCAGGAAAAGTTGAAAGAGGAGGTCAGAATCCTCAAATGCCAGATGAGTTGGGTTCTGGGAACTTTGCAAGCTCTAATGAAAAAAGAGGATCACATTCACCCTATCACGCCAACATTCAACAATCAAGCCTCTGTTTATCAACCACCAATCTATCAACGAGCGCCCAACGCTCCTGCTTATCCACAATGGACTCAAGCTTCTCGTCAGAACGTTCCAGGTAAAAGACAGGGTGGTAGGCCTCTGATTCCTCCCATTCCTATGACGTTTACAGCGTTGTGTCCTTCTTTGGTGCAACAAGGATTAATAACTACAAGTTCATCAGGCCCACCTCCTGATCCGCTTCCACCTTCTTACAATCCCAATGCTCATTGTCCATTCCATGAAGGTGCACCAAGCCATGATTTAGAAGGTTGTTTTGCTTTGAAGCATATTGTGAGGGATTTAGTGGAGAGAAATATTTTATCTTTCGATGACTCTCAGCCTAATATCAAGAACAATCCTTTGCCATCTCCTAAGGATCTCCCATGCCCAGGATTTGTCTTTGAGGAAACCTCATGCCAGCCAACCTTTGGTCTAGTTCCTGCACCAGAACGTAATCATCATCAGGTGTCTACCGAAAGAATGTTTCAGCCTCCTCGAGGTTCTCGGAAGCAAGATAAGAAGAAGTGCTCTGTCAAAAGGGGCAAGGTTTACTACACACCTATCCCGGTACCACTGAGAAAACGGTTCCCACTGCTGATTCAAAACAATTTGGTGACTCCTCAATCTTTCAACCCTGTGCCAAGACCTTGGCACAATGCAAACCTGGCCTGCGACTTTCATAAAGGGGCTAAGGGGCATAGTTTGGATGGTTTCCTGGTTTTAGAAGTGACTGTTCAAAATCTAATCCACAACAAGGACTTGATCTTTGAAGAAGATCATCCAGAAATTAAATGCAAATTCCACACTGGGACAAGGGGGCATCCCATTGAAGAGTGCAGAGAGTTCGAAGCAAGGCTGCTAAGTTTTCTAAGGACACTACAACCTCAAGAAAGTATGTTAGATGTCTATGTCTCCACTCTTGAAGCAAAAGGAAAAAGGCTTGCTAGGCCTCTCAAGATTTTGTATCACAAGGAACTAATGATCAGTGGCAAGGGTGATCCCCCGCTTGGGCCCGAAAACTGAAACCTTCTAAAATCAATTCGCCAAAGCTGGCTATATTTTGTTCATTTCAGTATTTTCATTTGTACTTTCTTTGCACTTTGAATATGTTTTGCTTATAAGCTTTGTTGTACTTTCAAATTGGCAAGATTAATAAATGTTTGTGCATCTTTTGGTTAAATCCATTCGTTTCACTCATTTACTTTTATGTTCATAAAAACAAATATATCTTTATCTTGCTTCCACTTATCAATTTGCTGTTAAGCAAAGATTAGGGAGGATGATGAGAATATTATCCATAATTGTTGTGGTATGCTTTCGATTAAACCTTGCCGAGGATGTAAGGCATTGTTTCAATTCCCAAACACTGGAGAAATAAGGAAGATAATCCCTCGTTAACCCTTCGAGCCTAGAAGTAGGAGTTTTCTTTCCTTACACAAAAAACCCTTAAATCTCAACCTTGGGGTGGGTAGTTCTCAGTTTAACTCGATTATGCACTCGAATGCAAGCGCTTCATGCATGACACCAGCAAGCTCTCTCAAATCAAGTGACAATAAAAAAGACGAGGTCGCAAAACCTCAGAAGACAAGAAGAGGTCTCAAAACCTCAAAGGGAAAAAAGAGGTCTCAAAACCTCAACAAAGACAAAGAAGAGGTCTCAAAACCTCAACAAAGACAAGAAGAGGTCTCAAAACCTCAGTGAAGACAAAACGAAAAAAAACAAGGTCTCAAAACCTCAAGCAAAGACAAGAAGAGGTCTTAAAACCTCAGCAATAAAGGATAACCAAGTTCTGCAAAGAAAGTAATGACTACAAAGGTGTATGAATTATAGTCAACTATCATCAATTCAGTTCCTAACCTAGAGAAATTTGAACATATAGCTTGAGTTAACTGAGTGTAGGATTGGAGTTCATCATGAAGATTGGGTGGGACAAATAAACTTTAAGCCTTTATCCTTTGTTTCGTAAACCGTGAACCAGGCCACGTTATAACCCTTAAAAGACCTAATTGAGGCAAGGTTGTTTTGAAATCATACTACAGCAAGGTTGATTAACCTGACTCCTAATGATCTTTGCTATTTGCGTGTCTTGATCCCCTCATCTGTCATTCTGTAAAAAATTAGATCCACTTTGTTTTGATTTAATCATTCCACTGTGTGTGTTTCCATCAAACTTTGATTTCAAAAGCTTGCATGAATTTTGCATTAAAATTGCCAATTTTTAAATGAATAATACTTGTTTGCAAAAATAATTCAATGTCGAAGAAATCCCAACAAATACAGCCAGCTGGGGAAATTGACTTGATAAAAGAAGCTCAGTCAGGGGCAACCAAGCAGAAGGATCTGCCATTCCACCATTCCAAGAGCTATTGAATCAGGGGCAAAACTCTTCAAAGTTTAGAATATTGGGGCAAGTCTTCTTGAGGTCATCTTATGACAAGTTTGGACTCCAGTGACCCACCAACAGGGGCAAGTTTGTTTCTCCAGTAGTTTCTACCACAGTCAGAGTACTTTGTATTATGAATACAGTTTAACTGGGGCAGTTACACCGAGGTTCATTTCACTTCAAAAGTTTGAAGATATGGGAGCATCTGGTATGCCAATTCTTCTGTAAAATCCTTTTGACGACTTACTCTCACAAGAGAAATTAATCAGAAGCAGTCAAGTCGAGATTCGGTAAATCTCTAAAGGGCCAATCAGTCTGGGGCATCTCTTTCACAGATCAGTCAGTCTGAAGAACAAGTTCGAAGACTTTGTTGTACAAATGCACTTAATCTGGGGGCAGTTATGTCAAAATTCATGAACTTCTCCAAGAGTTTGAAGATATTGAAACACCTTGTATGCCAATTCTTCCGTAAAATCCTCTTGATATTTTTCTCCTGACAGACCGTGTAATCTGGGACAGATAAGTTATACAGAACCACTCAGCTTTGTGATTTCTTTTTGCTAGCTCCCCATTAAGTTGTTTACTTCAGCTAAAACTTAACAATTCCCAATGGATCTTTTCCCTCCAGTGAAGAAATCAAGCTCATAATTGCAATCCTAGTGAAGTCATGATGTTGTACCAAGTGAAGTGTTGTTCTCACCAGAGAAAGTTGTAATCTTGAAGTAGAGCCACACGTTCTGCTTACTCATCCCCAGTAATGGTCCAATCTGGTGAGTTTGGCTGGGTATACTTGTTGAGATGTTTATTTCATCTCCAGTTTTGCTTCTTGTATGTTTTGTTAGCATAAGCATAAACATGATATAAGCATCATATGCATAGCATCATATGCATAGCATCTTAGCATATCTGCTTCCTTTTCTGGTGTTTACCTATTTTGGTTCACTTTGGTGTTTATCTCCCCAAGTGATTGGGTTTGTCTATTCTCTCCAATAGAGTTGTCAGCCCTATGCATAGAGTGCCCATCCTTCTGAATTCCCCATAGAGTTTGATTCTCGTGGATGATGGTTGGTTCAGTTATCTTTTCCACATTTGGATAAGATAAATCCGCATTTGAGTTCATTCCTCAATTGGAGTCTTGTTTGACCGTTTCTTTCTAGCTTGTTCCTAGATTGAACTTTAATCCCTGGCAGTTGTGGTTTCTGAGCCCATCTTGAACGTGCATTTATTTTGCACTGTTGTCTCGCTGGAAGAATCTTTTGCAGAGCCTCATTGAAGACAATTATTTCTCCAGCAGTGTTGTAATATCAACATCTCTTTGGAATTTATACCCAACAACAAGTGGCAATCTCATTGAGAAGCTTGTTTTGCTATCATTACCTTCACAACAACAAGTGACAGCCTCTTCTAAGAAGCTTATCTATCTCTGGTACTATTCAACCTTTTTGCAAACCACAATTGGTATTCCCCAGGAAGTCTAATCTTCATTTATGCAACCCTGGTATTGACCTATCTGATACTTAATCTCCTCACATGGATACTATAAGTCCAGTAATCGCTGGCATTATTTTTCAGGTCAACTATGAACCTTGGTCACCTATGAACCAGAACTTTGGTCACCTATGAACCTTAAGTCCAGTCATCGTTGGCATTGTTTGTTTCAGGTCAACTGTGAACCTAAACATAATTTCAGGTCAACTATGAACCTAAACCTCAGGTCAACTATGAACCCGTTGTTTGAAGCCAGGTCACCTATGAACCTAAACCTCAGGTCAACTATGAACCTGTTGTTTAAAACCAGGTCAACTATGAACCTAAACCTCAGGTCAACTATGAACCCGTTGTTTGAAACTCGGTCACCTATGAACCATAAGTCCAGTAATCGCTGGCATTATTTTTCAGGTCAACTATGAACCTTGGTCACCTATGAACCAGAATTTTGGTCACCTATGAACCATAAGTCCAGTAATCGCTGGCATTGATTTTCAGGTCAACTATGAACCTTGGTAACCTATGAACCAGAGCTTTGGTCACCTATGAACCTTAAGTCCAGTCATCGCTGGCATTGTTTGTTTCAGGTCAACTGTGAACCTAAACATAATTTCAGGTCAATTATGAACCTTGGTCACCTATGAACCAGAACTTTGGTCACCTATGAACCTTAAGTCCAGTAATCGCTAGCATTGATTTTCAGGTCACCTATGAACCTTAAGTCCAGTCATCGCTGGCATTGTTTGTTTTAGGTCAACTGTGAACCTAAACATAATTTCAGGTCAACTATGAACCTAAACCTCAGGTCAACTATGAACCATTGTTTGAAGCTAGGTCACCTATGAACCTAAACCTCAGGTCAACTATGAACCCGTTGTTTGAAACCAGGTCAACTATGAACCTAAACCTCAGGTCAACTATGAACCCGTTGTTTGAAACTCGGTCACCTATGAACCAAAATTCCAAGTTAACTATAAACCTTGGTCACAAGTCAACTGTGAACCTCGATTCTTATCCAACTCATATTGGTTCGTTAAACCTTATCCCCAGCTAAAAAGTCCAGTCATCTTTCATCATCTGGCGCACGCAGAGTTCGTCTCTATCTTTTCTGGCTTTTCTTGAAGATCCCGTTTGAACTCTTCAGTGTAAGAAATCCCAGAAAATCTTTTGATGGATGCTTAACCTTTTGTTTCAAAGTGATTCTCAGTGGTGATCATGTCTACTTTCTGGTTTCGTGCCCAGTAAGAGTATGTCTTTATTACCCCAATGTCGTCCGGTCACATATGAACCCGTCGTCCATCTCCCTAGATTCTTCCCAGTGGAGAATACCTCTCTGGCTACTATTTCCAATGAGGATCTGTAGGGTCTCCCTCAGTTCACTTCTATCCCCAGTATTTCCTCATGGTCTCCGCCAGTGAGTCTCTTTTGTTTGGTTAGCCTGTATCCCCAGCGAGTTTCCCTCATGGATACTAACCTTCATCCTTCCCCGACGTACTCACCTGGGGTCGTTTACTCTTTATCTCTGGTGTCTGGTCTGTCTGCATCTTTGCACTATCATGACGTCATATCATCATACTAGAAATTCATGGCATGACAGCATTTGTATGTCCGTCGCTTGTCCTTAGCATCTGCATTCCATCTAAGGGCAAAATTTTTGGTTTGCTATATTTAAGTACCTTTCACCTTGATGTCCCGAGGATTTCCTTTCCTCGTACCATCCGGTAAAGCTGTTTAAATAGGGGCAACTGTTGTACCCCAAATTTTACCTCTTAGATGTCATAACATCTTGCATAGACATTTAAGATCAATCATATATGCATTGTTTAACTAACCCATATCTTGTAGTTTGTTTTCTCTTATGCTTGAAACTAGGGTTCTCACAGAGAGATTCAAGGTCTCCTAAGGTATTCTCTGGACCCATACAATCATCACAAAGCCTCACTAGTTGTTTGGAACCAAAATCTCAAGACTTTGAATCAGGTCAAGTCAACAAAGGATCACCAGACCAAAGTGTGGATTAGGGTTTTTACTTGAGGAATCAATGAAGAATTTTGTCATGTTAGATCAAGTTTTACTTGGTTCATCAACCATTTGAGTTACCTACATCCAAGAGGTCTCACTCAACAAGAATTCAAGGTCACCTGGCTCTCATCATGAGAAGTTTAGAGCCCCAGTCTCACCCTGCCTCCAAATTAGGGTTTCTATAAGACATATGGATCATTGACTTTGATTTTCATCAGGAGGTGCCCTCAAACCCTAAACCATGACTCCATGAGTTATTAAACATCCCTAGAGGTCTTCTATGAACTTTGGATATGAAGAAAGAAGCAAGATCACAGAGGTTTATCTCAGTGCATTCACAGTCAAAATTAGGGTTTTGACTGAAACCCTAATCTTTGGGATTTTGATCCAAATGGAATCTCCTCTGCCTCAAATCATCATAACATGTCTTATTGATGATTTAAAGTGTCAAGATCAAGTTTCAAGAAGTTTCTTGCAAAGGAAGTAAGTTTATGATCATAAAACTTTTCATAGGTGGAAATTCCCTCTCTTGTGATAACTTGAAATGATCATAATTTCCAAACCACACATCCAAATAGAGTGACTCAAAGCCCAAGTGGAAGCTCTTTCTAAGATCTTCAAAGTGTAAAATATGACTTTTCTCCTAAAAATGCATGGTTTTTGAGTTATGAAGCTTACAAGCCAAATTGACCCAAGACTTAGTGAAATTTTAGCATCTTTTGCCCTAGTGAAAAGCTAACTTTGACCCAGTTTTTCTCAAAGATCCAAGCCTCAACTCAAAAACCCTTGGTCATGAAAGTTGTGTAGGGCAATAAGAGATTTCCAAAGAGTACTATAACTCCTCCATCCATCAAGGGAGCGAGGAGTTTCGAAGGTCCAAAGATGAGGGTTTCACTTCCCTAACCATAAGTTTTTGTTATTTCTGAGTTCTAATGACTCATTTAACATTCAAACAAGCTTCTCCAAGAAATTCAAATTGATTGGCATTAAAATATTGATTCATGACTTAGTTGTGCAACTGGGAAAGAGAGAGAAATTTCCAAAAAAGCAAGGAAACATTTGTTTATTCATTGAGCCTCTCACCTATTAGTTCTCAACAGTATTTGCTCAGGCATTCTGAGATATTTGAAAGATTTCCCTCTGCAATTGGATGCTTCACACGAAATGGAAAGGGTAGTGTTGGCATTTTTGGCAAAATGCCCATGCCTTGCATCCTCCTACTTTTACTATAAATAATAGCTCAGTTTCCATGCATTTGTCACCAACAATATTCACAATACATCCTAAAATAGCTCTGAGTTTGGATTCTTGCAAGTAAAAGGGGAATGAGGAGTGCTTTGGGAGGTTTTACCAGTTCAGCAAGGAAAGATATTTGTTCACACTTGAAGTTGCAGTGGACATATTCCACTTGGTAACATTCCTCTCATCATTTATTTTCCTGCTCATATAACATGTTCATCATCATCATACCATTGTTCGAAGCACTCATATAATGTGTGTTCATGATGTAAATATAGTGTGTGTTTAAAATTTGTGCTACCCTTCTATCATGGCAGACCATATGAAGGTAGGATAGGTAATGTTGTTTAGGTTGATGTGTTGAGATAAATAGATATCTTACTTTCTGTTCATAATAGTAGGAGTAATTTATATTGGATGATAACTGATTCCTTATACTGCTCATTGCCTGCCTTCTTTTAACTCATCTAACTCTCTTTGTTTGTTACACTGCCAAAGCCTAAATATCAAATGGTCATGTAATTGTCTTGGATGTTGTGGTTGAAACAAGAGAGGTGAGTTTGCTGCCAAGAATCATCCCATTATGGTCAACTTGCCATGTTGTACCTTTTTAATTCGTAAAGTTTATTTCTTGCTGGACTGTTGACCTTTTTTAATTTGAGTCTACGATAGGTAATAACTGATTGAATATTTGTTGGCAAGAAAACTCAGTATTTTCATTAAAAGTATAACTCGTGGTACTGTTGTCATCATACTGTGTGTTCCATATGTGTGCAACCTACTGATATGGTGTGTGTTCAAATATGCATACAAGCATTTATATGTTACTGATCCTTACACTCAAGCTGTTTTTTATGTGCTAGCCATGTTCATGGTTTGTTAAACCTGTTTCTAAAGATGAGAATTTGGTACTGATCATTCATGTTGAGGTATTGTTTGGTATCCATCCACCTGCCTGTTTAAATCTCACAAGTATGTAGTATTTATACTATGTCATGACATTTTGGATTGTTGTTGAAAATCAAGTTAACATCGCATGCTAGGACTGATACATGAAGTTGTTGAGCCATTGATGTTTTGTTTCAGTGTATTGGTGTTTTATTTATAATTGTTGACATATGGACATATTATTTTGCTTACCTACTGTTTGCCTTTGCTTATTACCATGTGTATGGGATAATACCAAGTTTACTTGAGCAAGTTCTTGTCTCCTTGCATTGAGGTTTGTCAACTCTCTCATATTTGTGGATCTTACTTTGATATACCTTTACTTGCCATGATATGTCATGCCAACTGTTTAAACCAAACTGACCTGTGCATATAAGACTAAGGTATGAACTGTTAGCATTTTGAAGCTTGTGTATGCTGCTATGTCATAATCATGCCATATAGCCTTACCCATGATTTTGTTTTGTGATATCATATTGTTTCTGCATACTTGAACTATTACTTGACAAACACCTTCCATGATAATATATGAGCATATGTCTAATCCATCCATATTTCATGTAACTTTCTGTACCTAAGTGCCATAGTGTAGTTAAAATGTTTGGAGTAGCATAAATGATTGACAAACCTCAATGATGCAACTTTACTCATGTCATGCCATGAACATATGTCTGCTACCATCATGCTATACCTAGTGTTCAAGACATGTATGCAAATTTTCAAAATACCTCTTGATGTGTGTTTGAGTTAAGAGTGCTACTAAGCCTTGTGTTCAATCTGTGTGCATAAATTACGCTTGGATGTGTTGCCAAAATAGGCGAACCATTGCCTTACATTGTGTTTAATTGGTGTGTCCAAATCTACTGTTATTCTCTTAAAAGTGTTAATCTGTTGCCATGTTTAGCACTCAGTTAGTATGTACATGTTGATGTCATATAGATTGTTTCCAGTATGTTTTTGATATCATATTCCACATGCTTGGGCTATTATTTGGTAAAACACATTCAATGATAGTATATGATCACCCTCCTGAGGCATCCTTATTTCATGATAAACTAGGTGTCAATAGCATGGTTGAAATGTTTGGATTGGCATATTTGTTTGACAAGTTTTTTTGATTGTATCTTTATGATTGTACCATGTCCTAATCAAATTCTAAAGATGCTCTCGTTGAAGTTTGTATACTTTGAAGTTGTTCTTGTAGGGCATCCTGTTTAGTAAGCAATATAATAATCCTTGCTGAAAATGCATTGGCCCCAAAACCTGATTAGGGACCTGTCATAGAGATCATCATTTTTTTTGTCTCAGCCTGCTTTAAATCTTTTGGTTGCCATTCACATTTGAGATGACCTGAATTGTTGTTAACTACTTAGCATCTGCTTCTAAACTTGTTTCGATTAAGAAGCATGAGTAAAGATTGAGCTGGTTATAACAATGTTTGACAAGACTTGCGTAGAACCTACTAATCTTCATCTTTTGTTCATGTCCAAGGTTATAAAGGAATGTAGAGGCATCCTTGGTTTCTTGTTCACTGGAAAAACAAATGTTTGCTTTCTGATGCAAGTTTTAGAATTTCTTCATGTTTTGACTGCAAGAGTTATTGTTGATGTTTGTTGAACTCAATTCATGTGCTTATTTCAACATCATTTTTCTGTTGTGATTTCTCATTGCCTGCTGCTTTTGTCTTGATATGTGAGCTAACATCCCTAGCACAAAGTGATAATTGAAAGAAATTGGGAGCACTGCCACATCAATGTGTATAACATAATTATTACTTGTTTGAATACATTCTTCTTTATTTTTGAGTGTCAAGCCATCAATAAATCATTGATAACATGTGTTATGAGCTAAAAGAAAAGGATTTAGATCTTTGTTTTTTTTTTTAAATGGATGGATAAATAAGTCCCTTGTCAATACATGTGATTGGTTTGTTGAGTAACTGGTAAGGCAGGTTCTTGCGCAGTAACAAGTGTCTTTTCCTCCCTGGATTTCTCCAAAAATCATAGACTTATGATGACATGATGTGGTTCTTTTGGTTTGGCCTGCGCGTATAAACTTGGAACATTATTGAGTCATATTTGTTACTGGATATAACAGCCACCCCAGTGGTAAGCACACACTTACACACGCGCCTTTGACCACTAGGACGGGGGTTCGAATCCCCCTCGCCCCCGTCCTTTTGATTTAATTTTCTGAAAATGCCCTTGTTTCGGATATATTGATTTGTTGACATACAATGTCAAGATGCGCAAATGGTTGGTTTGGTAGTGGTTTTGGGTTGTACACATCAAGTCACGGGTTCAATACCCACGGGTGTCATTTCCCTTCATTTTTATGACTTGTTTATTTCATGTTTTTTGGTTTATACCTTGAGTTTAAAAGTTCACAACTTGCTCATTTTTCACTATTTTTGATCCATTCTTTTTGCAAAATGTTCCTTAACATGTCTATTTTCTGATTATGGAAATAAAATTGTAAAAATAATTATTTTTGAAACATTTATCAATGTTGGAAGTGAATGGCCCTTTTTTAGAGTTTTATAAAGATATCTTGATTTATTTTGTTCCTTTTGCCATGTTTACTTGTTTATGTTGATCATTTGAGACCTAATGTATGTTGTTTAAACCTTGTATGATGTCTTGACATTGTATGCTTTGTTCCACCTTGTTTCATTAAAGTTTAAATGTGTTTTCACATGAAAATATCCTTTGAAATACCATGAGATCTCCTTAGATCATTTACTTTGCAACATGAGTTTGTTTGATCAAATATGTGACATGTTGATGTCTTGAAACTTGAATGTCATGTTTGAACCACTTATAATTGCTAAATGTCTTAAGTCTGTCACCTTTGAACCTTGACCTTTAAGATGTTATCACATTCCCTTTTTATCTATACCACTCATGCTTGTTAAAATATTTACATGTTATCCCCTTTGAGTGTTTTGACCTCTACCATGCTCTTACTTTCATCTTGTCCTTGATATTTGTTATCTCATAACTCTATTAAAACTTCCCCAATTGAGGCAAGTTCTTTAGCTTCTCCTCCTTAACCCTCATTATCCCCCTGTTCCAAAGGAAACTTCTCCTCATTTGACTCATGAGTCAATAAACAAATCATACACCATCTTGGCCTCCTAAGAGTCATCTTCCCCCTAGGCCTCCTAAGAGCCTTTATCTTTTTCTTGGCCTCCTAAGAGCCATGAATCATAATTTAGAAATAGGATAGAGTTTCTAACCTCTATGTGATTCTCATCACTTTGAGTATTCACTTCAACCCATTATAACTTAGACTTAGAGAGTTTCCTAAAACTCTAAAAATGAGCTCACACTCATTTCCCCTTGGAACTTTGGCCATAGTCAATGGTTCCTCAAATCCACCCTTAGTTAGGTGAACTACGGTTGCTCTGATACTTTAGCCAGATACGTAGGCACAAGATGCGACGTCTTGGCGAGCAAACTTAGTGTACATACCCTTAGGTATTTGCCTTTACCCTTTAACGGATTTATCTTAGCAAGCAAACATAACATAACACAAACGAAACAAGAGGTTCCTGTAGAGTACTACAGATATTAAGGGTGTTAATACCTTCCCTTATTATAAGCGACCCCTGAACCTTAGATCTCCCCCCTCTCACCTTTTCTCGATCTTGAACCTTTCCTTTGGATAAATCAAAGTCGGTGGTGAATTTTATGTTTTGTAGTGCAAGTTAATTAATAGCTTGTTATCCGATTCTCACTGCAACAGATATGTCATTTCTTCTCATACAAACATTTTGGGAGTCTTTGAACCAAACCAACTGGCGAGAAACCAGATTAGGTTGATATGCGATCAAAGAGACTAAACCTCTTCCCAGGTTAAGTCGAAGGGGCAGAAGTCGAGGAGTCAGAAAAGCTTCCCAGATTAATTTTGATTATTCTTCCTGGGTTTTGCCAGATGTGGGGAAAGGCTTGGTGAACCACTCAGGGCCATATTTCCTTTAAGCAAAAGGGGCCATGTTTGAGGTAAACTCATGGCGCCTGGCGAACATTTTGATGAAGCTGAGGAATGTTTGCCTGAGCAACTGACCTTCTTCAGTATGGGTTAAGTGAACTTAGCGGGTCTATTCGACGTGTCGCTCCTTAATTTCTTTGGCTTCCTCTTCGACAGATCCCTTGTTTGGGAGACTGGCTTCAAAAGAAGCATTCAACCAAAGTTGAAGAAGCCAAAAGGGTCTTGATAGTAACAACTTCCCTCCGTCAGCTAGTTCTTTGAGTTGAGCGACACCTTCGCTCAAGGACTCATAAAGGTGCCCTAGAATCATTTCACTCAGACAGACGTCTCGACCATAGTGAAGCTGGGTGGCAAGTATAAGAAATGTTCTGGCTACTTGCAAGGATTTCGAGCAGAAAACGCAGTGCGCTAGTCAGATAGTCAAAAAAGCTATGTGTTCCCGATCAGTAACAGTAGTTGTTTTGGGGTCATAGTAATGCTTGATAAAATTTGTGGAAGTAGGCTTGGCAGATGCAAAACATATCTGGTCCTCAGAATCCAACTCTGGGTCATAAGGTTTTCCAGTCGGTTTCAGCCCAGTGATAGCAGCTACATCGAATAAAGTTGGGGTCATCATCCCACAAGGGAGATGGAAGGTATAATGGGTGTTGTCCCAGAAGTATAGGGATGAGACTAACATGGTCGAACAGTACGTGGGTCCTGTTTTTGACAGCATGATCAGGTCATAGATTCCTAAGTCTTTCCAAGATTAGGCCTTAACCTTTTCTATTTTCGTCAACCAGCTCAAATAGAGATCAACATCTTTGAACGACGAAGTTTCCCTAAAGATCCTAGATCCGTCGTTCATGTACCGCAAGTCAATGTTGTTGAGAGCTACAACATCAGGGGCGTCAGTTTCTACCTTAGGTTTGTTGGCTTGCCCTATTGGCTTTGTCTTATGGTATGAGGGGAAATAACCACTAATTTTTTCAAAATTAGTATCTGGAGCGGATAAAGGACCAGATAATGCATGAGCTTTTCCAGAAACAATGATAGGAATTAGTACCTGAGATTCGTAGATGGCCCTCTTCTCCTTATCAAGTGATTCCGGGATGCATTATAAGTTTTTAACTATCTTGGGCCCAGCAAGCGTAGCGAAAGGAGGAAGCAGAGATTAGGTCTTGGGCTCTTTGGGTTTCTGAGTTCTCCTGGAGTCTTTAACGTTTGAGGTTGAAGATGCCATGACTGAAGAACAAGGAGTTTGGAGTTTGTTTTTCTGAAGAGTTAGGAAGCTGAGAAGAAAGCAAAGAGTCTTGGAAGCGTGACAAAGAAAAAATGATTTGGAAAGAACTATTTAAAGGCTATAGAATATCAACATACCTCAAATCAACATTAAGTGACTAGTGCTGTAGTCGGACACGTGTCTCATTAGGGATGATGGATGGGACGGTGGCAGTTACTACCTATACCCCACTATCTCCTAGGTTTTAGGAGGTATAATGATGGCTACTGATTTGATGTGCTTTGAAAATATATTTTTCAGAAATTGTCATGATGGTCATGACGTCATGGAATGGTTCAGAAGAAACTGAACAGTTAGAACGTGGGAGTGCTAATTGTATCAAATTCCATGTAAGTTGGAAATAAGGCGTCGAATGCTACTATCAAAAAATGACCTTTTCTTCAGTAATATCGAAAAAGACATTTTTGGGGGGCAATTTGTTAGCTCATAATTTCGACGCCTGACATTGGGATAAGAATCTCTCCCAAGAGGGAGAATACGTGGAGTTTTTATGAGGCTTCGACAGAAGTGTGGCTATGAGAAAACTTGGTCGAAAGTTAGCATTTTGCATAAGAGAAAGAGTTTAAAAAGACTTAGAAATATTTCTAAGAGTTTAGAAGACTTTTTCGACCAAAGTTCAAGGAATGGCCGTTCGACGCGAAGGTTTTAAAATTCAAAAAGAGGAGGGAACGGTTATTCCTATCCAATTCTGAAGAGGGACATGTGGCGTTCATCCAAGAGCCCAAGGCATGCACGACGCCAAGTGTTTCGTCCTGATCGATGACTTTTTAGTGGGTAGTTATTTTCTATCATTATAAATAACAAGTCTTAGGAATAATTTTGGTGTGTTCCATTTGTATACAAAATTCAGTGTGCTCAAAGGAATAATTTTGGTGTGTTCCATTTGTATACAAAATTCAGTGTGCTCAAAGTACCAGCGTAGAGAAACAAGCGTGTGAAAATGTATGTTGGGGTAACTCCAGTTTTATGTTTCAATGCAATTTACTAAGTTCTTTTCACTAAAAGTCTCTGTTTTATTTCATGCAAGTTAAATTTATGCATTTACCTGTTTGTTCGACTCAGTCCTTTTTTAAAGCCTTTTCCCTTTTCAGTTATCTTAAGTTTCTTAAAGAAATCTTTGTTCATTTCTTTACTTTGTCGAAATACATAAGTTTGTAAAAGCAATTAGTTTAGTATATGTCCTAGGATTTGTGTGGTCGATCCTGCAAGTCACTCAGTTTTACGTGAAATTGATAGACCAACAGTTGTTTACTATTTTCACCGGTAAACAGAACCGCAAAGACATTCTCCTCTCTTCTTTTCTCCTCCATTTTCAGCCTTTCCTCACTCGCCATAACCATCATCTCCGCCTCTTCCTCCCTCCACAAAACTCCGCCCGCCCTCTTCACCCACACAAACACTCTGCCGTGAACTTCTTCAACATCTCTCACACTTCAATCCTTCCTCCATTATCACACCCACGAAAACCTTTGACACGCTCAATACAACATCCACATCCGACCTCCCTTTTCCACCGTTGACAGCAAGCACGCCAACTTCTTATCTTTCAAAATTAGAGAAAGAGAACACACAGATTCAACAACCGGATTCACTTGAATCTATTTTTGTCAAGTTTTCAAAATTGCAAGATTCGTTTTCTGTTGGGGTTGCTGTCTGTGTTTGGTTAATTTGCATGTTGTGATTTCTTTTCAAGATTCAAATTCGTCGTTTTGCTCTTCGCGACATGTCACCGCAACTCACCTCTCCCGCAGCAGCTCATTAGCAACAAATAAGATGGTTGCGACATCGTCGAAACATCTGATTATGCCACAAGAGCTTGAAGCAGCTCACTACACTATTCTACAACAACTTGGCTTAACTACGCATTGACGAACCATTCACAACACTAGCCCTGGACGTTGCGGTATTGACGTGGATCGTTGTTTTATGTTTTTCGATTTGTTTTCGTTACGAGATTGTTGTATCTCACTACTGGTATTGGTTATGGTGTGTTTAAGTTGTCTTTGTTGGTGAATTACTTAAAGCTGATGTTTGTTTTAATATAGTGAATGCTACCTATTTGGAGTTGGTGCTTCAATTCTTGCATTTCAAATGGAAGTATTTCTCCTCTGTTTGTTTATTTTGATAGGAACAGCATAGCCTTGCTTCATTTCAATACTTCGCTGCCTCTTTTTGGGGGTCTATTCATACTGGTTGATGTTGTTGATTTCAAGACAGGAAGCGATTCGTTACGCACCGTTGGCCTCGAACCATCCACTGCTACATTGAGATAGCGCAACATCTCAACACAACTTCGGCAACACTTGAACACACAACCATTTTAGCAATCACAAATCGATTTCGCATCAACACCAGTCCAACTGTTGAACTGATATGACATGAGCAACACAACAACAACGTTTTCCAGCATAATCCGTCGACGGTAATTGAAATGAATTTTTTCTGTCTCGTTATGTTTTTTGCTCTGATTTTGGTCGCCGCTTTGAGTCGATTATGCCTGCGTATTTTCGGTTATGTTGGCCACATGTTTTTTCGTGATATTGTAGAAATCTGGAATTGAAATTTAAAATCATTGGGCTGCGTATTGTATTCATTTTTTATGCTGCTAAAAACTGGTAGATGTTGTAGAAATATGTGAGAATATATGTTGTTGTTTTGCTTACCATTCTGCCCTGTTTTGCGACGATTCGATTCCATTTCTGTAACATTTCAAATTTGGATGATGTGGTAATACTCAAACAAATCTAATGCTTTTAGTTAATGCATTCAAGTTCTGGTTCAGTTTTGCATATCTGTTTGAATATGGTGATGATTTTGATCTGATAATACTTTGAAAATCTTGATTACTACTGCTAATAATGTTCCATTCCATTTTGGATTCAACGACCTTCTTTATATGCCATGACTTTTTTCCCTATTTGTTGAAATAAGGTAGGTTGGAATTCTTTATATGCATAGCAAACTTGAGTATGCTTTACACATTTACAAAAACTCTGAACAAAACCTCACTGTGAGTTTTTTCTTTGAACCGTGGTGTGTTGCACTTTGGCATGGTGTTTACGTTTTTCCTGTTATGGGGCGGATAGCAAGCTATGGGGTTATGAGGCCCAATGTTTGTGGCCTTGGTATAGATATAATTTTTTAAAAAAATTATTTGATTTAGTTTAGAATAACTAATGGTTAAGGATAAGGGATTATTATTTTAATTAATAATTAATCTTATACTAATTAGATTACTAAAATAATTACGGATTGGTTTTGGATTAAAGTCAAGATTGTATATCCACTTTGATAACCATTTTCTAGCCATTTTTTTTATCCATTTCATATCCATTTAAATCCATTTTTTTAACCAATTACCCAAATAATCAAATATCGAATAACAATTTTTCATATCCATTTGTTCAAAATTCATTTAATCCACTTCATTCACATTTTTCTTATCCAAATAATTCATATCCATTTTTCCTATATCCACTATCCAAACCAAATTCATAATTCCAAATACAAATCATCCCATTTCAATACAATTTTCAATGTCCATTTAAGTCCAAGCAACTCTGGGTGGTCGTATTCGTTATATATTATGTGGTGGTGCACCCCTTTCTGCTGACACACCAAGATTCATCAATATTTGTCTTGGTGCTCCAATAAGTCAAGGATATGGTCTCACGAAGACTTGTGCTAGTGGGACTTTCTATGATTTTTGACGACACATCTGCTGGCCGTGTTGGACCACCTATTCCTGGCTCATATATTAAGAGTGACTTGCCTGAAAGTGGATACTCAACTACTGACTTACCAATGCCTCGTGGTGAAATAGTTATTGGTGGTGCAAATATCATTCTTGAATATTTCAAAAATGAAGAAAAGACAAGAGAATCTTACAAGGTTGATGAACGAGGAGTAACGTGGTTCTACACCAGTGACGTAGGGAGATTTCATGCAGACAGAGTCCTTGAGGTCATTGATAGGAAAAAGGACATAGTTAAATTGCAGCATGGAGAATATGTGTCCTTTGGGAAATGTTGAGGCGGCTCTTCTTGTCAACCCTTTTGTGGACAACATTATGTTGTATGCTGATTATGTTGTATGTTGATTCTTTTCAAACTTACTGTGTGGCACGTGGCATTCAGCATTGGCAGCCTCCAACTTGTGACTGCACACAAGTCGGATCCCAATATGTCATTTCCAGTGCAATGATCCAAGGTAGACAAATTGGATTAGGTCTGTAAAGAGAATAAAACATGGACATGGCGGGATCACTTGATCTAAGCTTCCCCAAATATTACTAGAGCTAGAGTTGCAACATACCAAGTTTGTTGGTCTCTAACAAGATGTTGCTGACTGCTTCGAAGTTAATGTGTTAGCTGCTATTGACCAAGCCAGTAGTGACGGTGTTGACATAATCTCATTTTCGGCTTGCTGGAGTACATCATTGGAAAGAATTATGGGATAGTAGTGGAACCCGTTTGCAGGATTTGAGTCGCCACCCTTGTGCTATCCAACGCTTCTGTACTTTTGGAACACGAATATATGTAGACTATGTGAGTGGTATTATCCAAACACTAGACTTAGAAAGCAGTATATTGGTAGTCCTGTGCTTAAATTGTTTGTTGGCGATGGTTCTGTTTATAGCTTGCCAATTCACGGTGACAGCTAGAAATCGTGTGATACAAGGGAGTTTCTTTTCTTCTTTAGTTTCCACCGGGATGAGGATCCGGCAGATTCTGTTATGCACAAGTGTGTGGTGCACTTTGTTCCCTTAAATAAACAGTTTCCCAAACGTAAGCAAGATCATGGCTTCATTGTACAAAAGGTGTACGACCCTTTGGAAAGGAAACTCTGGAAGATGACTGATAAAGACTTTGAAGATATTAAACAGTATGAAATCGACAAGCTTGTTCAGAAAACTCAGAAACGCATCGGCGAGTTACTTGACATTGAGCTTGAAGAATCCCTTCCTATTGATCAGGAAAAGGTGATGAAAAATAAAAGAAGCACCTAAAGAACTTGACTTAAATCTTGAAGCAGAAAACACCTGATCCAAATGGTTTGGCTATGGCTGATCTTACTTCTGTCAACCCACAAAATAGTCTGAACTCATCACATTTTCAGACTTCTGAAAATTTCAAAGATGAAAAATGAGAACTGGGCAGCTTACCTAGCTCCGAAAATATTTAGAAGCCGCTGGTTAGGGGGCTGGGCATGTAAGGATTTGGATTCGTCTTTGTAACACCATTTTCTACCCCCAATAATGTTGCAGCAGAAACAACTTAAAAATCAGAGTAAGACATACAAATTTCCCTCAAAGGGTGCACATTCCTCATTAAATCAAAATAACACAATTACCCTTTACACAAAGGGTTTTTCCTCAAAATAAATCAAAAAGCCTTCACATGGCAGTGGAACTCAAAATTTTCAAATAAAAGGTTTTCAACAAACATCATAATAATCAAAATAAAACCATATCGTCAAATGACAACGAAAATAAGGAAACAACATAGTTCGACTCAAAGGACCCCAACCCGATGTTACACTATCAGAGCAAGACTCTCTAAATCGACCAAAAGCAAATAAACTTCAAGTCCTCGAAAGCATCCACAGCTAAACCTGATCACTTGCACGTTACCCACGTGGAGGCAACATTCAAACAGGCAGGGTGAGTAATCACAATTCATAATAATCATTATAAAACAAGATATACATAAAATGGCATTATCTTCATAAACGACATCATCAAGGTCATCATCAAGGAAAACATCAGGAAACATCATATCACAAATTCATCCATGCCACATAAGATGCAATGCATAACAAGACTCATGCATGTGGTACCAATCGTCATAATAGATGGACACTAGGTCATCAACCCTCCAAAGATCCCCGTCAATAGGATCGATCCCGCATTTGGAACCGGAGCACATCATAATTACCTCATATCCGCACAATGGGAGTGAAGCGTCGTCACAGAGTATGCATATGAATGTATGATACACAACATCACTACTCATCATCATCAAAGTAAACTTCACAATGTGCATCATCATTCATCAATTTTCATATACGTCATGTAGTCACATATTCGTCAAATAATCACCAAAACATCATCATATACTCATCAGTAACATCATGAAAAATCATCATAAAAATCACAGCATCGAAACATCACAACAGCACAAACAAAAATTCACAAACGGCAGACGTTCGCTCCAGGATTCGCCTAGCAAACCTGTTCGTTGTGGTCTTCGCCTAGCGAAGCGGCCAGCGAACCTCACAGACACCACCCTCAACACCAGAAACACAACCATCTATCATACTCGCTGGTGAACTCGCCTAGCGAACCCACTCGTTGATTCATTCGCTTAGCGAAACTCCCAGCGAAATCCACCTCTCCTCTCCAGAATCATCTCAGTACTCCCTCCCACGTTATCGCGCATTCGCTACGCTGCTCGCCTAGCGAGCCTTGGCGAACATTCGCCTAGCGAAGCAATGGTTCGCCTAGCAAACATGCGATTACAGCAAATCGCTGCTACGCATCAGTAGCTCCCCAACCTTCAAAGCACCTGCGATTACAGTCTGAAATGACCCAAAATCATCCCTACAATAGTCCTAACATATCACAGAATTTAAAGGCCTAAAATCTACGCCTGTTAGGTCGATTCAGGACACTACGAGAAACCTTAATTTCCCTAAACCTACACAACCCTCAAGCTTCATATAAACTCTATAGATCCTTCGCCACAAGGTTAAAACTACAACAACGAGGAAATCTGCCCCAAAGGTCTATTTTACCGATTAAATTCAACTCTTACTAATCGATTCACAAAATACCCTCAAAATCATCAGTTTACCTCAAAACCCATAAACCCTCATAAACCTCAAAATCACCAAATCCACTTCATTCAATCAAATCCTATAATGAAAACAATGAAAGGCAATTACTCCCCATACCTTAGATTGTCGATCCGATGAGTTCTCTCTTGAGCCTTTGGAAACCTTCACGAAAATCCTCGCCTTTTTCCCATTTTCCTCAGAGCTCTGCACTTTCGCCTTATTTTCACGATCTCCACAAATGAATCATAATTCTCCTCAATTCCTCCTTTTTGGTTAATTTAACTCTTGGGCCTCAAAATTGGGCTTTCTCCATAATACCCTCACTAATTCTCTTCAAATGTCTGTCTTACCCTTAATTCCTCTAATATTATTTTAAATTAATAATAATACTAATATATCCATATTACATACTATTATTTACTTAAAATAACCAAAACTTCACAAAAACACCGACATCGACACAATCCGACAAAAATCACAGAAAACCACGAATATAATATTTAAATAAATTAAATAAATATTCTTACGAAAATCGGGATGTTACAGTCTTCATTGAACCAGAACGATGCAAAATGTATTCCGAAGTTTCTTGTTAGAATCTGCAGATATTGTTCCAGATGAGAGCTCAAGTGTGCTGAAACATGATCCTAAGTGCGCCATTAGTTCTCAACTAAGTATACCTTGTGAAGTTTCACACAACAAACCTGATGAGGATGTATTGCATTCTTAAGATATGGTCAGATGTTCTAATCTATCATTGATTGATCCTCTCTGTTCAGTTACTCCATGTAGTAAAGCTTCAGAACTGATACAAAAGAGAATGTCACCAGATAAAGAACTTCTCGCTTTATCGGAACCATTGAAATTACTTGATGATGACACGCAGGAAGTTCTGGCAGATTCTTTTTTCTAAAGCAGTTACTGAAAATGGTCTCCTATAACACCCGTGATGGCTCACATATCAGTCATTGGTTAGATGTTTTTGTTAGTGCTGCCACATAAATGATTTTTTGTCTGTAGCAGAAACTTGAAGCTTCTAATGTAGATCATGAAATATTCTCCATGTCACATAAATAAATGAACACGAAATATGATCATCTGCTTGAGAGAAATCGTGAACCATTCATTAGCTTAAGTTGACAAGGATATTACCATCATCTCTGAAAAAACTTATTATTGCAATAAAGGCTAGCAAAATGGCTGGTTTCTATGATCGGAGTGATAGTTGTGACCTTGAGCTGGCTTTAGGAAATACTGTTTGATTCTCGCGGTGTGTATAGTTACAAGAAAAGAAAGGTTTCCGCATGTTACATTACTCCGTCGAAAAATATCATGACGGAAAGCGAGGTTTTATTGCTAATTTTGAACTCCGTTGGTTACTACTAAACCTATTCCTGAAATAATGAGTTCGGCATTTGTGACGCCCCCCAATCTACACCCCCAATTAACATGCATTTAAAGCAATAAAAGAAAATTCAAAATTTGGCCAGAGTATAATTGAATCACGGCATAGACGGGGAAATCACATCAAAGTAACATATACAGAACATACAACACCTGCCCATGAAGATATGCAACAGTGGGGTAGCAATCATACAGAGGAAACTCAGTTCCTTACACCCACTTCTCAGAAATTAGAATTAAAGCGGAAAATCTAAAATCTGAATAGCATATATACATATATACATATAAACATGTCTGCCATACATCAAGTTATACATGTACAACTAAAATATATCGTCAGATATACAAAATAATCACAACGGTCACCCTAGCTACCCGTGTCACATATCAGAGCCGACCGACAAAAGAATGAAGACGCAAAGCTTCACAAAAAGAATACCTCCAGCAACTCTAATCTGCAACGCCTCATAGAGCATTATAAAACAGCAGAAGGGTGAGAAAAACAACCATAATATAATTGCATAAAATTATATAGTAACACAAACATACGCAAGTAAACACATTTCTCACCACAGTTGTACCACAATTTCTCATAGATCAAACATAACGTAATACAGCACAATTCTCACGCATTAGCACCAATACACATCAAACATACAACATACACGTAATCACCAACCCAATCATGCATATTCCATCCCATCAATCACATTCACAATTACATGCACAATTAATTCATGCTTTATGCAAATGCACAGAGACCGACACAACGACTCTATGCACATGCCATGCGGGGTACCGACTTCCAATGTCACATGTCTCATCAGTTCACTCAGGAACTATTGGAACCATCGCTCGTTACTGAGAATCTCAAGTAACTCCCCGTCGGGCCTACGATGTTCACCCGTCGCTTTAGGTCCTCAGGCGTCGCCTCATATTTTCGAGGCACACGACGTTATGGATTACTTTAAGTCCTATCCAAGGCACACAATCGTCTATAACCACCACTTTAAGTCCTCAGGCATCGCCTCATATTTTCGAGGCACACGATGTTATAGCAGATTCCCTCTAGAACCAAACCGTCACTCAGGACGTTTCCACAATGCATATCATGATGCTTGGCATACAATGACTCATGACCTTCACATTGCATACATATATACATCCACAATCATGCATATATCATCAACTACCACACTTAGCATTTCTTGCCTTTCGGCCACAATTCATCACAACATCATCTAAACACATACGTTTACATCTTACAACAGCACCTTGCACAATACACGTCGATTACGTACAAGTATAACGACAAAAGTCGACAACCGACACTATTCCCAAATTTTCGACATAATTAAATCGATTAACAATTTCAAAATCATCATCACAAGAAAGTACAGCTCAATAGCTACGCAACGATACCAAAAATGCAAAAATCGGATAAACGGATCAAAAGTTACGAACGAAAATGAAAAAAACGATATTTTGAAAAGTCACATTTTGCAAAAGTCCTGCCCATACGCGTATCACCATGAGCCATACGCGTATGAGCAGAGATCTCATTTTCCCAAAGTTCACGTTGTAATGACCGTACGCGTAATGCCCAAGCCCGTACGCGTATTGACCTAAAAAGCTACGCGTATCGTACGCAAATGGACAGATGGTCGAGAAAACAAGCAGCCCATACGCGTATTGCCCTCATGGCTCGCCCACCTTACGCGTAATGCCAAGGTTCATACGCGTATGAACATGCCCCATACGCGTATGACCTGGAAATTTCAGAAAAATTCTGCAGAACAATGTTCTGCGTGTTCCACCCAATTCCAACCAATTTTTTTGCCTAAAACTCAGAAAATCACCAAATAGAAGTGTAATAATACCTCACAAACATGTATAGACAATCATTAACATAGTCCACAAGAATTTAGACACATTTATTTCCATTTCTAATCAATTTTTACCAAATAGGGTTTACACTAAATTTTCTCCAATTCAATCCAAAACAACAATAAAAACACATACATAATCATATACAATCATACAATAATCGAGTTTCGCACCCTTACCCGATTTAATCGACTCTAGAACTTGATCTTGATGATTTTTCCACTCTTCTCCAATTTTCTCTCTTCTCCTCTTTTCTTCTCTTTTTCCTTCTTTCTTCTTTCTTTCTCTCTATTTTTCTTTCTTTCCCTTTTCTATTTTCTTTTCTTACTAACTTATCCAAATATCTATGAAATGTCCAAAATACCCCCACACTCAAATATCTCGCAAATGTTCCCGAAACGCGATAAAATATATTCACGACTAAAAATAACATACTTTCACACAAAATTCGGAAATAAAATAAAATAATAATAAAATAATCAAAAGACTCAATAAAACTAAAATTGGCAAAACTGGGGCGTTACAACTCTCCCCCACTTAGAAATTTTCGTCCTCGAAAATGTTACCTGATACAAACAACTCTGGATACGACTCCTGCATCCTACTCTCCAACTCCCACGTCAAATTCCCCTCAGCAGCGCCTCCCCACGCCACTTTCACAAGTGCAATCTCTTTACCCCTCAACCGCTTCACCTCGCGATCCAAAATACTAACCGGTAATGCCTCGATCGTAAGGTTATCCCTTACCTCAACCTCGTCCATCGGAATCACATGTGAAGGGTCCGGAACATACTTCCGAAGCTGTGAAACATGAAACACATCATGCAAATTCGACAGACTCGGCGGTAACGCCACACGATACGCCACACAGCACCAACTCTCGCAGATATCTGGTAAGGACCAATAAATCGAGAAGTAAGCTTCTTAGATTTCAAAGCACGACCAACACCCGTTACCGGGGTAACTCTCAGAAATACGTGATCACCCTCTTGAAACTCAAGATCCTTCCGTCTCCGATCATGATAACTCTTTTGTCTACTCTGAGAAGCCTTCATTTTCTCACGAATAAACTTTACCTTTTCCGTCGTCTGTTGCACCAATTCCGGTCCAACCACCGAACTTTCACCAGTTTCGTGCCAACACAACGGCGTTCGACATCTTCGTCCATATAAAGCCTCAAAAGGTGCCATTCCAATACTAGAATGTAAACTATTATTATACGTAAACTCAACCAAAGCAAGATAACTGTCCCACGCACCACCTTGTTCCAAAACACACGCTCTCAACAAATCCTCCAAAGACTGAATAGTTCTTTCGGTCTGACCATCCGACTGCGGATGATAAGCCGAACTCAACCTCAATCTAGAACCCAAAGCCTTCTGTAAACTTTCCCAAAATCTCGATGTAAACCTAGGATCTCGATCAGAAACAATATTCAAAGGAACCCCATGCAATTTCACCACCACACTAATGTAGATCTCAGCTAACCTCTCCAAAGAAAAACTGATGTCAATCGGAATAAAATGCGCCGATTTAGTCAGCCTGTCCACAATCACCCAAATAGCATTATACCCTCGCTGAGTGTTTGGTAATCCCGTTACAAAATCCATCGAAATGCTATCCCATTTCCACTCAGGAATATCCAACGGTTGCAACAAACCACTAGGCCTCAAATGTTCCACCTTCGATTTCTGACAAGTCAAACATGCATACACAAACTGAGCCACATCCCTTTTCAAACCAGACCACCAGAAAATCTTCTTCAAATCTTGGTACATCTTATTCGCTCCCGGATGAATACTTAGGTTACTCCTATGTCCTTCCTCCAAAATCATTCTTTTCAACTCCGCATCATCAGGAATGCAAATACGACCACGAAACCTCAAAACACCAAAATTATCCACCTTGAAATCCACATTCTCATTCCTCATCAAATCAACGAATTTCAAATCCAGCTTTTGTTTCTCACTAACCGACAACAAAAATTCATTAGTAACTTTCAACAAACCGACGTCACTTCACAAACCAAACTCAAATCTCTGAACGATTCTAAAAGTTCCCACTCTTTCACCATCAATGCAGACATATGCAACGATTTACGACTCAATGCATCGGCTACTACATTAGCTTTACCAGGATGGTAATTCAAGCCAAAGTCGTAGTCTTTCAAGAATTCCAACCATCTCCGCTGCCTCATGTTCAACTCTTTCTAATCAAATAAATATTTCAAGCTTTTATGATCACTGAATACTTCGAACCTCGCACCATAGAGATAGTGCCTCCAAATCTTCAACACAAAAACCACAGCCGCTAATTCAAGATCATGAGTAGGATAGTTTTTCTCATGAACTCTTAACTGCCTTGAAGCATAAGCTACAACCTTACCTTCCTGCATCAAAACACCACCCAAACCAATTAAAGAAGCATCATAATACACAACAAATGGCTCATTAGGATTAGGTAAAATAAGAATCGGAGTTGTCGTCAATCTTCTCTTCAGCTCACAAAAACTCTCTTCACATTGAATATCCCAAATGAACGCTTTGCCCTTACAAGTCAACTGCGTCAAAGGTAATGCTAGCTTAGAAAAACCTTCAATGAACATCCGATAATAACCAGCCAAACCTAGAAAGCTTCGAATTTCAGTAACGGATCTAGGAACCTCCCATTGTAGAACTGCTTCTACTTTAGATGGATCCACTGCAATACCATTACCTGAAATTACGTGCCCAAGAAAACTCACCTCAGACAACTAGAATTCACACTTGGACAATTTGGCAAAAAGCTTCCTTTCCTTCAAAACCTGCAAAACAATATGCAAATGTTCTGCATGTTCTTCACGAGACTTAGAATAGATTAAAATATCATCAATAAACACCACGACAAAACGATCCAAATGCTCGTGGAAAATACGATTCATGTATTCCATAAACACACCTGGCGCGTTAGAAACCCCGAACGGCATCACAGAATATTCATAATGACCGTAACGTGTTCTAAAGGCCGTCTTCTGAATATCCTCTTCTTTCACTCTTATCTGATGATACCCCCAATCTCAAATTAATCTTACTAAATACACAAGCACCAGCCAACTGATCCATCAGATCATCAATCCTTGGAAGCGGATACTTATTCTTAATCGTCACTTTGTTCAACTGGCGATAATCAACACATAATCGCATACTCCCATCTTTCTTTTTCACCAACAAAACTGGAGCACCCCAAGGAGAAACACTTGGTCTCACGAACCTCTTTTCCAACAACTCATTCAACTGCTTTTTCAGCTCTACCAACTCAGATGCCGACATTCGATAAGGTGCCATAGAAACAGGTCTAGTACCAGGAACTAGATCTATAGAAAATTCAACCTCTCTCACCCGGCGGCACATCTGAAATATCATCAGGAAACACCTCGGGAAAATCACACACAATAGGAAACACTTCAAGAGAAACTTGACTATCCACAGACAACGATGCAAACAAACCAAACAACTGAGCTTCATCCGCCAAAAGTTTCTTCAACTCTTTGGTAGATAAGAAACTCGAGTCTTCATCTTCCTCAAGAGAAGGAAACCTTACAAGCTTATGATAACAGTCAATGTGAACCCGATTGAATTGCAACCAATTCATTCCCAACACCACATCTAAACCTTCCAACGGTAAACACACCAAATCCATCACAAAGTCTTTACCATAAATGGATAAAGGACAACTTAGACAGACCCAAAGAAGTAGTTACTGACCCCATTGCTGGAGTATCAATAACCATCTCAAAACCCATCACAGACAACACAAGATTCAAACGCTTCGCGCACTCAGACGAAATAAACGAATGAGTCGCTCCAGTATCAATAATAGCAATTAAAGGCGTATTATTAATAAAGCAAGTACCTCTTATCAGACGATCAGCACTTGAAGTCTGAGTTCCCGCCAATGAAAACACTTTCCCACTAGTCTGAGCTTTCTTCGGATTAGGACACTTCGAACTAATGTGACCAGGTTCCCCACAATTGTAACACTTCACCACATTCTTCCTTTTACAATCCGCTAGAACATGCCCAATACCACCACAATTAGAACACTTATCCAACTTTTTCCTACATTCATGTTGGCGATGACCCAATTCACCACATTTAAAACACCTAGGAGAATTAGACATACCTCCTCCACCTGACCTCTTATCAAAAGTTCCCATTTGTTTACCTTTATCAGCCGGTGACACATACGGACCACCACGGAACTGTTGTTTCCCTTTCCTGTCACTTACACTTTTATAGTGAGCAGAACGAGCCTTACTATCTTCATCATAAATCCTACAACATTCCACCAAATCAGCAAACCTTCGAATCCTCTGATAACCAATAGCCTGCTTTATCTCAGGACGCAATCCACTTTCATACTTCACACACTTAGAAAATTCAGCAGTCGCTTCCACATAATGAGGATAAAACTGCACAAGTTCCACAAACTTAGCAGTATAATCAACTACAGACATAATACCTTGTTTTAGTTCCAAAAACTCAATCTCCTTCTTTCCTCGGACATCCTCGGGAAAATACTTCCTCAGAAACTCTCGGCTAAACACCTCCCAAGTAATCTCTTCTTCTTCCTCCTCAGCTTCCAACACCAGACGAGTACTGATCCACCAGTCGTCAGCCTCTTCATGTAACATATGAGTGCCCAGCCTCACCTTATCATCATCGTCACAATCCATTACCCTGAAAATCCTCTCAATCTCTTTCAACCACATTTGTGCACCATCCGGATCATGTTTCCCTTTAAAGACCGGCGACTTATTCTTTCTAAACTCATCATTCCCTGCCGCATTCGGTGCACCCTGCACAGCTCGTGCCATAGCCTCCATCGCCGCAGCCAAAGCAGCATCATTACGACCAGCCATATTCTGTTCGTCCAAAACAGAAACTATGGTTAAACAACAACTCGCTCAACACAACTCGCCCAATATGCCAGACACAACAGACACAACAAACACAACTGACACGAACTGGCTCTGATACCACTTAATGTGACGCCCCCCAATCTACACCCCCAATTAACATGCATTTAAAGCAACAAAAGAAAATTCAAAATTTGGTCAGAGTATAATTGAATCACGGCATAGACGGGGAAATCACATCAAAGTAACATATACAGAACATACAACACCTGCCCATGAAGATATGCAACAGTGGGGTAGCAATCATACAGAGGAAACTCAGTTCCTTACACCCACTTCTCAGAAATTAGAATTAAAGCGGAAAATCTAAAATCTGAATAGCATATATACATATATACATATAAACATGTCTGCCATACATCAAGTTATACATGTACAACTAAAATATATCGTCAGATATACAAAATAATCACAACGATTACCCTAGCTACCCGTGTCACATATCAGAGCCGACCGACAAAAGAATGAAGACGCAAAGCTTCACAAAAGGAATACCTCCAGAAACTTTAATCTGCAACGCCTCATAGAGCGTTATAAAACAGCAGAAGGGTGAGAAAAACAACCATAATATAATTGCATAAAATTATATAGTAACACAAACATACACAAGTAAACACATTTCTCACCACAGTTGTACCACAATTTCTCATAGATCAAACATAACGTAATACAGCATAATTCTCACGCATTAACACCAATACACATCAAACATACAACATACACGTAATCACCAACCCAATCATGCATATTCCATCCCATTAATCACATTCACAATTACATGCACAATTAATTCATGCTTTATGCAAATGCACAGAGACCGACACAACGACTCTATGCACATGCCATGCGGGTACCCGACTTCAAATGTCACATGTCTCATAAGTTCACTCAGGAACTATTGGAACCATCGCTCGTTACTGAGAATCTCAAGTAACTCCCCGTCGGGCCTACGATGTTCACCCCGTCGCTTTAGGTCCTCAGGTATCGCCTCATATTTTCGAGGCACACGACGTTATGGATTGTTTGAAGTCCTATCCAAGGCACACAATCGTCTATAACCACCGCTTTAAGTCCTCAGGCATCGCCTCATATTTTCGAGGCACACGATGTTATAGCAGATTCCCTCTGGAACCAAACCGTTACTCAGGACGTTTCCACAATGCATATCATGATGCTTGGCATACAATGACTCATGACCTTCACATTGCATACATATATACATCCACAATCATGCATATATCATCAACTACCACACTTAGCATTTCTTGCCTTTCGGCCACAATTCATCACAACATCATCTAAACACATACGTTTACATCACACAACAGCACCTTGCACAATACACGTCGATTACGTACAAGTATAACGACAAAAGTCGACAACCGACACTATTCCCGACTTTTCGAAATAATTAAATCGGTTAACAACTTCAAAATCATCATCACAAGAAAGTACAGCTCAATAGCTACGAAACGATACCAAAAATGCAAAAATCGGATAAACGGATCAAAAGTTACGAACGAAAACGAAAAAAACGATATTTTGAAAAGTCACATTTTACAAAAGTCCTGCCCATACGCGTATCACCATGAGCCATACGCGTATGAGCAGAGATCTCATTTTCCCAAAGTTCACGTTGAAATGACCGTACGCGTAATGCCCAAGCCCGTACGCGTATTTACCTAAAAAAGCTACGCGTATCGTACGCAAATGGACAGATGGCCGAGAAAACAAGCAGCCCATACGCGTATTGCCATCATGGCTCGCCCACCTTACGCGTAATGCCAAGGTTCATACGCGTATGAACATGCCCCATACGCGTATGACTTGGAAATTTCAGAAAAATTTTGCAGAACAATGTTCTGCGTGTTCCACCCAATTCCAACCAATTTTTTTTGCCTAAAACTCAGAAAATCACCAAATAGAAGTGTAATAATACCTCACAAACATGTATAGACAATCATTAACATAGTCCACAAGAATTTAGACACATTTATTTCCATTTCTAATCAATTTTTACCAAATAGGGTTTACACTAAATTTTCTCCAATTCAATCCAAAACAACAATAAACACACATACATAATCATATACAATCATACAATAATCGAGTTTCGAACCCTTACCCGATTTAATCGACTCTAGAACTTGATCTTGATGATTTTTCCACTCTTCTCCAATTTTCTCTCTTCTCCTCTTTTCTTCTCTTTTTCCTTCTTTCTTCTTTCTTTCTCTCTATTTTTCTTTCTTTCCCTTTTCTATTTTCTTTTCTTACTAACTTATCCAAATATCTATGAAATGTCCAAAATACCCCCCACACTCAAATATCTCGCAAATGTTCCCGAAACGCGATAAAATATATTCACGACTAAAAATAACATATTTTCACACAAAAGTCGGAAATAAAATAAAATAATAATAAAATAATCAAAAGACTCAATAAAACTAAAATTGGCAAAACTGGGGGCGTTACAGCATTGGCAAAGAAGTCACTTTCATTGTCAACATTGGAAGGATATAGTGGTCATGAAACTGAACATGGTGACCGACATTTAGACAACATTCTGGTGAATTTCTGTTGTTGGGATATTATACATTTTGTTTACAATGTGTTTTTTGACAAAGGACAGAGACTAAAAATTACAGAGATTGTTCCTTTCCGTCTTACGCAAATGATTGAAGCAGCTTTAGGACTGACTGGAATAGAGGACTGTTTCAGATAAGCAAAATAATCCACGTCACCTTTTGAATTCACAAACTGCAACAAAAATGAAATATCACGTAAGCCATCAAGTCGTGCAAATCCACGTCATGTTTAAATTACAAATAAGCTACAAATGAAAAAAATCAAAACGGCATGAAAAATTTCAGCGAGGGTCACGCGTAGTAGCATTTCAAAACGCAGCAAATTCTCATAAACGGCAAATCGTTTTCACCCCTCTCCATCTATAAATAGAACACTCCTCTCATTAATTTCCTCAAGCTTCATAGCCTCCAAAACTCTGCAGAACTTCTTTCTCATTTTTTAACTTCGTAAAACCGTTTCACCACTCCATTCATTCTTCTACTTTGTTCTTCAAATTAACCTCAAACTAAGACCAATTTCGAACCAGAAATCATCCAGAACAAAAGAAGAAGAAGAAGGAAGCTCAATTGATTCTTACCTGAGCCATTGAAGGTAGTTTGAAGCTTCACTGTCGTTTTCAATTCGTTACTCTTCGTCGTGTTTCTTTGAATTGTTGGTACCATTGTATTCATCTCTTGATTTTGGTCACAACCGTGTGTATTCTGCATCCCGCCGCTCTGATTTGAGAAAGCTTCTAATGCTAGCTATGGCGTGTGAACAGTGACATGTGAGAGTTAGAAGATGAAGATGATGAAACGTTTTATGTTTCTGATTTAATTTTTTGTTGTATTATTTTGTTAAAGGTACATAACTTGTATTTGGGCCGTATGGCCTTTAAATCTCATCATCTCCTATTTTCTTTCAAAACCTCCATATGTTTCTTTCTTCTTTTAAAATTTCTTTTAAAAAATTTTCTTAATTCAAGTTTATTTTTGGTACTATTTTATTTTTATTTTTTTTATGACTTCTTTTTAAAAATAGATTTGAATCTTTTTTTTTATCTTTGCATCTTAAATTTTGTTTTGAAAACTTTCTTTGAAATTTTATTTGAAGTTACTTCATTCTTCATTTTATTTTGAATTTTTATATTGATTAATTGTTGGTTGTTTTCGATTTTGAATCTTGATAAGATCTCATCAATATCAATGGACTTTGGGTGTTGATTTTATCCACCAAGAGAGGTGATTGATATTGATGATGATTTAATCGATTTAAGATTCAAATTGTTGATGTTTCTTTTCATCTTATCCTCTTTCTTCTTCTTTTTTCATTTTGATCGATGAAAGTCTTATGGATCTTAGAATTTCTTTGTTGAATTCTTGATCAAGACTAGATCGTTACCTATTTTCTTTTCGTGCGGTATTGCTTTCGGATGACGATTTACATATCGATCATCTAGCATGCATTAGCACAAAGATCTATTGACCGGCCTCATTGTAGGGTAATTACTCCGTAAATTACTCGGTGATTGCTTAACATAGCGCAACATTTGTGCCTCTTTATCCAATTCGGAATTTGAACTTTCGTGGTCCGGACCTTGATTGGTCGCGTCAACCCAATGGTGATTAATCTTTTGTATTAGGTTCAAAATCTATGAAGCTTGTTGTTGTAGAGGCTTTGATTCTATCAATCTTCTAACAAGTCTTTATTAACCTTGACCTAAGTATATTGTTTAATCACTATAGTTCAAGACGTGAAATGGAATAATCGGTGAAGGCTTATGGCACCAGAGCCTTGTGCTACTAATCACTAACTTACTAACAATATTATTGTACTAACTTTTATTTTTTTCTTCTCGCTCTCTATCTCTTTTTATTTTTTATGCTTTATGCCATCTATCATATCATGTTTATGTTTATGTCATTTTTCTTTTGTCCACTTGGACCATATTATCTTATGCTTTTGTTTTTCTTTGTCCATTTTGGACTCAAAAATATTAATAAAGGATTAAACCACTAAAAGACTCGTGCTCTTAATTGTTGGACTATGGCCACTATCCTTTGCATTGGAGGACCTATGCTCTTGATTATGGACTTATGGACTTAGAATTAGGATTCTTTCCCTTATGCTTTGGATCATTTCGGAGTTTGATATTCTAGTCTTTATTTGGCTTGCTTATTGGCTGAAGAGGACGGAATTCTATTCTTATTATGCTTTGAAGAGTGTCTCTATGTGGTTAGATCTTTCTTATCCTTAGCTTTTATCTTATGCACTAGGATAGTCACTTCTTCTCCACCACTTCTTAAATTTTCAAAACCTTCTCCCTTTTTCAAAACTTTCTTGTTTTTCAAACTTAAAATCGCTTTCATAATAAAACCTTGACTTCGGTCAAGTGATTTTTTTAAACTTTGCTTTTCTTTAATAAATGTCAATCCATGTTAATCGTATTTTGACCATTTCAAAAAGACATAAAAAATACAAAACTCATCAAACTCTTTTTTGTGCTTTGTACACTTTTTCCCTTTAAAACTTTTTCATAAGTTTAGACATGATTCATTTCTTTAAGCAGAATTATTCGCTTGGAAATGACGACTTGTCTTTACATTTAAAATCAATCATAACAAACAAATTTTTGTTCTTTGTACCACAAACTACGAGGTTTTGATCCTACATTCCACATCGTGGGTACGTAGGCATGAGGCGATAAGTCTCTCCAAACACAAAAATCTAAAAAAAATATTTCTCTTCTCATCTCCTCAATCTCTTTTCAAGCAAACCATTTTCAGACCAAAAAGCGATAGATATTTCAAAGGATTCCTATAGATTACTATAGATGTTTTGGGTGCTAACACCTTCCCATTGCGTAACCAACCCCCCTTACTCATTCTCTATTTCTTCTTGTTTTTTAGAACTCTTTAGGTTTTGTTCGCTCTTTTTCCTTTTCCTTTGTGGAATAAATAAAAGCGCAGTGGTGACTCTTGCTTTATGAGTTAAGTAAATCAATAGCTTACACTCACCACATTTTCCCCGCTACTGTAAACATCCAATCGACGCTATCAAAGAGACCCAAGGTCTGGAGAGCAGCAGTGTCTGGATACCGAGTTGCGACGACTGCCCTTTTTTCGTAATTTGAGGAAGTTGGTGCGTTGGCTCTGACCAAGGACACCTTCAAGAAAGGTAATGCCCATGTAGTCGATATCAGAAGTGACTTTTGTAAGCATGTCAACAGAATGATGGTAGTGAGAATGGTTGAAATGGTTTGTGAATGAAGAGTGTGAGTGATGATTGTGAGAAAGATGAGAAATTTTGATGAATTTATAGGGAAAAAGGTGGAATCTAGATAGTTGGTAGTTATGAGGGGTTAATGAGAGGTTAATAAGGGTAGTTGGAAGGTGTTTTGGAAGTGTAAAAAGATGATTTGAGTAATTGTTCAGGGAAAACGCGCAAGATTGGAATTCTGCACAGGAGCTGCAGTTTCGAACCTAATGGCGAACGCCATGTGGTGCAAATGAATAAAATTAAAAAATTTGAACTGATGGCGAACACCATTATACTAAAATGCGAATTTTTTCGCTACAAGTCCAAAAACAGAAGAAAAAAACTTGTGGTTGTGTTTTTTTTATATCCTACTACTAGTACGAAAATAGGTACTTAGGGCCATTGACAAGCTAAGAAAAAATTCTAAACTTGCTAAATATAAACAACACAATTTATGGAAAGGAAAATTTGCATTAATTAAAAGAACAACAGTACAAACATGATTCTTTGTCGGCAAACCGACAGTACAACAACGAAATTGAAAGAACAAACAGTACGGGAATTCTAAACACTGATACGATGAAACAAATCCAAGTCTAAGAAAATAGGGAAATGAGTACAATTGGAACTATCCATTGTGACACCTCATCTGAGGTTCAGCGAAACGCCGGAATGAATAAACAATCTGGAACAAATGATCGAATTGTTCACCCACCACATCCATGAATCCTAAGAAATCCACATGAAGACAAGTCATCTCTCCTAAGAGGAAGTCCACTTTAGATTGAAGAGCATGAATTGCAGTGAAAATATCAATAGGTGGAACAACCGACTGAATGGCTGAGCCATGAGTTACAACATCGGGCATATCGGCTTCCAAATTCTCATAGGCTTGTGGAGAATTAGGAGGAGTCAGGGACTCGTTCTGGCCTTCCAAGTCATAAAGCCAATTATCTCTGTTATGCACACTAGTCTTCTCATGATTCGACAAAGTAAAATGGTGGACAACAACATTGTCAATCAATAGTTCAAACTCAACAGGACCAAGGTTTGCAATAATCCCACGGTTAAAACATAAATCGATGTCCATGGGGAAAAAACTACCAAAAACATGAGTACGGTTCAAATGATACCGCAACCCAATAGCATCAACGATCATGGTAATCAAGCCTCCAATAATAATAGCTCCGAAAGGCTCATGAGAAATCTTAGCAAAGTTAGCTAGCATGAACGAGGCAGCATTAACCGGCTTACTTTGAGAGGCACAAAACATGATATAAAGTTCATCCTTAGAGACTGAAGTCACATTTTCTTCCTTCCCAAAAAGAGTGTGGGCCAATGTCTTATGGAAATACCTAATACCAGGATTGTGGATACTTTCAGAAAACATTCCATTTGGCTCAAGATTATAGTTACCATTGAGAGTACCCCAAAACTGATTGAGATCATAACCAGTGAAAGCATCTTCAGGAGTCTTAGTGATAGCATCCGGCCCATTAGAAAATCCTAACAAGTCGGCCAGCTCATGATGGGTGAAACGATACTTATTTCCAAACAGCCTAAAGGTAGCCAATCCACGGCCAAAACCGAACCCACGGGTAGGATCATAGTATAATGAGCTTAGGAACTCCAGAGTCAAGTTATAATAAGTACTGAATCTCTTCCTGATAGCAAAATCATCCCACCCCCAACTGATTCAGCAAGTAGGTGACGCTATCTCGGATACCAAGAGTAGTCATAGCAAGGTTATCTGGGTAAATGGATACAGCCAAGTCTCTCTGGGATAGGGCCTCAAAACGATGCCTATGGACCTCATTCCTAAAAACAACTTCGTGACTCTCGAAGGGCTGTATTCTCTTAGAATTAGTGCTAGCCTAAGATGAGTTAGCCTGAAATTAGACAATGATTTCATATTAGTTAAGTTGTACCACAAACAAACGTTAGTAAAAGTACATAAAAAAATAGTAACAATAGTAATTATAATAATAAGAAGAATAATAGTAATAATAATAACTAATAATAACATAAATATAAGTATGCAATAAGATTAATAATTAATATAAGTAAAATTTTGAAAGTACCAATAAAACAATAACAAACAAAGATCATGGGCTGCCTCCCACAGAGCGCTTCGTTTAGTGTCGGGAGCTCGACATTGATCTAGAAAGAAATGCCATTCATTTGGAGGAGCGAGCAGCTCTTTCAACTTACAACTAGTGAAGAATTCCTTGTTCTCTATGGTATGGTAGTGCTTAAGTCGCTGCCCGTTCACAATGAACGTTTTGTTTGTCTTTCCTTAAATTTCTATCACTCCACTTCAGAAAGCTTTCACAACCTCGAAGGGACCAGACCATTGGAAACGCAACTTGCCTGGAAACAGCTTCAGTCGAGAGTTAAAGAGAAGAACTATATCTCCTTCATTGAACTCTCTCCTTGTTATCCTCTTATCATGCCATTCCTTGGTCCTCTCCTTATAGATTCAGGCATTTTCGTAGGCATCAAGTCTAAGTTCCTCGAGTTCATGGATATCTAAAATTCTTTTCTCCCCTGCTATTGTGTAGTTCATGTTTAGAGTCTTAATGGCCCAATAAGCTTTATGCTCTAGTTCTACAGGCAGGTGGCAAGACTTGCCATAAACCATTTAAACAGCGTGGTTCCTATCGGGGTCTTGTAAGTTGTCCTATAAGCCCACAGAGCCTCATGAAGTTTAGTAGACCAGTCCTTCATGGAAGTTGCAACGGTTTTTTCTAAGATTTGATTGATCTCCCTATTTGACACCTCGACTTGTCCACTGGTTTGAGGGTGGTAGGGTGTTGCTACTCGGTGTCGGACTCCATATTTAAGCAATAGCTTCCCTGAGACATTTGAAATGAAATGGGAGCCGCCATCACTAATGACAACTCGTGGTACACCGAACCTAGGAAAGATTATGTTTTTAAAGAGCTTAATTACCACTCATGCATCATTCGTAGGAGAAGCTATTGCCTCGATCCACTTTGATACGTAATCGACTGCAACGAGTATGTTCTTATTACCTAAAGAAGACGGAAAGGGTCCCATGAAATCTATACCCCATACGTCAAAGACTTCCACTTCTAAGATCCCTTTCTGTGGCATCCCATCGCGTCTAGAGATGTTCCCAGTGCGTTGACACCGGTCGCAATTTATAAAAGCGATGTGGACATCCTTCCAAAGATTTGGCCAAAAGAGACCAGATTGTAAGATCTTTACACATGTTTTTGAAGTACTCGCATGCCCTCCATAGGGTGCATCATGACAATGAGATATCACATCAGCTACTTCCAATTCAGGGACGCATCGACGAAATATTCCATCGGCGTCTCTCTTGAAAAGTAGGGGTTCATCACAATAGTAGTGTTTAAGATCATGAAAAAACTTTTTCTTTTATTGGTATGCTAAGTCTGGTGGAAGCACCTCAGCTGCTAGGTAGTTGACAAAGTCAGCATACCACGACAGTGTGGTCTTGGTGCAAATTGATTCTACTACTTCATTAAATTCTGCGTCATTAAATATTAAGGAATATTCAACTGTCTCGCTTTCGCTTTCAAACTGGGCTACTAGTCTATCATAAGGGAATTCTTCATTAATGGGCACTTCTTCAGGTCTCAGATCCTCAACCCTAGAGAGATGATATGCCACTACGTTTTCGGTTCCTTTCTTATCCTTGATTTCCAAGTCGAACTCTTGCAAAAGCAAAATCCATCTTAAGAGTATCGGTTTGGCATCCTTCTTAGTCAACAGGCAGCATGATCGGTATAGACAATAATTTTTTCTCCCACTAGGTAGGAACGAAATTCAACTAAAGTGAACACAACTGCAAGGAGTTCCTTTTCGGTGGTGGTGTAGTTCATTTGTGCATTGTCCAAGGTTCTACTCGCATTGTAAATAGCATAAAGCTTCCTATCTTCCCTTTGTCTTAGGACAGCGTCTACAGCATAGTCGCTGGCGTCACACATAATTTTAAATGGTATACTCCAATCAGGTGGTTGCATAATGGGTGTCGTAATAAGAGAATTTTTAAGGTGTTCGATTGCTTTCAATCCTCATCAAAGATGAATTCGGCATCTTTCATCAACAGCTCGGTCAGTGGTTTTGTGATTTTAGAGAAATCTTTAATGAATCGCCGATAAAATCTGGCATGTCCTAAGAAACTGCTAATTTCTCTAACCGTTTTCAGAGGTTAAAGGTTTTCTATAATTTCTATTTTTGCTTTATCTACTTCAATACCTCTGTCGGATACTACATGTCCAAGAATTATTCCTTGCCTCACCATGAAATGGAATTTCTCCCAATTAAGCACTAGGTTTACTTTAACGCATCGTTCAAGTACCATCTCAAGGTTTGACAAACAATTTTTGAAACTTCCCCCATATACAGAGAAATCGTCCATAAATACTTCCATTATGTCGTCTATGAAATATGCAAAGATCGACACCATGCATCTTTGAAACGTTGCGGGAGCATTACACGGTCCAAACGGCATTCGTCGATAGGCAAATGTACCATAGGGACAAGTGAACGTAGTCTTTTCTTGGTCATCAGGATGAATAGGAATTTGAAAGAATCCGGAGTATCCGTCAAGATAACAAAAATGAGAGTGTTTAGCTAGCCATTCAAGCATCTGATCTATGAAAGGTAAAGGAAAGTGGTCTTTACGAGTGACTTTATTTAACATCTTATAGTCTATACACATTCTCCATCCAGTTTGAATTCTCTTTGCTACGAATTCACCTTTCTCGTTGCTAACAACTGTAACACCTCCCTTCTTTGGTACGACATGCACGGGGCTGACCCAATTACTGTCAGATATCGGGTATATAATTCCTGCTTCTAATAGTTTTTGTACCTCCTTTTTTACTACATCACTCAAGATGGGATTTAATCTTCTCGGATGCTCTCTAGAGGTTTTACAGTCCTCTTCTAGCATAATGCAATGCATACATATAAAGGGACTTATTCCTCTTAGATCTGAGATGTTGTAACCTAAAGCCGTAGGATACTTTCTTAAGACATGTAATAGTTTTTCAGTCTCTATTTGTCCTAAGTCGGCATTGACTATTACAGGTCGCTTGAGCTCAGTGTCTAGGTATTCATACCTTAAATCTTTGGGTAGTGTTTTGAGTTCTATAGAAGGTTTCTTCGGGCATGGCATTGGATCAGGTGTTAGTGCTAGACATTCCCTTAAACTGTTATCCTCATATGGCTCGCACCAATTATCGTCTTCGAGTATAGGAGGTGCTGGAATCTTTAGTACTTCAGTGTACTTAGTTGGTTCCTTCTCCATTTCTTTAACACATTCATTGATAACATCTTGGAAACAGCATGAATTGTCTATAGCTGGAGCTTTTAGGAAATGGCCAAGATAAATTCAACTTTCTCTTCCCCAACTTCAAAAGTTAGTTTTCCTTTCTTAACATTGATGATGGCTCCGGCTGTTGCTAAAAACGGTCTTCCTAAAATAATGGGTGCGTTTGAATCTTCCTTAATGTCCGTTATCACAAAGTCGGTAGGGATATAGAACTGACCTATACGAATGGGTACGTTCTCTAGCGTTACACTCAGAAGTGAGCATAACAGTTTCATTATCCTCGAGCCTTTTCTTATTTGACAGGATCTCTTTGAGATATTTTGCATATGAAGGCATTTGCGTAATAGCTTCTGTGAAAGGTATGGTTATGTTCAATTGTTTTAGAAGCTCTACGAATTTCTTAAATTGTCCTTCATTTTTTGATTTGGCAAATCTTTGCGGATAAGGTACAGGTGGTTTATATGGTGGCGGAGGCATGTGGGGTGTTTCTTTATCTGCGGACTCTTTGCTTTTATCTTCCTTATCGCTAGTTGGTTCTCTTACTTTTTCAGTTCCCTTTAATGAATTTTGGTGCATGGCTGAATTCTGGAATCTCTGGTCAATTTGTCCATCGTATTCTGTTCCGCTTTGCAAAGTGATAACATTAGCATGACCTTTTGGATTTAGTTGTGGTTGGCCAGGAAATGCTCCAGCGGGGGATGTTACAGTTGATTGTTGTTGGGCTACTTGAGAAGTTTGAGTTTCTAACAATTTGTTGTGAGTAACCATAGCATCAAGTTTACTTGACAATTGTTTCATCAATTCACTCGTATGAGCGTTTTGATTTGCAAATTCTTTGTTTCGTTGAACTTTAGCATTCATAAATTTTTCCATCATGATTCCCAGATTTGATTTTCTAGGTGGTTGTGGTGCAGATGGTGGTCCTTTCTAGTAACCAGGTTGAATAACAGGTGTTGGGTTTGATGGTTGTAAAGCATTGTTATTCTTGTATGAAAAATTCGGGTGATTTCTCCAGCTAGGATTGTAAGTGCTTGAATATGGGTTTCCTTGAGCATGGTTCATTTGTCGGTAGGAGTACCAGCCAATACTTGACATTCATCGTTAGTATGTCTAGGGGTTCCGCATATTTCACAATTGGGTGTAATTGTAGCTACGGTAGCTGCGAGTGGTGCTATTGCTAAACTTTTGATCTTCTGTGTAAGTGCATCCACTTTAGCATTGACAAGGTCTAAACCATTGACTTTGTACATTCCTCCTTTTGGAGTTGAATTCTCTACACCAGCGCGTTCACTTCCCCATTGGAAATGGTTTTGAGCCATAGTCTCGATAAGTTCATAGGCTTCCTCATACGGTTTGTCCATTAGAGCACCGCCAGCTGCTGTGCTCAGATTCATTTTGGTATTGTACAGTAGACCATTGTAAAAGGTATGGATTATCAGCCATTCTTCAAGTCCAAGGTGCAGGCAAAGCCTCATCATGTCCTTGTACCTCTCCCAAGTGTCAAAAAGAGATTCATTATCTTTTGCTTAAATCCGTTGATTTGAGCTCTTAACATAGCCGTCTTGCTTGGTGGGAAATATCGGGCTAAGAAGACCTTCTTTAACTCATCCCATGTTGTCACTGAGTTAGACGGTAGAGACTGGAGCCAACCTCTATCTCTATCTCTCAAGGAAAATGGAAAAAGTCTTAATCTTATCGCTTCAGGGCTGACACCATTTGCTTTAACGGTGTCTGCGTATTGTACAAATATTGACAAATGTAAATTCGGATCGTCTGTAGCTTTGCCTGAAAACTGGTTTTGTTGAACAGCTGATATCAGCGAAGGTTTCAGTTCAAAATCGTGTCGGTTAATAGCGGGGGCATTTATGCTGTTATGTGGTTCTTCTTGTGACGGAACAACATAATACTTCAGAGGACGGTTTCTCGGTCCTTCAGCCATGATTGGTTCTGGTTCTGATTCGGGTTCCGAATCTGAGTAAGGAATAATAGGGTCTGGAAGATTATATCTAATACGAAATTCGTTAATTCGATGTCCTAAACTAATAAAACGTTCGATTTCATTAATTGGTTGCACCAACTCTTTGTCTTGTGAGCGAGTGCTTGGCATACAATCGACAATTTAAAAGATAAATAGTTGCCTTAGTCTATATTGTGCAAGAAAAGATTCACAATATTGACTAAATCTGTTCCTCGGCAATGGCACCAAAAACTTGATCGCCTGACACTGACGGATAAATCTGCAAGTATACAGTTGATCGTGTAGTCTTAAAAAGGTTGTCAAACCTACAGGGAAAGATAATCAAACTAATGTTATCCAAGGTTGCTGTGTAAAGCTAAGGCTAGAGGGAAATAAGAATTTAAGGGGAAATAGGGTACTGAATTCTAAGATCTGAAATTAATACTAAAACGAGCCCGAAATATGATTTCCGTGCACCTACGGGACTTATAGAATACGGGTACTAGTTACGACTCTGCTGCAATTTCGTAGAATATACCGACTTAAAGGCTCCGCTTCACGCTCTTGCGGTTTTGACAAAAGTCATGCTTCCTAATCCCAAGATTTCGCTCTCGCTCGCCCAGTAACTAAGAAACACGCTTTGAAAATCGATGATATCCTAAACAATATCTAAAGCGCTCTCACTGTATTTAGATATGTTGCCTAATTTCCACTATCCGGTTCACTTCTCACGCTCTTGCGGACTCGGCTTATACCTTAACTTATTCCACACTCTCATGTCGAAATAAGGAACATTAAACTTGGAAGTCAAAACTAAAACGACATATGATCGTAATTTCGTACCTATTATTTCTACGGAGTCCTGCCGAATACGACAGTCCTCACACGTCGGTCTCAATTTATTTACTCGGACATAATTAATCCTAAATCTAACATATTTAAGCATACATTTCCTAAAACTAACATGTTAAAAAAATTAAAGTAACAATTATACTAGAAATGCGGTAAAGTAATGAAACCTGTAAATTTTTGTTGTAAAGTAAATCGGAACGAAATGAAAATAGAACTTGTATTAACTTGATCCAAAAGTACAACAATGAAGAAAGTACAGAATTGCAACAATTCCTCAGTGTGGGTAATTATTGCTTTTATCGGTAAATTTGTGCCTAAGATTGTAATGAAAATACGGCAGAGCTTCCGTGCACTTTTCGATCTCTCTTCCACTGCTCCAAGAGGTCCTATATGTAGAAATTATGATCCTTAAGTGCTCCTGTTCGAATTTCCAGAATTGGAGGGAAAAGGAGTTATAAAAACTCCTTAAAACTGCCAAAAACATATTCTGCAGTAAAAAAACTGCTTCTGCGACTGTACGGCGAACGCCATGCTTTCTATTCAAACTGGGGCGCCCTTAGGAAGGAATGGCGAACGCCATATCAGCAAGGAAGACAAAATTTGCTGATATGCTGCATTTTCATCTTTCTTTCACTTCTTTTCTCGATTTCTTCCGGGATCTCGATTATTATACCTGCAAACACAAAACACAATAAAAACGAAGTAAATATAATAAGACTCGATAAAAACACGGACTAAAAATGTGCATAGTGAGCCTAAAAATATGATATAAACTCGTGTCATCAATTCTATATCCAAGTCAAGGTCCTTTTCTTAGTATGCAAAGACTCATTTAAAGAAATATGTGGCAATACTCTGGATCTTCTACATCCAAGTTTAAAGCTTCTTCCCTTATTATCTCCTTTCTCAAAAATTTTGTGGTGAATACGTGAGATATATCTCTTAAGATAACAACTTGTCTCTTCTCTCAAACCCAACAAATCCAATTCCACCCATTAGTAGGTGGAGCTACGAGCGCTCTGATTTCTCAACTTCCTTTTGAGAATACGTAGGAATAAGATTACGAGAGCTTAGCGAACACAATAATAAGTAAAACCTTTAGGTTCATACAACTTTATCTTAGTTGATTTCAACATTCCTTACAAAAACAACAAAAACATTTTCCACTCTTATCACTCACTCAAAACAGTCAACAAATCCCCAATACACATCAGATGACTTAATCAATAATATCACAAATATACATAAGAGGTTCCTATCGGATACTATAGATACTGAGGGTGCTAGTACCTTCCCTTAGTATAACCAACAACAATTCCCGATCTCTTATTGAATTATTTTAAATTTCATACTCACGGGTTTATTTGTATTTTTTCCCCTTCCCTCTTTTTTTAGGATAAATTAAAAGTTCACATGTGGGGAAACCTCGAAAATCGCTTGTACACTTTCCTCTCAAGGAATTTTCAAACAGTTGAGAACCTTAGTCATTGATCCTATGAGTGGCAAGTCCTTCTCAGAATTGGCTTACCCAGAAGCTCTTTCAAGACTCATGTTGGGGCAACCTTTCCAAGCGCACAATAAAGTAGTCATCTCCAAAATCATTCAAGCTGAAACAATAATCAGTTCATCTATAACAATCAACTAATATGGGGCAATTTACTTGAAGAATCCCCAAGAAGCTCTTTATCCTTCCTACAAGGATCATCGATTTGATACAGTTTACCAGTGTGGCAGAAATGTGCTCAGCAGTAGCATCTTTAGTCCCCAAGTAGAATGGCAGTGATCTTTATGTTGAGGAATCAGTCTTCTAGTCTTGTCCTCTCCCTAAAAAGAGCCAGGCCATGTCGTCGACATCTGCATTACATTTGTGTTTTATCATATATAATGGAAAGATTTATATACATATGCATAGCAAGAGTGTTTCATCCTCATTTACATTCACCATAGGTCGTGTTGCTATTCACATCTTACCTTGTGGTTAAAGTCCAACTTACTTGGCACCTACCAAAGCAGATATGTGTCTGTCTGTTCCTCTTTTGCGTCCAATGCTATTCCTGGATGTCTCTATTTCCCATCCAATGATATTCTTGGATGAGCATGTTTTCTCTTTGATCCAATGTTATTCTTGGATGTGGTGTCTATTTCTTTCTTCGTGTCCAATGCTATTCTTGGATATATCTGTCATTTCAATTTCCATCCAATGCTATTCTTGGATGTCTTTGTCTGTCTTTCTCTTACATCCAATGCCATTCTTAGATGTCGTCTTGTTCACTTTCATCTAGTTTTATTCCTGGATATTGTGATTCCTTTGCATCCAATGCCATTATTGGATCTCTATCTTGCTCACTTTCATCTAGTTCCATTCCTGGATATTGTGATTCCTTTTTATCCAATGCTATTCTTGGGTATCGTTTTGTCCACTTTTATCTAAAGCCATTATTAGATATTGTGTTTCCTTTACATCCAATGCCATTCTTGGATCCCTACCTTATTCACATTCATCTGATGGTATTCTCAAATATTGTGATTATACCTTTCATTCAATGCCATTCTTGGATGTCTAGTTTCTTTACATCTGATGCCATTCTCGAATTTTGTTTACCTTTCATTCAAAGCCATTATTGGATGACTGGTGTCTTTTCATCCAATGCCACTCTTGGATGTCGTGACCTTCGTCCAATGCCATTCTTGGACGCCTTGCTTCTATTTTTATCTAATGCCATTCTTGGGTGTCACATATCTTTATCTCTCTAATGTTTTTCCAGATTGAGTCTTTTGTTCTGACGTTTTTTCATAACTTTCTCTCTGTGTTATCTGATGTTTTTCTAAATATTCCTTTGCGATTCTGATGCTTTTCCAGAATCTGTCCGAGGTCTTACCTGATATGTTTATGTCTGATGTTTTCCCAGGTTGAGTCCTTTGTTCGGATTTTTTCCAGAACCTATCTGATGTTTTTCTAGATATTTCCATTGTGATTCTGATGCCTTTCTAGAGTTTGTTTTTTTTACTCCCCAGTGAGTTTCCAGATATATACCTTCACAATTCTGATGCATTTCCAGAGTTTCATTTATTTTACCTTCTGGTGAATTTCCAGATGTGTCTGTTGTTCTGATGTTTTTCCAGAACTTCTTTGTGTCTATCTGACGTTTTCTCAGATACAACTTCTCTTCTTATGCTTTTCTAAAAAAAAAACTTTTGTTTCTATCTGATGTTCTTCCAAATATGACTTTGCTCCTGATGTTTTTCCATAACACTTTTTGTGTCTATCTGACATTCTTCTAGACACGACCTTGTTTATCTAATTTTCTTCCAGATACGATGTTGCTTATCTGATGTTCTTCCAGATATGTCTTCAAAACCTTTTCCCGTACATTTAAATTTTTCTTAATGTTTCGGACGTAGCTTCAGAATCTTTGTCTTCACCTAATGATATTCTAGATGTCTTCAATTTATCTTTGACATGGTTAACAACTACTGAGTGTCTTCAAGTTTGTTTCCATTCTTCATTCAATGCTTTTCTGGATGTCTCTGATGTTTTCATATGTTCTGGAGTCCATTCAATGCTTTCCTGAATGTCTCTGATGTTTGTTTGTGTTTCGGAGTCCATTCATTGCTTTCCTAAATGTCTCTGATGTTTACTTGAATGTCCCTAATGTATTTCCCAGAGTTTTCCGCATCTCATTCAATGATCTTCTGAATGTTACGACTCTTTTCCATCCAGTTCCATTCATGGATGATGACAGTTGATTCCCAGTGGAGCTTATTCAATGTTATCCTGAATATCTCTAATTGTTCCAGAGTTTATTCAATGTTCTTCTGAATATCTCTAATGGGTGCTTATTTATCTCTAACGTCTGCTTATGTTCCAAAGTTTCATTCAACACTCTCCAGAATGTCTTTGATGGATGTTACTGTTCTTTTCCAGAGTTTTGTTCAATGCATTTCTGACAAAACTTCTGACGATTGTGATCCATTTTCCTATTAAAGTTGCTTTTGCTTTCTGGATAGTATTCTGCGGTAAAGTTAATTGCTTTCTTGGAAGTATATGTTGTATTTTTAGATTTGGTCTCATTCCTCATCTAATCTTTTTCTAGATGTTTCTGATTTGTTTCCCAGAAGTGTGATACTATCTGCATCTGATGCTTTCCCGAATGTGTATATCTTTGTTTAGGGTTTGTCCCTCTCTTTCCAAGTATTACTGGATACTCTTTGTCACCTTGACGGATTTCCATAATATCATGTTTTCCTCAGGTGTGTCTTTTTTGTATTACTTATTCCCTTGTGATGTTCCCTTTGTCCTCCGTTTAGTTTGTCTTCTGTTGTTTCATTCGCTACAGAATTCAGAGTCTTGCATTCATATCATATCATAAGCATTTTTGTGGTATCTTAAGGCCAAAAATTGTGCATGTTTCTATTTAAGTCTCTCCGATCTTGTCGAGACGAAGATTCCAATCTTCACATCTCCGGATCGAAGAAACTTAAATAGGGGCATCTGTCATACCCCTAATTTTTAACCCTAAGATCCCGCCTCTTTTTGCATCATTTGCCTAGCCTATCATGTATTTCATCTCGCATAATACCCAATTTATCAGCCGGAATAAACTTGTTGAATTTAAAGCCGAATCGGTCAGACCAAAAGTCAACTGTGTATAAAATAAATGGACAGGAAATTTTAAATTCGAGCATGCAAATGTCAGTGATATTAATCTATGTTTTGCGCAGTTTAACCTAGCGTACTCATTTTAATTTTTCGACTGCTTTTCGGTCGCGTTTTTGATCAATTTGAGCCATTTAATCGGGAAAATTTTATTTCAAAATTCGACCAAACGCTGTATTTTTCCAATACGTATATTTCGCGCTGATCATTTTGGTGTATTCATTTTATTTTTTCGAGCAATTCGATAACGGTCAAATTATTCGTTTTTTACTGATTTTTATTTCTATTTTTTAATTAATAATCACTTTTATTATTAATTTTTTATTTTAGATTTTTATTTGTAAATAATTAATATTTAATTATATTTAATATTTATTTATTTTATTAATATTTTGATTTTTTTTTGTTTTTTTTTGTATCAATTTTAGACAAAACTCAATTAACAAGTTTGTTAAAGTTTGTTTTGTTTTTTACTCATTTTAAGTGAACTAGCTTTGCATGCATGGCATAAAGATAGCATATTAGCACAACATGCATGTACATTTGAATTGATTCTCATTTGATTTTGAATAATAAAAGGACAAATTGCATTGCAAGGGAAACATGAATATTTTACCCAAATACCCCTCATTTTCGAAAAAAATCCCCAAATACCCTACGTTTCAAACAATTTCCCAAATTGCCCCAGTTAGGGCATGGGTTTGTACATGGTCGCCAAATGAAATGGCGACACCTCTTTAAGGCTATAACCATGTCGCCAATTGTACTGGAGACTGCTTATCAAGTCGCCAGTGCAATTGGCGACCCTGTACAAAAGCAAAAGGGAGTCGCCAATTGAAGTGGAGACTCCCTAGAAACTGATTTTTTTCACTATAAATAGGGGTGTTCAGCTCAGTTTGTTCCACATCTTTTCTCCCAAGTTTGTTCAACTCAGAAAATGTATTACCGTCGGTGGGGGAAAGTTATTTTTTCGCGAGACAAGCCACTGATCGACATGTTGTTTTGGAACATACAAGGTTTCAATTAACTTAAGAGAGAGTTGAATCGATGGTTGGAGGGAGACATTGGGGAAGGGGAGAAAATCCGAAGTATTGAGAGACATGATCGGCTACGTGGTTGGGTTTGTGTGAAGACTGACAAAGATGCGAGGGAAGTCATGTTTGGACCGAATGAAATTAGTTTGATTATTGTAATCTATTAGGAATGTGTTAAGTTGCTTGTGTTGTTTGTTGTTAACACTATTGTTTGTTGTTACAGTTGTTTGTGTTAGTGTTGTTTGTTGTTAAAACTGTTGTAACAAAGACCCATCAATATATGAAAATATTTGGTTACAACAAATGAAAAGATAAGCTAAATTATGATGCAGATGTTGCTCCAATGTTGGGACATTGTTTTTTGTTGTGGCCAGGCTGACGACAGATACTGCATAGTCTTATCATTTTATCAGCGATATCCATTTCGGTTCTTATACGCTTGCTGTTTGGGCACCCCTTTTTCTTTCTTCTCATATCTTTGTTGTGCCAAACTATGTCACCTTCGTATGGAGGCCAATAATCCTCCATTGGTAGCACTGCAAAGCCTTCGATGTATACATTCATAACATTAACCACCTAGTAAACATCAGATAGATAGCCATAAGCATCCTGACGAGCATGTGCGCATGCTGCAATGACATGTGAGCAAGGTACACGGAGGGCCTGGAACTTGCCACAATCACACCAACATCTGTTTAGCCTGATAGCATACGATAAACTAGGCCTCCCCTCATTAAAATCCATTATTTCTTGTACACTGAATTATTGCCTATGTCGGTCAAAGACTGTAACTGCATGTGTGCTAGCTCTGATAGCATCAGCCTTCATCAATTTCATAACGCTCTCACTGTATATTTGACCAGACGCTAACACAGCACTCCATCTTTTGCCTCTTGTTGTGAAAAGTGATGTCAACCTATAATAGGTTGATCTCACCAAAGCAGTGATTGGAAGGTTTCTTATTCCTTTGAATACCCCATTCATGGACTCCACTAGGTTTGTTGTCATGTGACCCCATCGACAACCACCATCAAAAGATCTTGTCCACCTTTCTAGTGGAATGCTATCCAACCAGCTTTCGGCATCAGCATTTGACATCCTTATTTCGTTAAGGTAGTATTGAAATGTTGGTTGAGTTAGCGCATAATCAGCATTCATAACCTGTTTGCTGAGGTACTTGTCTTTGATTGCACGCATGAAGTTTTGTTGAATATGTCGAATGCAATATACATGAGTAGAAGGAGGATTATGCCACCCGTTATCATGGTTATTGTAGGCACTCTCTATAGCAGCATGCCTATCTGATCGAGCAGTTCCTCGCTTCCTTCTTCTTCTTCATCAACGATGTCGACCTCTGCTTCAGTTTCGTCTAAGTACTCTAATTCGCTTTCATCTGAATCTACACATGGTGACTGATTTATGATCTGGGACTGTTGAGATGGAATATTGTGTTGAAGAAATGTATACAACTCAATGTAATTGAAACCAGAATGTTCGTGACTAACGAACATATTTTCCACATCTTCGTCGTCTCGCAATTTTAGTGGATAAAACTTAACTTTGTTGGTTTAAAAAAAAAACAGGGTTTTTATATATTATTTGTGATATAGGTCCAAGACCTAACTCGGACTCCAACTTTTGGTGAAAATGGAAAAAACTTGTGGTTCTAGTGACTATGAATTAGACAAAAGCGGTGTTTTGAAAACCAAAACCAGATACATCGGAGATATATGTTTCTCCGTTGTAATGTGCCTTAACAACGTAACTCAGTGCAGATGACATTTTGATATGAGTAGTTTGGGACAGACTAAGAAATTATTTAACAGGAGTTGATATAATGCATGCATGCATGCAAAGACATATAAATAACAAACTTAATGCGTCATAACTTCGACATTTGAATTGGCGACAGAATCAATCCTCATTAATGAACTCGTCATTTGAATTGGCGACAGAATAAATCCTCATTAATGAACTCACCATTTGACTTGGCGACATGTTGCAGGCTTTTATGACGCTGTCGCCAGCATGTTGTGCATGCATGAGGCAGTCTTCAGTCTAGGGCACAAGCTACGTGCATTAGGGACAGTCGCCAATAGGGCACAGGCTTTTATGACGAGTACAACGAGTGCAACGAGTGAGGATCCCTAGGGGATGTGGAAATGGTGGCCGGTTGGGTGCACTCGGTCACCAACATTAATTAATGTAATATTTTATTAAATTAATGATCATTTTATATCATCGTGCAAACAAAAGCAATGTAATATTTCACAATGGAAAAAAAACAACACACACCCTGTCTCCACTTCAATTGGTGACAGGGTTATTGCCTTTGTACAGGGTCGCCAATTGCACTGGTGACTTGATAAGCAGTCTCCAGTACAATTGGCGACATGGTTATAGCCTTAAAGAGGTGTCGCCATTTCATTTGGCGACCATGTACAAACTCATGCCCTAACTGGGGCAATTTGGGAAATTTTTTGAAACGTAGGGTATTTGGAGAATTTTTTCGAAAATGAGGGGTATTTGAGTAAAATTCTCGGGAAACATCGCACGGATCCCACATTTGATACATATTTTTTCCTGCACATTTGCAAATAATAGCACAAAAAGGCCACCTTTTTCCTCAGATACCATGTAACCACGGATGAGCCTCCACTCATTTTCATCATGCACATACAAAGACCATATTACCACAAAACCATAACTCTCTTTTGTTTTTTAATTTATTTCATTCCTGAACTTTGACAAAAACTAAAACACACACTCTTCACCAACCATTAAACTCATTTTTCTTTTCATCTTCAATGTCCTCTCTCTCTCACGTTGGATCTAGGGACCCCATGCACCTTTCATGACTCTTGACCCCACACATCACCACGCTCATATCACTATTTTTTTATAAAAAATACACACACACTTCATGATATTTTCACACCATACACTACACACCTCTCCAGTGCTACATCCAAAAATTTCCTCTCCCCCACATTATGATTCTTAAAAAAAGAAACAAAACTCACAACTCACTTCCTGCATATTTTTGAGACAATAGGACCCCACCCTTTTGAGAGGCAAAGGTGAGTAGTTAATTTGTTAGATGTAGGAATTGAACTCCGTTCTTCCTTCATAAAGAATTCCTCCCCGGTTATTCGTAAGAGACAATACTTCAAGATCAAAGGGAAACCGCACCATATACCACTCTCACATCCTTCCATCTTCTTGTCATCCACCCACCACCTTGATTTGCTGCTGACCGAAACATCATCTTCTTCTGCAACTTTCAGACCTTGTTCTTCTTAAACTCATCTCCATTGTTAAACTTCAACCCCTCCACACTCGCGCCGACAACCACCACTGCAGCTCCGACGTCGATACAAGGTAACGGCGTGTGAGATACGATACAACAGCATTGCGGTAATGATATTTGAGTTTTATATTGCTTTATGTAGATTTGTTTTCCAATTAATGACTTGGCTTGCGATGTTATCGTCACTTCCTGCAGCGGTTTTGCTTCAGTGAAAGGCTCATGTGTAGTTACTTTTAAAAAAATCCATATTATTGCTTCTTGTTTTTTTTGTTTAAAATGAAATATATATATATATATATATATATATATATATATATATATATATATATGGGAAATGCTAACATACACCCAAAATTGGTGGACTCCATACAAAAATAGTCTACATCTATTTTTTTCTTCATCTTTCTAATGTGGGTCTCACTCAAAATTGGTGGATCCCATACAAAAATACACTATGGTGTATGTTGCTAATGCACACCTACATGGGTGTGCATTAGCATAACCCTATATATATATATATATATATATATATATATATATATATATATATATATATATATATAGGGTTATGCTAATGCACACCCATGTAGGTGTGCATTAGCAACATACACTTTAGTGTATTTTTGTGTGGGGTCCACCAATTTTGGGTGGGACCCACATTAGAAAGATGAAGAAAAAAATAGAAAGAAAATAGATGTAGTGTATTTTTGTGTGGGGTCCACAAATTTTGGGTGTATGTTAGCATTTCCATATATATATATTTGTTTAAAATTTTTACTGTCAAGTGTATTTTCTTTGATAAATATTCATGTCATTTTGTTATTTTAAAAAAGATAAATAATAATACTGTTGTAAAGAAAATCCATATGTAGTTATTATTTGAATCCTTTTTTATTTTATTTTATTTTATTATTTGTTTTATTTGCTTAAGTTTTAATAGCAAAAAGAGATAGGCATATGTTTGTTTATTAAATTTTAAAGGAAAAATTGCCAAAGTTTGATTTAGTGCGACAGCATGTAGCATCAACAAACATATAAAATTTCCTTGAATCAAATGCTGAAGAATATCAAGAATGTGAAAGTCCTTTAGGGTTTGGTTTAAAGTCCTAACTTTAGGGTTAGGGACCTTCCTCCCTGTAGGGTCTGAATCATTCTTTTATTGTTCTTCCAGCATCTTCGTTCTTTGATCATCACCATCCAAGCCATTATTGTTAGTGATTTGGTTGCTCTTTCGTTTTTATACTAAGGATGTGGATTGGAATGTTGTGAGCAAGAAGAAAGTTGGTCCTAAAAGGGATAGTTTTACAGTTTGGAAAGAAAATGCAGGAAATGGCTCTATTGAGGGAGAAGACTTAACAACCTTATACTTCACAGAGTTTCCGGATAATATGGTAGCTAGAGACATGTTTGAATTTTTCAAAACATACGGTCTAATATCAGAAGTGGTAATAACGGCTAGGAGGAATCAAAGAGGGAAGAGATTTGGTTTCGCCATGTTTAGAAAGATTCATGACGCGCAAATTATGGCGGTGAAACTCGACAATATCCAACTGCAAGGAAAAAAGCTATTTGCTAATATTCTGAGATTCATCCGTGGGGTGGCTGGTAGAGCGGAACAGAGAAAGAGTAAACCACCTGGGGTTTACAATGAAATGAAAAGAGTTTTTTTCTCAGAGGCAAATAAAAAGATCCAACTTATCCTATGCTAAAGCTTTAACTCATAATGAGAAAGAATAGGAAAAGAAATACAGAGATGAAGGGGATGATAAGAGTGATCATGATAAGTATGCTAGTAAGGAATTTCCCATTGATCCTATTCTAATCACAGTGGACAATAAAGAGTTAGCTAGGTTCGAAAAGGCCTATACTGGTAAACTACTTGAAGATGGATACGATTGAAATATCCAATGTGCGCTAAATAAAGAAGGCTATTTCAATATTAGAGCGACACCAATTGGACAGAAATTATGCTTACTTGAAGATTCTTTGGGAGGTGATGTAGGTAGTTTTATTCAAGAAGCTAGGGTTTGGGTTGAAAAATGGTTCAGTGAAGTTAAACCTTGGAGCCATACGGACATTGATACTGATATATCTACTTGGGTGAGATGTCATGGGCTTCCTTGCCATGCTTGGAGCTTAGATTTCTTTTCGAAAATTCTGAAGGAGATTGAAGCGATTATCAGATGTGATCCTAATACTTTGGAGAAGGTTCACCTTGAAGCAGCTATGATTTTTATTAAAATCGACCGTATGGAGATGGCGAATGAAAAGGTTCTCGTTGAGATTGATGGGGTGAAATACAAAGTGTTCATTGCTGATAGTCTATCTTACTTTCTGCGTAGGAAGGCAAGGTTGTTTGAAGAAGACGGCTGGGATTCTGAATCTAGTATATCATACGGCAAAGGGGATGGCTGGGAGTCGTCCGACGAGCTCTCCGATGAGAATGGCAAATTGGAGTCTATTTTACCTAGAAAAGTATGGGCGACAGTGATGTTTCATGTAATAAGGATATGTCAGATCATGGTATTGGTAACTCAGAAGATGAAACTGTTATTGGTGATAGTTTGGGGAACCAAGAAGGGACAACTAATTTTAGACCTGAGACAAACCCTACTTTGCGTGAAAAGGGAGTTTTTGGATCTATGTTAAATAGGCATAATGATGCTCAGAATGGGGAAAAGACAATTTTGAAGGAAGCTATAAAGGTAGTAGGTCAGGAGACTAGTGGCATAAAGGTAGTAGGTCAGGAGACCAATGGCAACCATAGTAGGCCCGCTGATTTGAATTTTAAAGGTCCCAAAGGATTAGATTTCCAGAAAGTTGTGGGCCTCAAATCAAAGCCCATATCAAAGGTTCAACCCATTTCGGACCCAAATCCAGTTTTTCCTACTGGATTGATGAACCATCCTACTGAAATGAAATTGAGAAAAAAGAAATCTATTATAGACGTTTATGATAAGGTCAGAATCCCCTTCTCGCCCTCATATTTCTCTACCTTACTTCACTCTGTTGTCCTCACTCCATCTAAGAAAGGTGAGTCTCCTTCGAAGCTACAGAGGGATCCTGGGGGCAAGGGGGTGTAGTTTGTAATTCTCTGATCAATGAGGGAGATAAGAGTGAATCATGTACCGATTCTGACTTGGCTAGAAGTAATCCTAGAATTAGAAAGATGACTGAGGACGTCCCCAACAAGATTTGGCATACAATGAAACAGTTGGGAATTGAAGGGGAAAAGGATGAAGAGGCGTTCGAGGGTGTGATTAGAAGTTTGGAAGTTGCTGACAAAGTAGCAAGGACTGTTCAGAAGAATGTTGAAACCAGGGATCCATGAATATGGTTTCGTTTAATGCTCGTGGATGTGGTAGCTTGATTAAAAGGAGAAGAATGAGTCAGAGTCTTAGTAAAGGGAAGGCTGATTTTTGCTTGATTCAAGAAACAAAGATTCAGAGTATGAATAATAGTCTGGTGAGTAGTATATGGAGTCAGGGTGAGTTTGAATGGTCAGCTGTTAATTCGGAAGGGCAATCAGGAGGTTTACTAACCATTTGGAGAAAAGGTGTTGTCTCTGCAATTTCCAGCTTCAAAGGGAAATGATACTTGGGTTTAAATTTTTCTTGGAAAGGTACGAATCTTTACTTAGTTAACATATATTCTCCTTGTGGTTTATCAGACAAGAGGATTCTATGGAATAAAATTCTGGATTTGAAAGCTCGTTTGCCTCCTGGAGGGTGGATTGTTAGGGGTGACTACAATACAATTAAGCTGAGTGATGAAAGGAAAGGAAGGGGAAATCCTAACTTAGGTGAAATGGCTGAGTTTAACTCATTCATTGATGACATGAAACTAATTGATCTCCCGACAATTGGTGGTAAGTTCACCTGGTTTAACTCAAGCGGAACTTGTAGAAGTAGAATCGATAGAATTCTGGTAGATGAGAGTATTGTTGAATGTTGGAGGTTTAGTAATCAACTGATTGGTGATAGGGATATCTATGATCACCGTCCGGTTTGGTTAAATTCGAACAATACAAACTGGGGCCCTAAACCTTTTAGGTTTTTGAATTGCTGGTTGGATCATAAAGATTTTTCTGATATAGTTAAGAATTGCTGGAACTCGTCAGAAATTACGGGTTCTTTCAGTTATATCTTGGATAAGAAATTTAAGATCCTTAAAGAGAAGCGTAGGAGATGGAACTCAAATACATTCGGATAGATAGACTTGAATATTGAACAAGGAGTGGAGAAACTGAACAATTTGGATGATTTGGTGTTTGAAGTAGTGAACTCTCAGACTGAGGAGGTTATTAGACAGAGGTGTGAGGTGCACGAGGATATTTGGAAAAACCTCAGATTAAAGGAAAGTATCATGCACCAGAAATAGTGAGTTAAGTGGACCAGAGAAGGTGTCCTTAATACTAGGTTCTTACACGCGTCATTAAAAAGTAGAACCAGAATCAATAAAATTTCTGGTATCATGGCTGATGGAATATTGTTGGAGAGTCCTGACTTAATCAAGGATGTTGCCAAGAATTTTTTTGGGTCTAAATTCCAGAGTCATGATTGTATTAGACCTGTTTGCGTGTGGGAGGATATGGTTAATCTGACTGATGCTCAAAGGTTCATCTTGGAGGCTGACTTTAATAGTGCTGATGTGCGGGTTGCTGCTTTCGAATGTGATGGGAGCAAATGTCCAGGGGTGGACGGTTTTAATTTCAAATTCATCAAGTCTACCTAGGATATTATAGGTATTGATTTTTCTAACTGTGTTCTTGAATTCTTTAAAACTGGTTTCCTTCTAAAGGTTTTCGTATCTTCCTTCATTTCGTTGGTTCCTAAAGTGGAAAATTCTCAAAATTTTGGGGACTTTAGACCAATCAGCTTAATTGGTTGTGTATTAAAAGTAATATCCAAGATGTTGGCCTCTAGATTGGGTCTTGTTATTCACAGCTTGATATCTCCGTCGCAAACTGCTTTCATTCCGGGAAGACAATTGTTAGACGGTGTTCTGGTGACGAATGAGACGATTGATTGGGCTCGTAGGAATAAAAGAAAGTGCCTATTATTTAAAGTAGATTTTTCTCAGGCATATGATTGTGTCAAATGGAAGTTTTTAGAATCAATGCTTATTACTATGGGTTTTGGTATTAACTGGCTGAAGGGGATTAAGGGTCAGTGTTCAATAGCCATTTCTCTATTTTGATTAATGGAAGCCCTTCAAAAGATTTCAAGGCCACAAGAGGGCTGAAATAGGGGGATCCCTTCTCCCCGTTCTTATTCGCCATTGTGGTAGAAGGTCTAGCTGGTTTGGTGCGTAGCGCTGTTGGTTCTAATCTTCTGGGTGGCTTCCGTATTAACGATGTGAATCCTGTTAGTATACTTCAATTTGCAGATGATACCTTGCTGTTGTGCGATGGTTCTTTATCGAATATCTGGGTGATAAAAGCTATACTTCGGGGATTTGAATTCATGTTGGGTTTGAAGATAAATTTTTCCAAGAGTCGGCTTTACGGTATTGGATTGGATGGGGAGTTTTTGAGAGCAGCTGAGAATTTCCTGCATTGCCATTCAACTGCTATGCCTTTTAGATTTCTCGGGCTGACCATTGGAGGAAACCATAGGAAAAGATTATTTTAGAATCCCGTCCTTACTTGTCTCAGGGCTCGTTTGTCCTCGTGGATTGGCCGAAATCTGTCGATAGGAGGAAGAGTCACTTTGTTAAATTTTGTGCTTATCAATCTCCCGATTCATCACCTCTCCTTCTTTAGGGCCCCTTCTTGTATTGTCCGAGAAATTATTGCAATTCAAAGGAATTTTCTTTTGGCGGGATCTTTGGAGAAGAACGTAATTCCCTGGGTAAACTGGCAAACGTTGTGTAAACCAAAAAATCGTGGTGGTCTTTGAATTAAACATATCGGTACGTTTAATCTTACTCTCATTACAAAATGGATGTGGAAATTCTTGCAAGATGGTAATAAGATGTGGAGACAAGTCTTAACCAGTAGGTATGGTAATCTTTTAATCAAAATTCTGAGCGAAGGCACGGTTTCAAGTATTGATAACAAAAGTTGCAGGGATTCACCTTGGATGAAGGATATTTTATCTGCTAGAATCATTATGCAAGATGTTAACTTCTTAAAACTTCTATCGTGCAATATTGGTAACGGTAAGAGCGCACTTTTCTGGACTGTTCATTGGCTATGGCCTTTCTCTCTTGCTGAGTTGCTGCTGGGTCTTTTCGAAGCTACTTTATCTAAGTCGTGCAGGGTTGATGAAATGGGCAGATGGGTTAATGGAACATGGGAGTGGACTATCAGTTGCTCCATGTTCAATGAATATCCAAACATTAGCCATGACTGTCGTGAGCTTCTTAACCTTCTGTTGGGGGCTAAATGCGACGCTACTACTTTGGATAAATGGATCTGGAAGGTTGATGTTCCCAATGGTTTCACCGTAAAGTCGTTTTATAATCATATAATGGAGAATAATACAGGGATGCTGGATGATCCAATTGACTCTGCCTTAGGAAGTCTGTGGCAGACTGTTATTCCTTTGAAGATTAAAATAATCGAATATAGGTTGATTATTAATCATCTTCCTACTCGATCGAATATAGTTAATAGAGGGATAATTGTCAACGATCATGGCAAGGTTTGTGTTCTATGCTTTAATGTTTTGGAAGATTCTTCTCATCTTTTTTGTAGATGTAATAAATCCTCGACTCTTTGGAATAAAATTTTCGAATGGCTTGATGTCGCTTGGTTTAACGAGGCGGATTGTAGTAAGCACCTTTTAGCTTGGTCAATATCTTTAAGTGGTAGATGCAAAAAAGAAATGGTTTGCTCCATATGGTTCATTGTGTGTTGGCATCTGTGGAAGACAAGAAATGACGTGCTTTTCAACGATGAAGTTTGTAATGTCGACAATATTTATTATAGGATTGTAGTATCCTCTTGGAAATGGTTGGCATTAGGGAATAAAGGTATGATGGTTTGTTCATTGTATGAGTGGACTAAGTTCCCTCTTATTGCGTTGTATTAATTCTTGTATTTTGATCTTTTGTTAGTCTAGTTCGTTTTTGATAGGTTTTCGAGCTTCTCCCTTGTATCATCGGGGTAGGAGATCCCCTTAATCTCCTATTATTGAATTCGATTCTTAGCTTATAAAAAAAAAAGTGCGACAGCATGTAGCGTTTTCCCATTTTCCCATTCTTTGTTTATATTGTTGTTTTTTTTAAATATATACTTAATTATTTATTTGAATCTTTGTTTATTATTTTATTTTAATTTTATTATTTGTTTTATTTGTTTAAATTTTAATTATATATAATAGTAATTAGGAAAAACTAAAAAGCATGTTATCATTTTTTTAGTTCTATTTTCATTAGTTATTTGGTATATTTGAAAATATAATTTTTTTTAGTTATTTTTATTTTGTAATATTAAAAATGCAAAAATATGTTAATGTTTTTTTGTATTTCCTTCAAGCTTTGTGATATTTAAAATTGGAAAAAATATATGTTGTAATTATTAATTAACATAAATATTTTTATTTAATATTGATTAATTAAATTATTAATTAATATTATTAAATATTAATATTTAAATTAATTAATAATTCTTGTGGCCCGATTTTATTTCATGACTTGATTACTTTCATACTTTGGGTTTATTTCTGTTCGAATAATTGATGATGTTCTTACCCACGATGTTTTGACGTGACTGTTTGTTGTTTCTTCACGATGCTTTGTCGTGAACGTGTTGTTGATTTTATCCATGATGTTTTGCCGCATATCTTTGTCTGTTTATGCATGATGCTTTTCCATCTGTGTTGTACTTTCTATTTACTGATTACATGATGCTTTGTCATGTATTTCTGTTGACTTTTTGTTGTCTGATTACCATGATGTTTTACCTTGTGTATTCTATGACTTCTTATTTGTTTGATCATACATGATGTTCTTGCGGTGTATTGCGTATGTGTATTCTTTGCTTGCCATTTACATGATGTTTTCCATGTATCTGTTGCTTTCTGTTCCTTGTTGACCTAATCCAAGGGAAGAGATTGTATGTTGACTTATTGTCATTGTGCATGTCCCTCGTTTGGTCTTTACCAATCTTTGTTGTTCTTGGTTCTTAGAACCCTAACTACTCGTGGTTCCACAAACTACGAATGCTCTGATTTCTCAAGTTCCTTTTGAGAATACGTAGGCACAAGGGCCCTAATCCTTGGCGAGCACACTTTTATTTTTTACACTCTTTCTTTTTTTACACCTTTTTCCTTTTTTGCATCGTAGTTCTGAACTACGATTGCTCTGACTTCCTATTAAGGATACGTAACGATAGGATTGTGAGATCCTACCGAGCTACCTTTTTTTTCTTTCTACCTTTTTTTCTTTTTTCCCATTTCTTTTTACTTTGCCCATCTTTTTCCATAGCAAACAATTTTTGCCAAAAGACAAATATTTCAAGAGGTTCCTGTAGAGTACTGCAGATATTTAGGGTGCTAGTACCTTCCCTTAGTATAATCAACTCACGTACCTTTGATCTCTCTTTTGCTTAGCTTTAGGCCTTTCTTTTTGCTTTGCATTTTACTTAGGGTTTTTGTTCGATCTTTTCTCCCTTCCCTTGGAAAAATAAAAGTTTGGTGGTGATATCATTATTTTGCGAGCCAAGCTAATCCCATAGCTTTGGTATCTGATTCTCAGAGCAACATAACCCACTTACCCAATCTATGTTCATTTGTTCTTGTTTTAGAACTTGTTTAGGTTTTGTTCGCTCTTTTTCCTTTCCTTTTGGATAAAATAAAAGTGCGGTGGCGACTCTTGCTTTATGAGTTAAGTTAATCAATAACTTACACTCACAATTTTTACCGCTAGAGCCTTCACCTACACCATGACAAGAGGAGTGGTACCATAGTATGTTGTCTCCCTCTACTTTATACCTGGTTGATTTCTCATGTCTTAAAAGTAGATGCATGGATTAATGATATGACTAGTGAAGCATGGGCTCAAACACTGGTTTCACTAACAGGAGGATCTGTCACTTGGTATAACAGAAGACTCAATGTGGGAGAAACTATATTCAGCTGTGGAAGTTTTCCAAATATACCCCTCATTGGATATCCAATTCTAGGGAAGCAAGAAGACAGAGCTTTAGAAGATTTTCTTCTACATGACATGGGTACTGGTAATCCAGCTTTGCTTCAAAAGAACATTTAGGTCTGAAACAAAGTTCACACCAAAAGGACTGAATTGGGGAAAGAAAATTGCATAGCAAGGAGCCCTACCGTCAGTGAGTCTTGGAAAGGGTTCTGTAGTTAAGCCCCTCTTCTGCATTAAACATCCCACTCAACCTGATTGCTTGAGCTAGTTCCTATTTATCATAAAGAGGTTGACGAGCTTAAAGTAATTGTCCTCCGACTTGAAAATTAAAATGAGGAGTTGAAAGATAGTCTTTACCGAGTTTCCTATGAAAGAAACAAGCTAAGGTTCAATCTCAATCAAAAGGAAGAACAACTCAGAGAGAGATAGGGAGAGAGAGAGAGAGAGAGAGAGAGAGAGAGAAAGAGAGAGAAAGAGAGAGAGAGAGAGAGAGAGAGAGTGTGTGTGTGTGTGTGAGAGAGAGAGAGAGAGAGGAACTATGGTTGAAGCTGAAAAAGGAAAGAGGAAGAAAGTGAGTGAGTGCCTAGTAGTGGCAGGATCTAATATAGACTTCTGAAACCAACAACTAGGAGATGCCTAACAACAAAATGGGGAATGTAGAAATCTTTGGGAGAAGACGTTGAAAGGTCAAAAGGAAATGAGAGAAGGGTTTGAGACGTGAATCCAAGAGCTAGCCAAATTGCTTAAGGAATCTCAAGCCCTTGCTTCTATGAACGACGCCGTAGAGAAGAAGCTGAACAGACACCGATAAATCCCTTTGGAAATTCAAAAAAGACCCAAGAATAGCTGAGAAATCTCACCGCCTAAAATCATTGTATGAAGGAAGCCTGTGGAGCTTTGAAGAGCGATGATATACAGTGGGAATCTGAAGTCCAACATCTAGATGGTCTCATACAGCAAGATCAAGACATGATCTGACACATCCACCAAGAGTCGACGATGTGGTATGGGAAGTGCATCTACCTAAGAAATGCCTTAGACAAGATGACGCCCAACAACACTGTGAGTGCTGGGTATTTGCAACTACAAATTCAACCGGGTTTTGAATGATGTCAAACAACGAATAGATGAGGTAGTTTATTGTAGTGCTCTTGTATATTGGACGGTGTCAGCCTAAATTTAGGTGTTAATTTTCCCTCTTAGCCTTAGGATGCATAAAAAGAGTCTTTGAACAAGTTTGATAGGTCTTAGGCATGTCATACACATCAAAAATCAAGTTTGTGTGTCAAAACAACAACATAGGAAGACCTATACATGATCAGGCCGACCTATGGAAGCTTTAGCTTTAGTATAGGCCGACACATCAATGTTTCAGGCCGGCTCCTATGCTTCAATAACGAAGCCTGTAGATTCTTCCCACATGTTGCATTTCAGGTCGCCTCACAGGTCGACCTATGCAAGTTAAAACTTGAAAAATTCTTTTTGCATCTTATTTTTCTTGCATCCTTTTGTCCATTTCCTCATATACATATATATATACTCATACATGCATCTTCTTTAAGGTAAGGTTTCCTAGAGAATAAAACCTAAACGAAACCAGATTACAAAGTTGCCCATCGTCTTCATCCCTTCTTCAATGCATACACAAAGTTGAACTACACATAATCATTTTTCGATTGAGTGACCATCTAGATTAGGGTTGATAACATCCAATTAGGTTTGGTGTAACCGAGAATATTGATTTGAGGCTATGTGTGTATCAAATAAGAAAACCAAGGTGGGGGTTTCCTTCAAGATCGGGTTGATTTGAAGAATTTAGACAAGATCACATCTACATAGATTCGACTGAGTGAAATCCTTGGGACAAGGTGGTTTCCTTAAAAGGGAGTAGCGCGAGACGGTGAATTGTGTTCGGGAATCTCGGGTTTCAACAAGTTGTGTGCTCAGGATAATCAGAGGATTGTAGCCGCATTATTGGTCACTTGATCAAGCTTTGATCAATGGTTGGAGGTCAAAGAATCAACACAAAACAATAGGGTTTTTAGGGTTTGCATTCTTCATCTCTTGTATAAACATTTTTACAAAGAAAAGGTTAATAGCACTATCTCAATTCGATTTTGAATTGAGGGCAGACATACCCATAACAAGGCCGATTGGGGAACTGCCTAAACAAATCTTAGTCTCTCTCTCTCTCTCTCTTCATCTCTTTATTTCTTTTATTGCTGATTATGCAATTTATCGAGTTCGTCGTTGTTTGATCAATTTGATTGGAAATTGTTTTCTAATATATTTTAAATGTGTTTTTGTTGATATAATAACAATCACTTTGATTGTCATATGTTTTAATATCAACAATGTAAACTACAATTCCAATTGTTATCGATCGTTCATCAAGTGTTTGATAAATTGTTTGTGTGTATTTTGTTCGTGTTTTGGTTCATTGGATATATGAATTACGTTTAGCACTGCATTTAATTGATTCGTAGCTTGATCACTGTTGAACATTTACGTTCTTTATCACTCAGTTTGGTTTGAATTACGTATATTGCTTTTCGATAGTAGGTTCGGTTAGACGATTCGATCCGGGTCGTTTTTCCGCTGCACCTTATTTTGAAAACAGATTTTTACCAAAAAAATTTGGTTGTAAAATTTGTGATCTATTCACCTCCTCTAGATCGAAGTCTATCGTCTAACAAACGCTCCAGCTGTTTTTGACTTTTATCATATCTTGCATAATCATACTAAGAAAGTTCAAGGCTGAGTTAGTGTTACTTATGAAGGCACAAGCCAGTTATAGTGGTTGATTGATCTTGTACTTGTCTTACCTTGTATTTAATTATGAATGAATGAGAAGTTTGGCTTGGTATTGATTGTGATTTTATCTGCTCTATTGCTCTTTGCTTTAAGATATTTGCAAATAATCAACGAAAACTCAAGATTCCTTAAAAATAAAATGAAAAAAAAACACAACTTTTTGCATGTATTCATGCATTAACATCAACAAACATCTCGTTTCAAAAAACTCATACCATTTTTCTCTCTTCTTCAAAACTGCCAATTTGATTTCTTGGCATCTCTACGAGACAAGAAGAAATTGTCGTCGCACAATGGAACAAATAGAACAGAACCAAACTGCAATGAAAGACGAGATATACGCAGTAAAGAGAAAGGTTGACTAGATCTTGGAGGCCATGCTAGCTTTGGCAAGGAGAGAAGACAACCCTCAAATGGTTGTAGCCTTGTAGGTGTTGAAAATACTACTTCTCTATTTGGCTCCACTTCACAATAGAGACATGTGGTTATGGATGCTCAAATAAACCGATTATTTAAATAATCCATATCCATATCTAAATCTGGTTATTAAAAACCGGTTAATTATTAGTATGGTTTTAACCAAATCCATATTTTGGATATATTTTTAATATGGTTTTAACCAAATTCATAATTTGGATATCCATATCCAAAATAAAAACCAAATTAGTCAATTTTTTCATTAAAAAAAAAAATTGAAAAAAAAAATTTTTTTGGAAAAAAAATTTATATTTTTTCTGAAAAAAATTATTTTTTTCTGAAAAAAAATATTTTTTTTTGAAAAAAAATATTTTTTGAAAATAAAATTATTATCTTTTTTTGAAAAAAAAGATTTTTTTAATTATTTTTCAGTAAATATTTTTTTTTTCAAAAAATAAAAAAAAAAGATTTTTTTAAAGTAAAAAAATATATTTTTTTCCAAAAATTAAAAAAAAGAACAATTTTTTATTTTTGAACATAAATATTTTTTCTTAAAAAATATTATTTTTGTGAAAAAAATTTCTTGAAAAGTCAAATTTAAAATAAAATAAATTAAAAACTAATTATAAAATTGATTATGAATATAACTGGTTTATAACCATTTTGTTGATATCAGGAAGCAGGTTTATCCCATTCACGTGAAAGATTTTGTTGAGATCAGGAAGCAGGTTTTGAAAAACTTAGCTATGCAAACATAAAGATAGCCATTGCTAAATACAAAGTGCAAGCAAACTAAAAGAACAATAACAGTAAAAATAAAATAAAATAAAAACAATTTTTATTCATAATGGCAAAAATTTCTATTACATAGAAAACATCATGAGACGTTCATGTTCTTTTTCAGCAACCTTCCTCCTTAACTCAAAAATCGACATCATAAACTGTTCAAGCTCTTCACTACTCATATCATCTATAGAATGATTCCACCATCCGCCTCTATTGCAAAACCCAGCCATATTCTCAGTATCCGCGAGTTTCTTCTTTTCCATTTCCAACATCTTTAGTGCCTCTTCATATTCTCTATTATACTCCTCGCGGATCGAAGAATCGTCCATCGACTTCTGATCCTCAAACTCGGTCGTTCCTTTGATGTAACTGTTGAGGATCGCATCGGTGCTTGGCCGGCCGCAGGAGTATAGTTTATCAGCAGGTGAAAACACAATGATGGCGAGATTAACATCGCTTAAGACGCAAAGCTCGCAAGCTTTTTTGAACAAACCGGATCTTCTTTTCGAGAATGTGACTTGTTTGTTGCTTTCTTTTTCGACTTTCTTGATTTCGATTTTCTTGCGTCCCATGGTTTTCTTTCTTTGGTTAACTGTGTTATTCATGATGAAATGAGAGTGCAATTTTGGTATAACGAATGTGTGAAACTTTGAAATGGTGTATTTGTAAGGAAAGAACCTTATTGGTTTTATAGTGCAATGAAATAAGTTCCTACAATTTCTCTCTATTATAAATTAAATTGGCATTGAATGTTACATATTGACGAAATTTTTATATTCCATTTTGTATCAAAATGGTTTTAATTCAAAGGTGAATTTGAAATTTGACATGGGTTTTATTTCATTAAAAATGTTTTACTTCCTCTATTCATTTTGGTATGTTCTTAATAGTTATTAGTTATTTGTTTAGATTACTATAGGAGAGGATCTATTTCCATTATTTTTTCTCAAATAGTATCTTTATTTCACTTAACTATTGTATTAAATATGATAGATAAAAGTGTTTTAATAAATAATATTAATTGTATTATTAAAATCAATTAAATTAACATTTTTAATTCAATTGGGACCTATAATTTGTATTGGATAGATTATTGAATAAAATATCAGAAATAAATTATTACAGAACTTATATATAGCATGGTTTTATTTAGAATTTATGAGAGATCTTACTAACCCCAAATATTCTCACAAATCAGAAAAATGGCTAGGGATTGACAATTTGGTTCATCCCTGGTGGGTATCCAAAAAATTATCCATAATGGGTAGGGTAAAAACCCACAAAAATAAGTACAGGTACGGGCTCGGGTAATTACCCACTTAAATAAGCGGGGATAGATGCGGAGATGGACACCTTAGTACTCAGTCCGCCTCATACCCGCACAATATATATTTATATATTTTAATTTATATTATTATATAATAGTAAATATTTATAAAATTTTATTAAAATCATCAATTTTAAACTACTACATATTTAATATATGTGATCATTTATTTCATAATTCAACTATAAAATTTTTTACAAACTTTTTAATATTTTTAAAAACTTAAAATATTATGATATTTTATACTTGATATATTTATTCTTATTAGAAATCTGGGTAACAGGTACGAGTACGGGCACTTATATACCCATAGAGTACCGGAACGGGTGCCAATTTTAATATTCAAGTGGGTATAGACTCGGGTACGAAATTTTTTTTTCAACTGCGGATATGGGAACGGATACTATAGTACCCTACCCATATCCTGCCTATTTTCATCCCTAAAAATGACCATAGATTAAATGTATGCGATGTTTTTAAACTCTCGCATTTGAATTGGATACGAACATTTGCTAAGAATATATATCATACTGGGCAAACCAAAACCAACTTGTAACCTTTTGGCATTATGCTTGAAAATAAATGTAACATCTTACTTGAAATTAAAGAAAGCCAAACTTGGAGGAAAAGAAACCAATTAAACAAGCAATCATCCTCCTTAGTGATCAATACTTAGGAAGAGAACATTCCTAGGAACACCATTTTGGAACCTTTCATTATCTTGACAATAATCATAAACCATATGGTATTTCCTAACCCATTTAAACCATCTTCTTTGTATGGAAGTTAATGAACTAAAGTTATATTGGTTCCACCAATTGTTAGAGCTTGAAGCTCTACAAAATCTTGGGTTCCCTTTCCACACACAAGCATCAATTTTATAATTTCTAAATGAAGCTATAAAAGGTCCATTTTTCCAATCAATTTTATCTTTGCCACCTCTTGTTGCCCAACTATCACCATTCCAAAGGGTTGCTTTTAGACTCATTGGTTGCCGTCTAGGAAATGCTACTCCTTTGTCTGCATGGTTTTTATACACTCTTATAGGAATTGTATCCACCAAGAACCTGCAAAAGGAAATAGTATACATGTACATCAATTATATATCTTTATCTGAAAACTCGGGTATCCGTCCCTTGGACCGACTAATCCAAGGGAGACCAATTCCATTGTTCACTTGCGAGATCTCATTTAAAGTCCGAAATAAACTCAAAGCTCTGTATGGACCAACCAAACACAAGAATACTTAGCACCTAACGAAATTCGAATCTGAGACCTTAAGAAGAGCATGCTCTCAGGTCTCGAGTCTTTTCCTTTTTGAAAAAACAAAGAGTTTGAAGAGAAAGATTTAAGGATATAATGAGAATATTGCTTACACAATTTGGTGCAAATTCCACAACACAGAATAAGTATGGAACTCTTTTGAGGGATCAAACCACAGATGAATCCTTTCCTCTCTATTGTCAAATCCGTCTGCATAAATATTTGTTTGAAGAATATAGGGTTGGCCGGAGACATTTCCTAGAAATTCCAAGTCTATTTCATCTCTATTTGGTTGATCAGATGTCAGCTGAAAAAATTTTCCAAACTAATTTGTAGCTATACTTTCATATATAAGATAAAAATAGATAGAAAATAAAATAAATGGTTCTTACATAAAAGGCCAAGACTGTGCCTGCAGAATCACCTGCTACTAGTTTGATTTGCATGTCAATTTGTCCAAATAAAAACATCTGGTTTGAAGCAAAACCATCCCCTGCAATGATCCAAAACTCGTAATTAAGAAATGAATATTCTTCTATGAAGCACCAACATGGACAAGACACCGTGGTTTTAAACTGTTGTTGCGGTTGCGTTGCAGTTATCTAGCCGATGTGGTCAAAATTGTTGTTTATGACGTCGTTGTTATACCTCAAAAAATTAAATAACGACATCTGTCGGTTTTAATGCACGTTTCCAATACGAAGGGCTTATGCTTCATACACACTTTGGTCAATATTATAACTAACAACAAAAAATTTAGATTTATTGGATAATTGATGTATCTGATATATAATAATGACCAAATACATTATTTATTCAATGAATTTAAAAAAAAAAAATTGTTGTTGTGACCTAAGGGTGTAACTCTTTATATCATAGGTTGTTAATATCAAGATATAAGAATACCGGATTCTTGATCAAGTTTCAAGCTTCTTGTTTTTCCATCATCAGATGTGTTTACATGATTGGGAGACCATACCACAAAGAAGTCCTTATTGAAGTCACCCGTTGAAACAATAGAAGCAACTGAAAATTGAAGCAAACTAGAAGAAACAAACCCAAAGAAGAAGAAAAGTGTTGTGTGGAAGTAATTATTCATGTCTAAGAGACTAAGATGATTGTAGTTTGCAATTGAAATTGAAGAAAAATCTATATATAGGTATTGCATATGGAAGGGTGACAAGTTTTAGAATATCTCTAAGAGGAAGCAAAGGAAATTTTTGTTGTTGGAATCTTCGTTGAAATATATACCAAACTTGAAACATACACTTGTCTAGTTCTATGCATTTTCAAGAAAATCTCTTTTCCCTCTCTTCTTAATGAAAAGTGTACTCACCAATGAGATTCATTAGTTTGCTTTTTTTTGCTCATGTTAACTTTATATATAAATCTTCCATTTTTTTAAGGGTTTCAAAGATTTGATTCCTCCCTTCCTTTAAATAAGATTAAATAAGATTTACGGCGACGATGTTGATTGCACTCTTAGTATTACTCTCAAACTTTCAAATTTTCGAAAATGCCCCTTATGTATTGTCCGGATTTTTCAAAAGTCAGACGCACCTAATGCATAAATAAGATTTAGGATATTTTATGTGTTTTAGATGAATTTGAGCTCTCTTGTTTAAAATACGTGATGTATTTGAATTTTGAAATTCAAACAGAGTATTTGCACGTTGGGAGCATTAAGGAAGAACTTGAGTTATTTTGTAATATGTCGTGCGTCAAAATTTTAAAGTCTTAAACGTGTTCGAATTTTAAAATTTAGACACAGCTATTTAAGGATTTGGTGTGCGTGAGCTTGAACTCTCTAATAATATATGGTGGTTCCGAAGTTCAAAATTGGAAAGGTACGATGTAGACATTTTCAGAAATTTTATAGGTCTGTTAGTAATATTAAGAGTGCAATCAACAATCCCTAAAAAATTTTTTTTTTTTTGCTTTAGAGAAGATACACATCCTTAATCATTGCTAATAAATTTATAAACAGATTCAAATTAGAAGATAGCGTGAGAAAAAAATCCAAATTTAATTATCATTAGACAAAATCTCAATTACAATATCAATTATCATAAAAGAACACTAACAAAAAACTAGGAATCAACGATAAGAAAAAGAAAAACTATTGAAAAGCTACTGCATGGAAAACATCTTCAGATGTTCGTGTTTCTTTTCAACAAGCTTCTTCCTAAACTCATAAATCGACACCATAAATTGTTCAAGTTCTTCACAATTCATACCATCAATAGAATCATTCCACCATTCACCTCTATCCTTCCCTAATTTTTCACTTTCTACAGCTTTCTTCTTTTCCAATTCCAACATCTTTAGTGCCTCTTCATATCCTCTATTATACTCTCCATAGATTGAAGAATTTGATCCCATTGACTCTTCATCTTCAAACTCAGTCGTTCCATTGATGTAGTTGTTGACGACTGTGTCGGTGTCGGGTCGACCAAAAGCGAATAGTTTATCAGCAGGAGAAGACACAATCATGGCTATATTAACATCACATAAGATGCAAAGTTCAGTTGCTTTATGGAATAAACCTTGTCTTCTTTTTGAGAATGTCACATGTTTGTTGGATTGTTTCTCAATTTTCGATATATCGATCTTCTTCTTGCGCCATGTGCTTTTCTTTCTTTGATCAACCGTGTTCATGGTGAAATTCAAGAATAATATTAATGTTGCACTTTTTAATGTTGGAATGATATATTAGTATAGCACTTTTAAAATTGAATAGGATTTATTTATTTATAGGGTAAGCGTCGTCTTTCTTAATGTGCCATAAATAAAGATTCAAAAATATCTCCCTGTCTAAGATTCAAAATCAGTTTAGCATTAATTTTTAGATATTATGAAATTTTTATTTTGTATATGTTGTTAAAATAATTTGAAGATTTATTTATATATAATAATATATATTGACAATATACAACTTTTTATTAATGCAATCAATCAAATCATATAATAATTTGGATTAAATAAGTTTTTGAAAATATTATGAAATTCGTTTTTAATCCTTCAAATAATAGTCTTTCTAAAATTTTTCATTTATATAATTGGTCTCTGACGTTAAATTCCACTATATTAATTTTCCATTCTCAAAAAATGCTAACGTGCCGCATGGCAACTTTTCCATTTTAATTTTTTTTATTCATTAAAATTATAGCGACAGAATGACCGTCCCTGAATCTGTCGCTAATATGAACATCATGCGTAAACACATAATTTGTAGTCAATTCATAACTAATTCCTAGCTAATTTAAACATGTCATTCTTAGGATCTAAAATTCGTTTTTTTCATGTTTTTTTGCATGAAATTTTATAACCTTATAAGGATGTCTCACACAACAATTGATTTTTTTTACTTGAGATGGATTAAATATGATTTTTTTTAACGCCGATTTTTCATGAAACGGAAACAACGCAAACATGGCCATATGGTTGAATTTTGAGATAATATTTTTTTAGAGACCTATTTAATAATACATAAAATTGATCTTTAAAGTTTCATGGTATTCCGAATAAGTCCCGATTTATTTTTATTTTTTTATTGAAACAAATATATACGTGTTTCGATCGAAAAATCAAAATAAATTGTCACTTATTCAGAATATCATGAAACTTTGAATATCCTTTTAATATGTTATTATATATGTCTCAAAAAAATATTAGCTTAAAATTCAATTATATGTTAATATTTGCGTTGTTTCCGTTTCATAGAAAATTGGTGCTTAAAAAATTCATATTTAATTTATATTATGTAAAAAAAATTCAATTTTTGTGGGAGAGATTCTTATAATGTTATAAACATTCATGCCAAAATTCATGAAAAAAATGAATTCTAGGTCATAATAATAGTTTTCATATGAAGAATATATATATATATATATATATATATATATATATATATATATATATATATATATATATATATATATATATATATATATATGTGTGTGTGTGTGTGTGTGTGTTTCGATAAAAAATCAAAATAAATTGAGAATTATTCGGAATTCCATGAAATATTCTAGATTCATGTGTCAAAACCCAAATATACAAATGGAGAAACAAACCAGAAGAATGATTAACAAAATATAGTTATAAGAAATGTAAAAGGCATTTTAACCAATCCTAAAAAGGACAACTACTTTTAATGTTGTTACCCAAAGCCAACCAATGCCAATAGAAAAGAGTGATTTTATCGTATATAGCTGCAGGATCGGCAACCGTATCATTGAAAATATTAGAGATAGGTCTTTGAAAAGTCGGCGCTTTGTTTCCATTTCATAGAAAATCGACGCTTAAAAATTTCATATTTAATTTATCTCATGTAAAACAATTTAATTTTTAGTGGGTGAGATCCTTATAATGTGACAAACACGATGTTCATGATGTTTATATTAGCGACAAATTTAGCGACGGTCTTTCCGTTTCTATAATTTTAATGAATAAAAAATAAAAGTGAAAAAAATTGCCACGTGACACATTATTCAACATTTTTTGCCGCGTTGACATTGTTACGTGTATGCCCAATAATAAAAAATTCACGTGGCATGTCACGTCAACATTCGTTAGGAGAATATAACATCAAGGACCAATTGTATTAATAGAAAATTTTGAAAGAACCATTACGTGAAGAAAATTTTTTTAGAGACATGCCACGTGGATTTTTTTAAAGGACCAAAAACTTTGGAGGTTACTAAGTTCAAAATCGAAAAAGTGCGAGGCAGGCATTTTCGAAAATTTGATGGGTTTGAGAGTAATATTAAGAGTCCAATGAACAATCCCTGTGTTTTATATCATATAAATAACTTTTTAGTTCTTAAAAAATTGTTTTTAATTCTTGCAAAAATATTTTTTTCTTTAAAAAAAGTACACACCCTTAATCATTGGTAATAAATTTATAAACAGATTCAAATAATTATCATTAAACAAAATCTCAATTCCACTATTAATTATCATAAAAGAACACTAAGAAAAAATCAAATCAACGATAGTCAACCTTAAATATTCTATAAAAGAAATGAAAAAAAAAAAAACTACTGAAAACTACTGCATGGAAAACATCTTCAGATGTTCATGTTCCTTTCACGAATAAGCTTCTTCCTACACTCATAAATCGACATCATAAATTGTTCAAGTTCTTCACAATTCATATCATCAATAGAATCATTCCACCATAATTTTTCACTTTCTATAACTTTCTTCTTTTCCAATTCCAACATCTTTAGTGCCTCTTCATATCCTCTATTATATATTGATGTAGTTGTTGACGAATGTCGGTGTCGGGCCGACCGAAAGAGAATAGTTTATCAGCAGGAGAATGTCAAAGATTGTGGTCATAGTCAAATATTGTAATCATGGTAAAAGATTGTGGTTGAATAAAGTCACAATATGTGGACCAAGAAAGAAACACTCATGGTTCTGCATTTTTCATTCCTAAAACAACAACAAAAAAAGCATTGCAACATAACCTAAAAGAAAAATTTAGAGAGATATAAAATATATTGTATTTTCTCCTATAAGGTTCTTTTAGTAAGTGTTCTCTTATTACAAGAGAGAGTGTAATTTGTTCTCTCCTTGTATATAGAGAGAAGTGTTGTAATTTTTTTCCATTTAGTGAAAATCTTTTCTATCGGGGTTCGTGGTTTTTCCCTTATCTGTTGAGGTTTTCCACGTAAATATTCTGCGTTAATTTTCCTACTCCTTGATCTCTTAATTTTGTGATATTTATCTTGCTACTCTTATACCCAACAGTGGTATTAGAGTCGTTGGTGTTGGTCTCTATTTCCGCTGCGGCATACGGTTACTATTCACACGTGTGATTGTATACTTTTGCAGTGATTGTTAACGTATGCTAGATTTATTCTAGTGTGCGGTAAAAATATATAATACTGCTCACATATACTGTGCTATTCATAGTGAAATAATGTAAACCAATTCAGTGAGAATAAAAAATGGCTACAAAATTTGAGATTGAAAAATTCAGTGGGAGTAATTTCTCCCTGTGGAAATTGAAGATGCAGACAATCCTTAGGAAGGATAATTGCTCACAAGTAATTAAAGGTAGACCTACAGATATAACTGATGAAAAGTGGAGAGAGATGGATGACAATGATGTTGCCAATTTGCACTTAGCAATGGCAGATTCAGTTTTGTCAAGTATAGCAGAAAAGAAAACTGCAAAGGAGATTTGGGATACTCTCATCCAACTGTACGAGGTCAAGTCACTTCACAACAAATTTTTTTGAAAGAGGAGACTCTACACTCTTCGAATGAGTGAATCCACTTCGGTGTCGGATCACATCAACAATTTGAATACATTATTTGCTCAACTATCTGCATCAGATTTCATAATAGTGGAAAATGAACAAGCAGAGCTTCTTCTTGAGAGTTTACCAGATTCGTATGATCAACTCGTCATCAATATTACAAACAATAATATTGTTGACCGTCTATCCTTTAATGATGTCGCCAGAGCTGTTCTTGAAGAAGAATCCAGGCGTAAAAATAAGGAAGATCAGCAAGAAAGCTCAAAATGAATAGAAGCTTTGATGATTACGAGAGATAGGTCAACGGAACGTGGTCCTAGTGGGAGTCAAAATCATGGTAGATCAAAATTTCAAAGAAGAAAAAACCTCAAATGCTACAATTGTGGCAAGAGAGGACACTTGAAGAAAGAATGTTAGTTCAACAAGAAGAATTGTAAGAAGTCTTCTGAAGCAAGTACATCTCAAGGATGTATTGCTAGTACCTCCGATGATGGAGAAATCCTTTACAGCGGAGCAGCAGTTAGTACCAAAGGCGAAATTAAACTCATTGATGGTTGGATAATAGATTTAGGAGCAACATGACACATGACTCCACGACGAGACTGATTTTGCACTTACGAACCTATCTCGGAAGGACATGTATTGATGGGGAATGACCATGCTTTGGAATGACTGGGACATCCCGTTGCGTATTTCAGTCGAAAAATAGTAGAGCGACATTTAAAATTAGCCGCATACGAGCGTGAATTGATAGGGTTGACCAAAGCTGTTGCACATTGACGTCCTTATCTTTGGGGCAAACATTTCCTTATAATGACAGATCTTTTCAGCCTTAAATACTTGTTGGAACAACGTCTGACCACCTTCTCACAACAACATTGGATGAGTAAATTAATGGGATTTGATTTCAGTGTAGAGTACAAGGCAGGAAAATTAAACAGAAGTGCAGATGCCTTGTCCAGGCGAGAAGAGGAATACCTACATATAATGGCAATATCATTTCCTTATGCTGGTATTTTGGAAGATATTTGCAAATAAATAACAACACTTCCTGAATTATTACAATTAAAGAGAACTATTGAACAAGGAGAATTTAGGTCAGAGTGGTCCATTAATGATGGCCTAATTTTCTTCAAGGAAAAGATACATTTGATGCCCATCTCCTCTCTTATACCCACTATCCCCTCCTCCATTCATGACATGACACATGAAGGCAGCCTATAAACCCTTCACAGGATTCGACGAGATTTTAATTGGAAGGGCATGAAGCTTACCATTTTGGAGTTTGTACATAATTGTTTAGTTTATCAACGCCATAAATGGCAGACCCTTCAACTTACGGGACTGTTGCAGCCTCTTCCAATTCCACAACAGATTTGGGTGGATATTTCCATGGATTTTGTGGAAGGATTGCCTAAAGCCCGGGGTAAATAAGTTCTACTTATGGTGGTGGATAAACTCTCCAAATATGCGCATTTTTTTACCGATATCTCATCCATTTACAACAAGGTCTGTTGCCACTATTTTCTTTGCATAAATATTAAAGCTTCATGAATTGCCGGAGTCCATAGTATCACACTGTGACAACGTCTTCCAAAGTTTATTTTGGAAGGAATTATTTCGCCTAAGTGGGACTAAATTGGCTTTCTCATCTGCTTACCATCCGCAATCTGATGGATAAACAGAAGTGGTCAACCGCACTATTGAAATGTACCTATGTTGCCTCACTAGTGATTACCGGCACAAATGGGATTGGGTTCCTTGGGAAGAATTCGGTTACAATACCTCTTACCATACTTCTCTCGGAACCACACCCTTTAAGTTTGTATATAGAAGGGACCCACCCCGCATTCTCCAATATACGGCTAGGTCCACCCGCATTGAAGCAGTTGATATGGATATTTAAGAACGTGATGTAGTTCTCCATGAAGCCCGAGCAAGACTCATGCAAGTTCAACAACGCATGAAAAATGCATATGATTCAGCACATAGAGAATTGAACTTTGAGGTTGGTGCTTGGGTTTGGCTAAAACTCCATTCATATCGACAACTATCTATGTCTAAACAGAAGCATCACAAACTACTACCAAAGTTTTTTTGGTCCTTTTCAAGTAGTGGCCAAGATAGGCTATGTGCCTTACAAACTTCAGCTTCTTATGGACAGTAGAATACATAATGTATTCCATGTTTCCTGGCTTAAGGAATACAAGGGGGCTCCGCCAACTTCAGCAGGCATCTTACCCTCAGTGTTCAATGGCACGACCTTACCTACTCCCAAAACAGCCATTCACAGTCGAATAAATAGAGGAACTAGGGAATTGTTAATCCAGTGGGAAGGATATAGTTCAGAAAATGCAACATGGGAATCATTTAATCAGTTTTGCGAGGCGTATCCAGAATTTGAGCTTGAGGACACGCTCAATGCCGAGAAGGGAAATGATGATATGGATACATTTGTGGGAAAACAGTATCAAAAGAGGAAAACCTCTAATTCTACCGATTAGGATTAGTTAGGATAGTAGGATTTATTATTTTATTTAATTATTTTAAATTAGTAGCATAACATAATTTTAAATTTTGCAGTTCAGTATTTTTAGGAAAAGGTTTAGGGGTCAGGACAGAATCTTCCTATTAAATTAGATTATTTTTATTTAAATTTAAATGATAGTGATTCTATGGAAAAGTAGTTACTGACCTAATTTAATTAGGAACTTTTTCTCCTATTGTAAGCCTATTTAAAGGCATTCAGATTAGAAATAAAATCATCAATAATTATTATAAAAAATACTTGTGAATTTAAGAAGAGACTCTGTCAAGGACGAGTCCGCTTCTACCTTTATTATAGGTCGAAAGAATGCATCTACCGCGTCTAGGACTGTGTCAACACGATCCCAGACAAGGGACCATAACACTATAATACCCCTTTTACTCTTTGGAAAGGCTCCAAAGTTGAGCTTCTCATCATCAAGAATCACTTCTAATGGTTAATAGGGGGATGATAAAAGCATCAATTTCTGGAGAGACAATTCGTGTTATAAACCTCTTATTAATTTTATGTATGTTATCCTGCAACACTCAATCAACCTGAATGCTAAAGTGTCAGAAGACTTGCAAAATCAAGTATGGACTTTGCCTACCGCCTGGAAAGATTTGCTCCTTTCTTGGAATCCAAATTAGAAGCTACTATATTCCTTGCTTTTGAATGCAAAGATGAAATGATTTGGTCACCCTTAGGTCATAGCTCATTGTCCCTCAATGATCCCTATTATTTTAAGTAGAAAAATGTCATTACAGTGCATTGGGCTCAAATCATTTGGAGTTCATACATTCCTCCCTCTAAATTCCTAATGGTGTGGAGGCTCGTACACAACAAGCTTCCTACAGATGACCAACTCCATTTTAGAGGCATGTCATTTCCCTAATTTGTTATATTTGTAAATTCTATCCTGAATCAACATTCCACTTATTCTTTAGTTGTGATTTTGTTGTAAAGCTCTAGAATTGGCTTGGCTATGTCACCAATCAAAACATTCCTGATCATTTCATGGAGGATCTTTGGCAATTTCGCAGCAGACCTAGAACCCAAAACTCCATCATTATTAAATATGCCAACATCCATCTGATTAAAGTTATAAGATCGACCAGAAACAACATCCAGTTCCAAGACAAGTCTAGTCATTTTAGTTCTGTTTGCAACCTTATTTTGGCCAAGACAGCTTGTACATGTGCTAATACAAGGCTAACCTTTAAGGGGTGATTTGGATGTTTTCTCCACCATCAAGGCCTTCAAGGTCTCTATCCACCCCAAGGACACCTATCATCAAAGAGGTTTTATGGTCTCTTCCAAATGGGAATTGGATCAAGTGCAATGTGGATGAGGCTTACACTGAGAAACCTTCTTTTGCAGGTAGTGGAGGAATCTTCAAAGATGACATGAGCCCTATTTCTTTTAGCCTTTGTCGACCATTTAAAATCTACGAGTACTCTGTTCTGTGAGTTTTGTGCTGCTCTCAGGTGTATTGAGATTGTTAAGGAGCGTGGGTGGTCTCAGCTTTAACTCGAGTCAGACGAGATTTTTTTTTTCATTTTGAACATGTCTTTTTTTCATTACGCATATATTCAAAGAAGGATATAGATGTGCAATTTTTTTCTTCTAATCTAAGCCGCACATCTATCTCCTTCACGTTTTTTACTCCAAGATTATGTAAAAAATAGGTTAGGTATATATTTTTTTGTCTCTTATTGAGAGGGCTTTGGCCTATTCCCCTCTCTTTTTTTTAGCAATTTTTTTTGGAATATAATTAATTTAATTAAAAATCTTTCAAATTTTTATAAACGAAATAAATAATTTATAAAATCAATAATAATTTTATATTTCATTTTAGTATTTTTAAATATTCATTTTTATAGAAATTTGTATTTTGTATTTATTTATTAATTTCAAAATTCATTGATACTTTAACTAGGTATATATAATCTTATAAAATAAAAATGTATTTCATATCTTTAATAATGCAAGGGCAGCTAGGCTACTATATACTCCCTCCGTTCTATATTATAAGCAAATTTTACTTTTTAGATACATTGAATAATTAATGTATCTGGTCTATATATAGACTAGATATATTAATTATTCAATGTATCTAAAAAGTAAAATTTGCTTATAATATAAAACGGAGGGAGTAACATAATCGAAAAATAATAAATGAAGTTATAGAAAGTGAAATATTCAATAAGTATTTCATATAATTGATATGGTCAATGTCAAAGCAGAGAGCTAGGTTGTTTTTGTTAGATCGTGTTCTAAGTCCAAACGAAAAACAGTTCAATTTCAACACCTATATCTATATTCTCTCTCTCTCTCTCTCTCTCTCTCTCTCTAGTTTCTCATCAAACTCTACTTCTTCTTCCTCTTTATTGCTTTCCTTTACCAGTTCTCTCCTCATTCAGGTAACTTCCTATCCAACTCCCTTCTTTCCTTTTCTCTTTATTGTTACTAGAACAAGGGTTTCCTTACATTTTTCAATCATGGGTATCATTAAATCTTCATAAAGTTTCAATCTTTATTCTTACGGTAACATAATCATGTTTTTTTAACAATTTGGGGTTTCACTGGGGAGGCCACAAAATAGGATTATATGTGTTATTATTATCATTGATCTGTTTTTATGATTGATCTGTTATACTGTTTTTCAGTTGATTTTTGTAGTAGCTTTGATTCTTAGTTTGATTTGCATGGTAGTTAAGTATGAAAGTTGTAACCTTTCTATGTATTGTTGTTAACATGGTTCTGTTGAACATTGCTTTCTTGAATTGGAAAAAGCCCTAAAACCTGAGAAAGAGTGTGTTACTGCATTTTTATAGAAGTTTCCTCTTTTTAAAGTAAACTGTTCTTATTTAGAGTTTGTAGTTCTTAATCCTTTTGATTCATTTCTTTACTGAGGTCAATAAGAGCTCTTGTTAGTGTTTTTTATATACAATGTTTAAGGTTTTAAATATCGGTCGCAGTCGCGTAAAGACTTTTACGATTTTGGTCGATATAGGTATTGCAACACCGTCGCAGTGTGAATTAACCACAATTTGTTCTTTATCATAAAAACAGCTAATAACGGTATTGGGATTGGCATCTTCCGATACCGTTTTGTAGCGGCCGTTTTTATTGTAAGGGACTTTTTTTAAACCTTTATAAGTATTTCCTAATTCCTGTGTTAGTGAGTTGGAAATAAGATAGAACATTATGATATCGTTTGTTCCATGTAGCCTATGATATTGTTGTTGTTGATAAGTATTTGAAATTTAGTTGCACATTATTATCGATGATCGTATATTTTTGAGATTCTTAATATTGCATTTCATGTCCGGAGCAGGTGGCATAATCTTGCTATTTGGAGAAGACAAGTTGGGTTTTTTCTAATTAAATTAATCATGATAAAAAGGTTGCCGAGTAGTAGGAATCAAAGATCCAAAGGTGTTAAGATAAAACATGTTCTACAGGTTATTCTGCTGCTTGGTGTGTGCTTCTGGTTGATCTACCAGGTTAAGCACAATCACGACAAGAAGAAGGAGTTCGATAAGAATGACTCAACACTATCATCGGTCAGAACTGAGACAGATAAGGTTGTGAAACTCGGTAGAAAGGACCTTCATCCGGTTAAGGATGAAGTAGATCAGAATGAAAAGCAAGAAGAAGAGGAAGATGAACCTGTTGTAGAGGATGCGGAAAATAAACGCGAACATGGTGAACAAGAACAAGGGAACAAGCATGAAACTGAAGAAAGAGAAGAACAGAATGAGGAAGAAAATAAGCATGGAACAGAAGAACAGGAGGAAGGTGAAAATAAAACCGAAGAGATTGAAGATGAAGGAGATGTTGAGATAGATGAAATAGATCATGAGAATGAGAAATCAGATGTTGATAATGATCAAGATGATGAGGATGCGGATGAATTGAAAGACAAAGTAGAAGATAATGATGAGACGGAGAATGAAGATAAAGAGGACGAGGAAAAGGGGGGTTTAGAGGAAAATCATGAAGCTCGGGAGGAACATTACAAGGGCGATGATGCGTCTAGTGCTGTGGCTCATGACACTCACGCAACTAGCACTGAAACTGACACTCACGCTACTAGCACTGAAACTGAACCGATTAATTTGACACAGGCTGATCTAAGCGTACAAATGAATATCGAACAACCAGACAACACGACAAGTTTTCATTCTGATGAGAATAACAGGAATCAAAATGATTCTGATTTGAAGAATAGAGAAGGTGAAGGAGCAGATGCAATTTCTTCTAATGTGACTGCCGGTAAAGAAACTGGAAATAACAGTTTGTCTACCGAAACAGCCGAAACAAACACTGATAGCAACTTGGGTGTAAGAAGTAATCTGACAGCAGTGATTACTCAAGCAAGCAGTAACTCAACTGGCGTTGGTGATGACACATCAAGTTCATCCGAACAAATTAAAGCAGTTTTCTTATCCGAGTCTGATAATGCTCAAAACGCAACAGCTAATACAACAGTTGCTGGAGATTTAAGGCGAACAGATGGATTCGAGCAGACTGGCAACAAAACTTCTGAAGGAAACCTGCCTGATAACGATGCAACGGTCTCTGTTAAACCTGAAAATCATGATGCTGCTCTGCGAGAATCTCCTACTCTAGCGGCTAGTGCATTAGAGAAGACGATTGGGTTCGTAGCTTCAAATGAAACTGAAAACATTTCTGGTAATTTGGATAAAAATGTGACCTCTGATACCACTGAAAGCGACAAATCCAAAGGTAGCACCGAAACTAATGAAGCAAACAAAACTCAGAATATCGACGCCACAGTGGATGAGATGTTCAAGAGCAATACTCAAACACGTGAAAGTGATGAAAAACCAGACTCTTCCTCTGCCAATGAAATTCTAGACTCAGTTATACACGACGCAATTGATTCTTCTGACACTCAGAACATACACGAGGACATTGCAACGGCACAAACTGATCTTGATACACTGCCGGATATTCAAACCGAAGGAAACGACGGCGATGAAAATTCAGCAGAGTGAATTTAGAGAATGGTGATTGGGTTATAGAAACTTTTGCTTGATTCAAAAATGTATCAAGACAAGATGTTCAAAGGTACATAAGATGTATGATTGTGTCTGGGTCTGGATATGTATAATTTATTTGTTTCTTCCACTTTCCACTTTCTGCTACTATTGCTTCTTTTAATTATTTTTATGCTAGCTTCTTATTCTTTCATTTTCTTCCATTACTAGAGTATATATCAAAAGAGTTTATATATTAATTGATCGAAACATGTTATATAGCTAATAATAATGTGGAGTAAGAGTTGAGAACTGAGAATATGTAATGAATGTGACATGTTAAAGAATCAATCTACGACAAAACATGACACATATACATCAAATAATGAACTTTACGAGACCCTAGGTGTAATAGTAGCAAAAAACTAGGTGTTAATAGTTGTTCAATTTGTTTTCAGTTTCAGTGTGCCTACCCATATCGTGTACTATATGTGGCCACAGATAACAGCTTTGTGAAAAATCTACCTGACACCCCACCCGAACACCTTTATCTGGCACCCAATATATCGAGTTTTTGACCCACTTGCCACAAATTACAAAAAAAAAATACCTTGAACGCCACACCTTGAAATTTAATGTCCAGAATGCTATGTTTTTTTGTTCTTTAGCGGCAATTTTTAAATATTTTTCAGACACTCCATCCTAGATGGAGGACGTGTCAAACCCTTTGTTAGGGTCCACTATTTGGGATGGCGTCTCTCTTTTTATTTTTTTTATTTTTTTTATTTTACGTTTTAATTGTTTTTAAATAATTTAATTATTTAAATAATAAATAATAATATTATATTCAATAATTTTTTTAATAGTTTAATAAGGATTTATTTTAATTTTCAATATATTTTTAAATATTTAATCAGCTATTTAATTGTATCAATTCAATTAATTTTTAATAAATAAAATTGAATAATTTTGTAATATTTAATAATTATTTTCCTGCCAAATTTATTTTTTAATATTTTTTTCTTCCATATGATCTACTATAAATAGAGGTGTCGAATGCACAAAATCATTCTATTTTTTTCCGTCCTTGCCTAGTTGTTTTATCTATTTCATAATCATGTCTATGACGTGTTATTTTTTTTGAAACAGATAAACACATGAGGGTGTGTTTGAATCCACAATGGAAGTTCCGACAATTGATTTTTGCCATCAATGCAGGATTTCGACAGTTGGGTGGTCCAATTCGATGCGTTAGGAAAATTGAATATTATTGTCCATACATAACTCTAACGGATGCCAGCCCAGATGATACCTACCTTCATTACTAGGATCGGGATGAAAATGATGTGGATGTCCAATGCATGTTTTCCGCACATAGCGGAGAAGTTAACCGAGGCGTTGCAGATCCACTCGTGTTAGCTGTTGTTGTTTAATATATCAAGGCAACTGATGTTACTGTTGATGGAATGGGGGGTTGTGTTATTCTTTTACAAGTTTGGGGATTTTCAAGGATGCCATTTTGGCACCAGTTAGTTCTAACACACCAAGATATCCGTACGCATCAATGTAAGTTTCTATTTATTCTTCTATCTCTATTATTTAAATTTTTTAAGTATGCTAATTTTTTTCTTTTATTTATTAGATGGGTTACAGACCCCAAGAAGAAGAAAAATTCATCATAGATCGCATGTTGCCAGAAAACGTAATTTTATCACCATTATTTCTTTTTATATATTCCAATAAATATTTTGCTCGAACTAATATTTATTATTCATACATTTACAGTTCATATGGAGGCCATATCTTCAATTTCCACCATTACAAAATGACGATCATCTGATTTGGAATGCTACCACCCCTATCTTATGTTTATGGATTGTTGAGATGCATAAGTCTGATAGGGTTAAATTGCAGTTTGGGTATCATCAAGAAATACCCAACCCTCTAAAATGCCTCCAAGAGCAACATAATATGACCATGCAAGAGTCAAGGCAGTACGCCTACACATATCTAAATAAATATGAACGTAGACTTTGGGAAAACAGACAACGATTATGCTTGACCGGGGTACTGTTTCAAAGAGAAATGAAGCCAACTCAAGAATATTTGAATTGGTTTCATACCCTCCAATTTCAATACGCATCAATGGAACAATTCTGAATTGACCCCCGTCAAAACTATCCCACACCGCAGGTGCCAAATCAACCACGACCGAATTTCCAATACCAGCACACATCCACATCCACATCCACATCATACTACCACAAAACTACCAACCACAAACTCAACCTACCCCAACCCCTTACACCTACCAAACTCCGCAACAATAACCAAACTACAGCTATCAAACCCAACAACAACAACTCCACCGGCCACCACGACACCACACACTGATTCCACAACCAAACTTCGATTACTCAAACACGAACCAACCATCCTCATCCCTCAATGTGTTCGACTATTATGTTGCAACCATTGAACCTACAGCCCAAACCCCACCCAATTCTCACAAGCATTTATCGACATTCCTCCAAATGACTTTTTTGAGAATTTCGAGCCATTTCAAATTTTCCCAAACCAAACTCCCGTTCTTCCGACCTCTATCAATCCGCCCGCAACTTCAACCGCTCTTCCACCTAATCCAACGGAAAATGTAGGTCGTGGTTTTAGAATTCGTATTCCTGCAAGATGTGGAACCGGCAGTCATTTCCTCGATGAAGATTCGGATGAAGAGGAAAATTAGTTTTTCTTTGTGTGGCACAATCCTATTGGAATTTATAATTGTATATATGATATTGTTTTTTTCCCTAATTTGTCATTTAAAAATATTTAATATTCAATTTTATTAAATAAAAAATAATTAAATGTCTTAAATTAAATACTTGATTAAATATTTACATAAAAAAATTGAAAAAAAAATATTTTTATCAAATATAATATCATTAATTAATAAAACATTAAAGAAATAAATCCTTATTAAACTATTAAATTTTATTTATTGAATATAATATTATTATTTAATATTTAAATAATTAAACTATTAAAATGATTTTTTTTTTATTTTTCAAAAAATTAAAACGTAAAAAAAAAGAGGGGCGCCATCCTAGATGGCGGACCCTAACTAAGGATCTGACACGTCCGCCATCTGGGATGGGGGTGTCTGAAAAATATTTAAGAAAGGCCATTAAAGAACAAAAACCATGGCATTGTGGGCATTAAATTTCAAGGTGTGGCATTCAAGGTATTTTTTTTTTTCAAATTTGTGGCAGGTGGGTCAAAAACTCCCATATATCCAACAATTAGACCATTATATATTTAAATTACAAAAATCAATTTTAAATTATTTTTATCACATGTTTCATATTAAAAAAAAAAACATTTTGACTCGGAAGAATGTTGGAAAATGTATCAGATTTTTTTGCAAGGACATAGCATTTTTTTTTTTAATTTTATTGATTTTTTTTGCTATAATACTAAATTTTGCGCATAATCCATAAATTTTTTATCGTTTTTTAAATTGTCGGCACCAAAATAATGAGGATTATACCAGATTTTTAAATATATCTGGTATAATACAAATTTTTTTAAGCGTTTTTACGACGTTTTTCTAAAAATTCAGTATAATAACTATGAGTTTTTATAAGAATTTTTTAAAATTGTCGGTAAAAATGCACATTGCGTTCATGATTCTTAAAATTGTCGGTAAGGTTATACATTTGATTGTCGAATATTTTAAAAATTTGGTATACGTAGGGTTGTTGTCGGATTTCTTAAGAATCTGATAGGCCAATAGTTTTTTTTCCCATAATTTTTGATGTAGTGAGGAGAAGAGATGGTATTATTTGTTGTCTCTAGTGGTGCTTGTTCATTATTTGTTGTCACTGTGGTATTATTTTGTTGAGACTTTAACTTAACATTGTATTACATGAAAATTAACATCACATTAGCACAACATAACATAAAAAGTTTTGGTACACTCACAACCCTACCAAAAAATATAAATACAATCTTAAATATACAACAATACTAATATAATCCAAATCATGTTGACTGCTTGACTTCTTCTTCCCAATTCTTTGTACATTTCACATATGATGTTTCTCATGCTCTTGCATATTCACCAAAGTTCTCTCTCAAACGGTCAATGGCAAGAGGCAATTGATAACCGAGTTCAACTTCACCTGAACTCAATGACTGTTGTTGACAAAACCAACTGCAATAATTTTATGTCTACTTACAGACATATATAGAGATACCATAAGTCGGAAAAATGTGATATTACGGTTATAGGACAAAGTGACAAGTATCACACTCTATCTGGAAACAATAGGATAACCCATGTCAGGAATCGTCATCCATTTCTCACATTCTTGAACACCCAATCTAAATATTCGCAATGGATTCCTAACTTCTGATATTATGTCATATAATACATTGGAATACAAGAGATTTAACATATAGTTGTGTCCTAACCAATGACTATGAATATTCACCCCGTCAAAGTAAATCTCCAATACACAGAAATCATAATTTTCATCATACTCCACATCTATAATATCTTTAATATAATGCAATAAACTAGAAAATAGAGACAAGTTAAGGTGTCTTGAAGACTTGCTAGACATTTTATACTTGATGGTGCTTTACTAAATGATCTTTTGGATATTTTACTTCCCTACGAGACATCAACATACTCCCAATGTGAAGGATCACGACGCACATCACTCTATTTCCACCTTTTACTCTTCTTAACTTCCTTTTTGGCTTGTATTTCACTCGTGTCAGACACATAGAAGTTGTGCAAGGATATGTAAGTTCACGTGCCTTATTCTTTATCCCCCTTTGACCAACAATATCGTAGATGCTAAAGTACATTTTAACTTTTCACATTATTCGTCTAAGTCCAATTGCGCTCACTCTCATCTTCAATGATTTCATATTCCTCAGTGTGTAATTTCCTCCAAAACACATGAATGAATTCCAATAAAATCGGGCAACCTTGTATTTGAAGATTTGCAAGTTCACACGCACAAGGTAACCTTTGTGTTGTTATAATGAAACATCCACATGCATCTTTTTTAAGCATAAACTATGTTTACTCTTTCCAACTCCTTCGTAATGAGTTGTATACACTGTCTTGATACAAAGCCGTACAATCTCGAATAAAATGGAGTGTTATATCGATGCTCAATGTTGACAATACTTTTTTTTAAATGATGTTCTAATTTCACCTACTTGCAGCTTTAACATGGTGTTGACTTCATCTGAGAATCTACACAAATCTCCTAGACTAGTATGCAACATATTTTTTAGTCTCTAATGATAAGACTTTACCATATAAAAAATATTAGTTAAAATTTTAATAAATAAGTTGATTAAAATTTGCGTAGTAACATTAAATTCACAATGTTAAAAATGTACTTGTTCGTTGACGTCTTCCCTTAATGAGTGGCTTGGTTAGTCCATGCAGTAACAATTTTTTTTTATAGGGTGTCAACCATCTTTGGTGCACATAATCAACAGATAATGGGATACTAACATATATTATCTCAAAATTCTACAAGTGTTTCTCAAACTTAAATGCCTTAGTTGAATACATGACTTGTTACATAGATCCATCACATGCTATTGCCTATTACCCTCAACATACTCCATGTACTTTGAACCAACATTTTTTGAAATATGGAATACACACAAGAGATGGAATGAGGATGGGAACACAATTAAATGGTATTCATTAGGGAAATTTTCTGATTCGTCACCATGACTGTGGGAAGCAACTCGAATATGAACAACTCCTTCAGCTTCTCCAGTGCCCATGTGAAGTTTTCCTCATTTTTATGTTCCAAGTAAGCAAACCCAACAGAGAAAGTCAACTTGGTTGACATAACACCAACAATCTCAAGTATGTTGGGTGTGAATATGGAAGTAGAAAAACAATATAGGGGCGGGTGAATAGATTGAGCAGGAAGTCCTGAACTAGATGTTTGGGCATTGAAGTCTCATTCTTGCGGGAAGAGTATGGAGTCTCGATCTGGTATGATTGAGCATGAAGTCTCTTTCTATGGATTGAGAAGGAAGTCCTGAATAGGTTGTTTAAGCAAGGAAGTCTCTTACTTGAGGGCTTGAGCATAAGTATCATTCTAAGTGATTGAGCATGAAGTCTTGAGCTGTTGGCATAAGGAATTGTAATCAGTCTGATTATAGTTAAAAGCTCTTGTATTGCAAGGGGACTGGACTACTCTCAGTTGACAGGAACAAAGATATATTGTGTGTCTCTTTATTTACTTCTTCATTTATATTCCACTGGGCAACAAACTCTTAAGACAGACTTTGGTCTGATTCAACCTCTTACTTGTATCAAAATTTGAGCTTGACACCTTAGGATCTGAAAAAAGGTTTAGAAAAGGAAGTAAACTTTTCACTGCTGTTACTCACTCTATTATTAGACTCTGAACATGGTTCGGAATTTGATGTATCTTAATTCAAAGTGGAAAGAGATTTTTAGGCATACACAATTCAACCCCTCTTCTTGTGTAGTTTTCTTACCTTCACATTTAACTCTTCTACTACAAGTGAGTTGAGACAATATCTGGTTTCATATAGTTTCTTCTTCTCTCACAACCCATAATCAATTTGTCTTTCCTTTCTCTTTTCTCAATTTCGGTATCCAAATGAGTAACAATACTAATACCATGTTGTTTCCTAATAGATTGTGCCCATGATAACACCTCGGCTCGGAAGAAAAATATTTGAAAATTAAAACATTTAATGAGTTATTCATAAATACTATTACTCAATTAGAAATTTTAAAAGTTCATATAAAACATAAAACATGTAAATAAAATATACCGAGTTAGTGGAGAAGAATTAAGTTAAATCAAAAGGAGAACCATCCATCTCATGAGCATATTAGAAGAACATATTTAACTAACTGTCAAATTTTTTAGATGTGGGAGAAATATCAATATACAAAAATTTTGAAAATCATATATTTTCTTTGCATTAGATTGTTATGGAATTTTAAGAAATTCCTTGAAGGTGATTGCTTTTAGCATAATGTTTATCTCTTACGGTGAAGTTTATATAACTTCTTCTATATGGGTGTTATGTATATTCTATCAAGAGCAACACCTTCTTTTTAACCGTTATAGAACATTCTTCTTTTTACATATCCCCCTAATCTTCTTCATCTCGAGACATAAACAAAGTAAACAATTTATTCTTCCACTAAGAAAATTGTTCAAAATCTTTATTAAATGCATGTAGTTTAGTCAGAAACTAATGAGTGTGATGATTAACAATGTTATAGGAAGAGGTAAGGTTAAGGGTAAACTTGAGGTCATAAGAGATGTTTTTTTTTTAAAGATCTTTTACTCATACACAAATAAGTGTTCAAATAAAAAACATAGCTCTAATGCCAAATGAAGGTAAGAAAACACAATAAAAAGAGAGTTTGAATTGTGTTGATTTTTTAGAGCTTTTTCAATAACACAAATAACAAAGGATTAAATGTTGAATGTAAAAAGAGTATGGAAAGATTCTCACACCAAGTTTAGTTTATTCTAGTTCACTTTGTTAATTATGAATTACGTCCAATTCCCTCTATACGAAAGATTTTCTATAATCAAACTTAATTATACAAATAACCACTGGGCCAATCAAAGCCTATATTTTCTTATTTTCTTCTTCTTTTTTAATTTTATAACAAAAAGATCAATTAATACATGAGATCTAATCTGATTCTCACATATTTCTATAGCCTCTCACTTCTCTTGCTTTCTCTTGATAAGAGGTATTTGACTTTGATTATTAAATACTTTATCCATTTCAAAATGACTCATGTTTAATATTGTAATATGACATTGAATTTTTACTAAATTACCTTTATTAATGTATTGGAAATAGTATATAAAATAATAATTAAAGTACATAATTGAAAAATAATAATCATTTCAACATTGAAAAGTGAAAATGATATTCATTTAAAAATAAATTTAATTCTTTAAAAACGACAGGTATTTAATAGAAGAAGTACAAAATTTTGTATTCCCTCAGGCTCACAATGAGTGAATCAGATGACTATTTCACCCAAATTAAAGAAAAGGAATAAATAAAAGAGAGAGAAATATATTTTTACCAAAGTACCCTTATCATATATCTATAATATAAGAAAATTTGATGCTCTGGAAACCACAAAAATAACCTTCTCTCTTTTGCTGCCATGTCATGCTTTTGGGGGCAAAATTGGTCCAAAAATTTCAAAAGATAACTAAGTTTCTTTTTCAACTATTTTGGTTGGTAAAATTGTCCTATTTTATATGTAAGCATTATCCTTCCAACTAAAAAAATATGCTTTTTGTTACAAATGGATTGGAAAAAGGTAACTAAGACATGTACCTTTTCAATTTTATTTCAGATACAATTCAAAATAACTATTGCTTCCCCCCAAATGCAAAATTTTATTTTCTCTCTTCATCTTCTTCTTTATTCTCTCGTCTCTCTCTCCCTCTTCCTTTCCTCTCTCTCTCTCTTTCGTTGCCTTTCTCTCTGTCTTCTTTCTTCTCTCTTCTTTTTCTTCTTTCATGATTTTAATTCAATTTAATTATTTTGGTTTAGGGTTTGAAGCTCTGTGAAGCAATCACCGTTCTTCCACCTCAAGAACTCGTCGACGATTTGAGTGGTAGATCTGCGGTTTGATATGAGGATGTCATATTTTGGGTTTTTTCTGTAGCCAACCAAAGAAGAAATTAGGGTTTTACGGTACCCACCTTTTCCCTCTTCTACAAATATTTGCTTATTCGATTTATATTGCGAAGTTAGGGTTTAATCTATTTATGTTCATTTGCAGATACGTGAATCATGATCATGGGTTTCAACTCAGTCTACAGATATTTGTATGTTATACTTTCACAGGTATTGCTTTTTAATTTTGTTTTTATTGACTCATTGAAAAGTGGTAAATGCAGCGAGTTCTCCTTCGTCGAGTAGTCTATTGTGCTTTTTTTCTTCAACCATGTAGAATCACATCATTTGTACAAATAACTTTTTGCAGCAAGAAATAGATTTATTGAATCCAAGCTTCAGTATTTGGATCAGCAGTGTTTTGGAATCGATTCTTATCCCAAACATTAAGAGTCTGTCAAGGAGAAAAGAGATGTACAAAAAATGTCAACTTATGCTAGACACCCATGAAGTCATTTTTGTAACCGCATCTGATAGTTTTTTGAAATGGAAATTATAATGAAATCTTGATATTGAAAGTTGAAACTATATACAATTATTAAATTTATATTGGCAGTTTGACACTTCAATGATTTGATTATTCATCTTCTTATTTTTTTTTTAATTTAACCTTTTAAAGCTATATTCTTTTAAGATTTGTGATATTGAATACTAGCTTGGTCACCTGTACTTCTCAGACCCAACTCGCAAGTCTACAGAAAATGCTCTGGAATGGTCTGAAATCATTAACTTCAATTGTTATGCATTAATAACTTATAAACTGTCTTTAATGTTTATTTCATTTATACATGATTGTAAGTGCAGGATGGTCTAAAGTTGAGAAAGAGTTTAAGAAGCTTACTGCTACCACGAATGGATATCTTCCTCGTGCTCTCTTCGCTAAATGCATAGGTAAGCCAGTTCTACAATATTGATTCAAATGATATGATAAGAACTTTGGATGCTATAAGAAATGTTTTTTTGCCGACAGCGACTATTTGAGTTGTGTAACAGCCGGGCCGGGACTCCCCCACACACACCACAGGCACTATTACTCACAAGCCAAATCACTAGCCCCCTTCACTACTAGTGTTTTTGCCTCCCGTGGGAATCAAACCGCGTACCTGGGGATAAGTACCACGTTCAATGCATTCCCACTACCAATTGAGTTAGTAGCTCAATTGGTAGTGGGAATGCATTAAACGTGGTACTTATTGTAACGCCCCGATTCCAATTATTCCCATTTTGTTGAGTCTTTTATTTAAATTGAGTGCTAAATTATTTTATTTGTGGAATTGGTATGTTAATATGCTATGTTGATGTGTTATGATATTTGACCGTTTTGAGAGTTTTCGGGGAAATTATAATGGAGGGTATTTTAGACATTTCTCAATTATTGGTAAGTTAGAAATTTAGTAAAAATTGTTGGAAAAATGATTAAGTGTAGAATTTTGTGAGAAAATGAATTAATTGTATTTGAGTGGAAAATAGAAAAGAAAGAAAAAGAGAATAGAAATAGAAATAGAAAGGAAAAAGAAAAGAAATAGAAAGAAAAGAAAGAAAAGAAAGATAGGAAGAAAGAGGAGAGAAAGAAAGAGGAGGAAGAGAAAAGAGAAGAAATTGGGGAAAAACTAGGAAATCATCAAGAGTGATTATATAGCAAGTTTGGAATCCGGGTAAGGGTGTGAAATTTTATTATCTTATCAATGTGTATCGTTATGTATGATTGTATTGTGTTTGTGGTGGATTTTTTTGAGTTTTTGGTATAAACCCATATTTGGTTAAATTGCTTGGAAATCGATTAATTGTGGTTGAAATCATGTTGTTAGTGTCTATAATTGTTGGTATATGATAGATACTTGTTATGGGACATTGTATTGGCAATTTTCTGGTGTGTAGGTGAGATTTGGGGGGGGGGGGGGGTTTGGATTGGAACCCGTAAGCAAAAATTATGCAGGAAATTTTTCTGGTTTTTCCAGATCATACGAGTATGGGGCATGTTCATACGCGTATGAACCTTGGCAATACGCGTATGGTGGGCGAGCCATGGGCCAATACGCGTATGGGTTGCTTGTTTTCTCGGCCATCTGCCCATTTGCGTATGATACGCGTAGCATTTCAGGGCAATACGCGTACGGGCTTAGGCATTACGCGTATGGACTTTTACACGTGAACTTTGGAAAAAATGAGCTTCTGCTCGTACGCGTATGGCATGTGGTGGTACGCGTATGGGCAGGAGAAGTGTAAAAATGTGATTTTTCAAAATGTCGTTTTCGGTTTCGTCCATAACTTTTGTTCCGATTATCCGATTTTTACATTCTTGGTATCATTGTGAAGCTATTTAGCTGTACTATATGATTATGATGATTTGGAAATTGTTGGCCGATTAAATAAGTTGGAAAAGTCAGGAATAGTGTTATTTAGCGACTTTTACCGTTTTTGAATGTGTGTTTGGATGTGAATCATACAATAGTGCATTGATGTGAATGTATATAGATTGTATGTGAGTGTATGAGAAGAATGCATGAATATATTGTGAATATGTATGCATTTCAAGAATGTCTTGAGTCATTTTGCATGTGAAGCATAATGAAGTACATTCTTGTGTTGAGCGATTCTAATGAGAATCCGTTGTAAGGTCGTGTGCCTAGGTGAGGTGTGAGCGATGATTACAAACGATTATGTGCCTAGGTGAGGTGTGAGCAATCAGATCGTGTGCCTAGGTGAGGTGTGAGCGATTAGATCGTGTGCCCGTGTGGGGTGTGAGCGATCCATAAACATTGTGTGCCCATGTGGGGTGTGAGCAATGGGTGAACATCGTAGGCCCGACGGGGAGTTACAGTGATGTAACGAGCGATGGTTCCAGCAGAGTTCCTGAGTGAACTTGAGATGATCGAGTCGGTACCCGCATTGCATTTGCATAGAGTCGTGAGTCGGTCTCTATGATTTGCATTTATCATCTTTATAATGGTGCATCGATGAATAACCATATATGTGTATGTTTATGTGGAATGATAAGAATTGTGAAAGTATACATGATGGATATGTTTGGTTGTGAATATATATATATATATATATATATATATATATATATATATATATATATATATATATATACATTGTGATGTATATGGGTGAGTTTTGATGAATTGTGGTGAGAATGTGGAATATGTGTATTTTTATGTTAAGATATATATATAATTATATACATTGTTATTATGATAATATTTCTCACCCTTCTGCTGTTTTATGATGCTCTATGAGGCATTGCAGAGTAGGTATGCTGGAGGTCTTTTTTGAAGCGTGTCTTCATTCTTTTGGTCGGTTGGCTCTGATATGTAGCACCGAGTAGCTAGGATGTATATGATTCTTTTGTGATACCTTTGTATATGTATCTTGCTGATGAATGTTTATGTAAACATGAATTATGTTGATGGATGATACTCGATGACGCATGTATATGTATGTATATATGTTTGATGTTATTCAATGTTTAGATTTTCCGCTTTTATTCTAAATATTGAGATGTGGGTGTAAGGACAAGGTTCCTCTGTTGCAAAGTTACCCCACTGTTGCATATCAATGTTGAGCAGCTATGTTGTATGTTTTAATTTAATGTATAATGTGACGTGCCCCTTTTTATACCATGTTTATAATTATACTCTGACGAAATTTTTAATATGTGCCTAAATGATAAAATGTGAATATTTGGGGGTATAAAAAGGGGGTGTTACATTAAGTGGTATCAGAGCCAGAGTTGAGTCAGTTGTGTCTGTCTTGTTGTTGTGTTGGTTGAACTGTTGTTTAACTTTGTTGTCATTTTTGGGAATGATCAGAATATGGCTGGTAGAAACGACAATGCGATGGCTGCTGCTTTGGAAGCAATGGCTAGGGCGGTGCAAGGTGCGCCGAACGTGAATGCTAATGACGAGTTCAGGAAGAATCAACCACCGGTCTTCAAAGGAAGATTTGATCCCGATGGTGCTCAACTTTGGTTGAAAGAGATTGAAAGGATCTTCAGAGTCATGGACTGTGCGGAGGAGAACAAGGTGAGGCTTGGGTCTCACATGCTGAAGGAAGAAGCCGACGATTGGTGGGTCGGTATGCGTCAAATTCTTGAGGTGGATGATGAAGAGGTAACTTGGGATTTATTTCGTACTGAGTTCTTAAGGAAGTATTACCCTGAAAGTGTGAAAGGGAAGAAAGAGATAGAGTTCCTTGAATTGAAACAAGGTAGTATGTCCGTGGTGGACTATACTGCTAAATTTGTGGAGTTAGTTCAATTTCATCCTCATTATGCTGCGATTACTGCTGAGTTCTCAAAGTGTATTAAATATGAGAATGGTTTACGTCCTGAGATTAAGCAAGCTGTGGGATATCAAAGGATAAGAAGGTTTTCAGATTTGACAGAATGTTGTAGAATCTTCGAGGAAGATAGTAAGGCTCGTTCTACACATTACAAAAGTTTGAATGAGAGGAAGGGAAAGCAACAAGCTAGAAGTGGACCTTATGTGACACCCGTTGATAAGGGCAAGCATAGGGGAAACTTTGATAGGAGATCTGGAGGAGGAGGTTCCGGTCCCATTAAGTGTTACAAGTGTGGTGAAATGGGTCATAAATCATTTGAGTGTGGGAAGACTGTGGTGAAATGTTCTAACTGTGGAGGTCTTGGGCATGTTACTACAGATTGTAGAAGGAATATGGTGAAGTGCTATAATTGTGGAGAAGTTGGTCACATTAGTACTAAGTGTACTAAGCCGAAACAAGCTCAAGCGGGCGGAAAGGTATTTTCTTTGGCAGGGACTCAGACTTCAAGTGCAGACCGTCTGATTAAAGGTACTTGCTTTATTAATAGTACGCCTTTAGTTGCTATTATTGATACGGGAGCGACTCATTCGTTTATTTCTTCTGAGTGCGCGAAGCGTTTGAATCTTGTGTTGTCTTTGATGGATAGTAAGATGGTTATTGATACTCCAGCAATGGGGTCAGTAACTACTTCTTTGGTTTGTTTAAGTTGTCCTTTAACCATTTATGGTAAAGACTTTGAGATGGACTTAGTGTGTTTGCCGTTGGAAGGATTGGATGTGGTCTTGGGTATGAATTGGTTGCAATTTAATAGAGTTCATATAGATTGTTATCACAAGTTAGTGAGGTTTCCTTCTTTGGAAGAGGACGAAGACTCGAGTTTTCTATCCACTAAAGAGTTAAAGAAACTTTTAGCGGACGAAGCTCAATTGTTCGGTTTGTTTGCATCTTTAACTGTGGATAGTCAAGTGTCACTTGATGTGTTTCCTGTTGTGTGTGATTTTCCTGAAGTGTTTCCTGAGGATATTACAGAGGTACCGCCGGAGAGAGAAGTTGAGTTTTCTATTGATCTAGTTCCGGGTACTAGACCGATTTCGATGGCACCGTATCGTATGTCGGCATCGGAGTTGGTAGAATTGAAGAAGCAATTGAATGACTTGTTGGACAAGAAATTTGTAAGACCAAGTGTTTCTCCGTGGGGTGCTCCGGTATTGTTGGTAAAGAAGAAGGATGGAAGTATGCGGTTATGCATTGATTATCGACAATTGAACAAGGTGACAATTAAGAACAAGTATCCGCTCCCAAGGATCGATGATTTGTTGGACCAATTGGTTGGTGCGCGTGTTTTTAGCAAGATTGATTTGAGATCGGGATATCACCAGATTCGTGTGAAAGAAGAGGATATTCAAAAGACGACCTTTAGGACACGGTATGGCCATTACGAATATTCCGTGATGCCATTCGGGGTTTCTAATGCGCCGGGTGTGTTTATGGAATACATGAATCGTATTTTTCATGAACAGTTGGATCGTTTTGTGGTTGTGTTCATCGACGATATTTTGATTTACTCTAAGTCTCAAGAGGAGCATGAAGAGCATTTGAGGACTGTGTTACAAATTTTGAAAGAGAAACAATTGTATGCTAAGTTGTCGAAATGTGAGTTTTGGTTGTCGGAAGTAAGTTTTCTTGGACATGTTATTTCCGGTAATGGTATTAGTGTTGATCCATCCAAGATTGATGCGGTGATGCAATGGGAGGCTCCTAGATCGGTTACGGAGATTCGAAGCTTTTTAGGCTTGGCGGGTTATTATCGGAGGTTTATTGAAGGATTTTCGAAGTTGGCACTTCCGTTAACACAATTGACTTGTAAAGGAAAGGCTTTCATTTGGGATATTCATTGTGAAGAGAGTTTCAATGAGCTAAAGAGAAGGTTGACAACGGCTCCGATCTTGATTTTACCAAATCCGACGGAACCATTTGTTGTGTATTGTGATGTTTCTTTGGTTGGTTTAGGTGGTGTTTTGATGCAAGATGGAAAGGTTGTGGCTTATGCTTCAAGACAATTGAGAGTGCATGAAAAGAATTATCCTACACATGACTTGGAGTTAGCGGCCGTGGTGTTTGTTTTGAAAATTTGGAGGCATTATCTTTATGGTGCGAGATTTGAAGTTTTTAGTGATCACAAAAGAATGAAATATTTATTTGATAAAAAAGAATTGAACATGAGACAAAGGAGGTGGTTAGAACTTTTGAAGGATTATGATTTTGGTTTGAATTACCATCCGGGTAAGGCAAACGTGGTGGCCGATGCCTTGAGTCGGAAGTCGTTACATATGTCCGCATTGATGATGAGAGAATGCGAACTTTTGGAGAATTTTAGAGACTTGAGTTTGGTTTGTGAAATGACGCCGAGAAGTGTGAGACTTGGTATGTTACATGTTACGAATGATTTTCTTGCAATGGTATGTGAAAAGAAAAAGTTGGATTTGAAATTCGTTGATTTGATGTTGAATGAAAATGAGGATTTCAAGGTCGATAATTTTGGAGTTTTGAGATTCCGTGGTCGTATTTGTATTCCCGATGATGTGGAGTTGAAAAAGGTGATATTGGATGAAGGACACCAAAGTAACTTAAGTATTCATCCGGGAGCGAACAAAATGTATCAAGATTTGAAGAAAATCTTTTGGTGGTCCGGATTAAAGAGGGATGTTGCTCAATTTGTGTATGCATGCTTAACTTGTCAAAAGTCGAAAGTGGAACATCAAAAGCCTAGTGGATTGATGCAACCGTTGGACATTCCGGAGTGGAAATGGGATAGTATATCGATGGATTTTGTTACGGGATTGCCGAATACGTAAAGAGGTCATAATGCTATTTGGGTAATTGTTGATAGGCTTACTAAATCTGCTCACTTCATTCCAATTGATATTAGTTATCCTTTGGAGAAGTTAGCCGAGATTTATATTCTTGTGGTTGTAAAGTTACATGGAGTTCCCAAGAGTATTGTATCGGATAGAGATCCTAGATTCACATCGAGGTTTTGGGAGAGTTTACAAAAGGTTTTGGGTACTAAGCTAAGACTGAGTTCGGCTTATCATCCGCAAACGGATGGTCAAACCGAAAGGACAATCCAATCGTTGGAGGATTTATTGCGTGCTTGTGTGCTCGAGCAAGGTGGTGCTTGGGATAGTTATTTGGCGTTGATTGAGTTCACCTACAATAACAGTTTTCATTCAAGTATAAGTATGGCACCATTTGAGGCTTTGTATGGTCGGAGATGTCGAACACCTTTGTGTTGGCATGAAACCGGCGAGAGGACGATAGTTGGACCGGAGATGGTACAACAAACGACGGAGAAAGTGAAGTTTATTCGAGAGAAGATGAAAGCTTCTCAAAGTAGACAAAAGAGCTATCATGACAAGAGAAGGAAAGATCTTGAATTTCAAGAAGGCGACCATGAGTTTTTGAGAGTTACACCGGTTATGGGTGTGGGTCGTGCTTTGAAATCGAAGAAGTTGACTTCTCGTTTTATTGGTCCGTATCAGATTTCCGCACGAGTTGGTGTTGTGGCTTACCGTGTGGCGTTGCCTCCGAACCTTTCAAATTTGCATGATGTATTCCATGTTTCACAACTTCGGAAGTATGTTCCGGATCCGTCACATGTTATTCCTATGGACGAGGTTGAAGTGAGAGATAACCTTACGGTGGAAGCTTTACCGATTAGGATTTTGGACCGTGAAGTTAAGAAGTTAAGAGGCAAGGATATTGCACTTGTGAAAGTAGCGTGGGGAGGCGCTGCGGAAGGCGATATGACTTGGGAGCTAGAGAATAGGATGCGAGAGTCGTATCCGGAGTTGTTTGAATCAGGTAATATTTTCGAGGACGAAAATTTCTAAAGTGGGGGAGAGTTGTAACGCCCCGATTCCAATTATTCCCATTTTGTTGAGTCTTTTATTTAAATTGAGTGATAAATTATTTTATTTGTGGAATTGGTATGTTAATATGCTATGTTGATGTGTTATGATATTTGACCGTTTTGAGAGTTTTCGGGGAAATTATAATGGAGGGTATTTTAGACATTTCTCAATTATTGGTAAGTTAGAAATTTAGTAAAAATTGTTGGAAAAATGATTAAGTGTAGAATTTTGTGAGAAAATGAATTAATTGTATTTGAGTGGAAAATAGAAAAGAAAGAAAAAGAGAATAGAAATAGAAATAGAAAGGAAAAAGAAAAGAAATAGAAAGAAAAGAAAGAAAAGAAAGATAGGAAGAAAGAGGAGAGAAAGAAAGAGGAGGAAGAGAAAAGAGAAGAAATTGGGGAAGAACTAGGAAATCATCAAGAGTGATTATATAGCAAGTTTGGAATCCGGGTAAGGGTGTGAAATTTTATTATCTTATCAATGTGTATCGTTATGTATGATTGTATTGTGTTTGTGGTGGATTTTTCTGAGTTTTTGGTATAAACCCATATTTGGTTAAATTGCTCGGAAATCGATTAATTGTGGTTGAAATCATGTTGTTAGTGTCTATAATTGTTGGTATATGATGGATACTTGTTATGGGACATTGTATTGGCAATTTTCTGGTGTGTAGGTGAGATTTGGGGGGAGGGGGGGGGGGTTTGGATTGGAACCCGTAAGCAAAAATTATGCAGGAAATTTTTCTGGTTTTTCCAGGTCTTACGCGTATGGGGCATGTTCATACGCGTATGAACCTTGGCAATACGCGTATGGTGGGCGAGCCATGGGCCAATACGCGTATGGGTTGCTTGTTTTCTCGGCCATCTGCCCATTTGCGTATGATACGCGTAGCATTTCAGGGCAATACGCGTACGGGCTTAGGAATTACGCGTACGGACTTTTACACGTGAACTTTGGGAAAAATGAGCTTCTGCTCGTACGCGTATGGCATGTGGTGGTACGCGTATGGGCAGGAGAAGTGTAAAAATGTGATTTTTCAAAATGTCGTTTTCGATTTCGTCCATAACTTTTGTTCCGATTATCCGATTTTTACATTCTTGGTATCATTGTGAAGCTATTTAGCTGTACTATATGATTATGATGATTTGGAAATTGTTGGCCGATTAAATAAGTCGGAAAAGTCGGGAATAGTGTTATTTAGCGACTTTTACCGTTTTTGAATGTGTGTTTGGATGTGAATCATACAATAGTGCATTGATGTGAATGTATATAAATTGTATGTGATTGTATGAGAAGAATGCATGAATATATTGTGAATATGTATGCATTTCAAGAATGTCTTGAGTCATTTTGCATGTGAAGCATAATGAAGTACATTCTTGTGTTGAGCGATTCTAATGAGAATCCGTTGTAACGTCGTGTGCCTAGGTGAGGTGTGAGTGATGATTACAAACGATTGTGTGCCTAGGTGAGGTGTGAGAAATTGGATCGTGTGCCTAGGTGAGGTGTGAGCGATCGGATCGTGTGCCCGTGTGGGGTGTGAGCGATCCATAAACATTGTGTGCCCATGTGGGGTGTGAGCAATGGGTGAACATCGTAGGCCCGACGGGGAGTTACAGTGATGTAACGAGCTATGGTTCCAGCAGAGTTCCTGAGTGAACTTGAGATGATCGAGTCGGTACCACATTGCATTTGCATAGATTCGTGAGTCGGTCTCTATGATTTGCATTTATCATCTTTATAATGGTGCATCGATGAATAACCATATATGTGTATGTTTATGTGGAATGATAAGAATTGTGAAAGTATACATGATGGATATGTTTGGTTGTGAATATATATATATATATATATATATATATATATATATATATATATATATATATATATATATATATATATATATATTGTGATGTATATGGGTGAGTTTTGATGAATTGTGGTGAGAATGTGGAATATGTGTATTTTTATGTTAAGATATATATATAATTATATACATTGTTATTATGATAATATTTCTCACCCTTCTGCTATTTTATGATGCTCTATGAGGCATTGCAGAGTAGGTATGTTGGAGGTCTTTTGTGAAGCGTGTCTTCATTCTTTTGGTCGGTTGGCTCTTATATGTAGCACCGGGTAGCTAGGATGTATATGATTCTTTTGTGATACCTTTGTATATGTATCTTGCTGATGAATGTTTATGTAAACATGAATTATGTTGATGGATGATACTCGATGACGCATGTATATGTATGTATATATGTTTGATGTTATTCAATGTTTAGATTTTCCGCTTTTATTCAAAATATTGAGATGTGGGTGTAAGGACAAGGTTCCTCTGTTGCAAAGTTACCCCACTGTTGCATATCAATGTTGAGCAGCTATGTTGTATGTTTTAATTTAATGTATAATGTGACGTGCCCCTTTTTATACCATGTTTATAATTATACTCTGACGAAATTTTTAATATGTGCCTAAATGATAAAATGTGAATATTTGGGGGTATAAAGAGGGGGTGTTACACTTATCCCCAGGTACGCGATTCGATTCCCACAGGAGGCAAAAACACTAGTAGTGAAGGGGGCTAGTGATTTGGCTTGTGAGTAATAGTGTCTGTGGTGTCTGTGGGGGAGTCCCGGCCCGGCTGTTACAAGTTGCATCAGTTGTATTTGACAGTAATTCTCTGCAATATTTGGTGCCGTTGCAGGAGGAAAACACAAGTCTCATAAAGAGTGTTAAAAAGGTTAAACCCCTATCCGGGTGCCGATTTGCATGGATAAAACAAGCTATAAAGAAGGCAAAATATTTTTTGGAAAAAGTTCCAGTCTTTGTATTGGTATAGATAGCTCTTAATAGATATGTGATATTAGAATATAATAGCGTTGCTTACTGTGAGACAGGATTTTGAAATTAACTCCATAACTTATATGCATATGCACTTATATTTCACAAGAACACGTAGGAATCATCAACATTTATGTATTTACCTGTTTAATTATAACTTGTTTCTTCCCAAGTGGAGCTATTCGGTGGAGCGTCAATTACCTTCTTAAGGCCGCCACCACAATTCTAGACACATTATATGTCCAGGTGAGTTAGTGGCGACTCAGGACTCTGAGCATATTTAGAGTGTGCGATCTGTTAAGTCTCACATGGGATAATATGTTTAATGCAGGTTGGAGAACCTAATTTAGATCATATGTGTTGGGAAAGGCTAGAGAATATGGGCACTCCACAGAATGTGTATAAGGTATCACCTCAAAATCCGGGTTCTGATATTCCGGCCGAGACACCAGCTGCATTGGCAGCTTCATCATTATTATTCAAAGACTTAGATCCACCTTATTCCTCAATACTTTTCATACTCTCTTATCAATGAATTAATGTTATTTATTTCTTCAGGTATTCAATTTTGCAGATCGGTAAAGAGCTGTGAGAAGCATAAACAAAATTTGGCAATACCTAAATCCTGAAGCACTTGAGAAGTTGTTTTGACATTTATTTGCCCCACAACCTTTTGCAGATTTTAAATTAGTATACTTGATAGATGTTGAAAACCAATCATCAAGACTTGTCTTCACGTTTTCCCTTGCAACCCTTTGCTAGATACTGAATAGTATGTGTATCAAACCAATAGTGCAAAACCATGTTTTCTCAAGTACACTCAACACTAATTATATTTTCTAAATTGCATTGATTCTTAGTAAGTTCAGAAGAATTATTTATGCATATCTTATACCATGATTATTTGTTCAAATGTTTATAAAAACTAATTATGTTCTGTAGTTTTGTTAACTTGCCGCTTCAAAGATTAGTAAAAAGTTTTGTAATTTGTAATAATTCAGTTTAGTATGTCTGGCTTAGTGACAATATTTTCCATTGCCTGGTTGAAATTCATAAGGAAGTCTGCTCGATTTGATATGCCGAGGACATTAACTTTATTCCTCCTTGAAAGTCTGCTTGTTTCAGTAATTTATTCTTTCTGATTGCTTAATTTGAAATTGTTTCAGGTTGTTGACCTTAATTGCATTTTTGGTTGTTTTGTCAATATTACTTCGTACTTGCGTACCCTGGTTCCTTAAGCTTATGATAAGCTTGTCATCTTAGGTGAACATAGACCTTTGATTTGTTGTTGGATGTTTCTTTCTGTGTTACTTCATAACTGTCTTTTTCTTGTGCACACCAATGAACTTTACCAATTAGCATCAGTGGCATTCTGTCTAATGGTTGCTTGGGTCTGTTTTCTATCCATTATTTGTTTTCAATTTTTGGTTACTTGGCAAGAATGTTATTTTCTTAATAATATATTGTGGTGTTTAAGTGCCCTTAGTCATGCTAAAGTCTCTGGTTGTATCTGATAAGTGCAAAATGTACCTATTTTTGTATATAAATTTTGTTGCACTTATCGTTACTTTGTGTTAATATTGATTGAATAAACCCCACTTTTTGTGTAAATACGTTTACTTTACGTTTTCGTGTGTATTTTGCGTTTTCTCGTATATATCGTTGAGTTTAATTGCTTTCCATTCATTTTTGTAGGTATTGTGGCAGTGGGATTTTGCCATTGTTGTATAGAGCATTGAATAAGCTTTCCAACGCTTCGAACCGGGCGCAAATCCGAGTTACGGTTCTCAAGTTATGGCTGAAACATTTTTCATGATAGTGGGTAGCGCGCTTAGCGGGCTTTTAAGGCGGTTTAAACATTAATAAGGGCGCGCTTAGCGGCCAAAACCGGGCTAAGCGCGGTCTGCGATGATGACATCAATAAATAGGGGTAAAAACACATTTTTTAGCATGGTTTTTGGGGTTTTGTGATCCCAACTCCATCAAAATTCATTTTTTCATTAGATTAGCTTAGAAAACATCATGAAAGTTTGCATTTGGATGATCCGGGGTGGATTTCTCATCGATCGGCTCTGATAACCCGTGAAGTGTTTGGTTCATTTCTGATTTTCTTCATGTCTTTCTTCTTTGTTGGGTTTGTATATGTTTTTACTTTGATCTTATGTATATTTATCGCCCATGGCGTTATATTTAATTTGCTTTACAAATCTTTATCGATGATTGTCTCTGATTTTTGCTTTATGCGCGGGGTTTAGGTTGTGTTAGAGATAAACATCGCAAATCTTGATTAGGGATGATTATCTGTTAGTTTCTGGATGCTAGAGATAGATTTAGAGCTGACAATCTATTTGGGTGTCGAAGCTTAATATCTTTCGTATTTCGAGGCTTCGTGCGCGAGAGTGACGAAGAGAGTATTATGGTTGTTTTCTCTCAGCTCGGTGTGTCAGAGATGAACACTATTGAGAGCGATGCTGGATGATCTTGAGGAGTATTGTAGATTGAGCATAACTGGTCGGTAAGTTTAAGTTTGTGACGAGTGGAATATATACATGCTTGATAAGTCTTTTCTCTCTGATGAGTGAATTTTCTTGTGTTAATATTTACTTTTCCGCTTTTATTCAAACCATTTTATCCCAAACTCAATAACATTTAAATTGTCGAATGACAGTTCAGTAGCACCGTCTCTGTGGACACGATAATTCCCGAAAAAATACTTCCAAAACTTTTGTAACTTTTGTTGCTTGCCGCTATTCCGAATCAACAAAATGGCCCCGTTGTCGGGGATTGGTGTTTTTATTGGATCGCATTGCGATAGTTTCTTAGTTTTTGAGTTTTGTAGATATCGTATATATTGTCTATTTTCACTTGTTTATATTGATACTTGTATATGTTAACCATATTTGTGAATTTTACATGTTTTGCATAATTGTGAATATAGTGTATATGTTTGTTTCTCTTCATGTTTGCTAAGTGTTTGGTTAGGTTTCGTCGTCGGTGAGTGCTAACCGTGTAAAGAGGCAACTTGGAGAAGTGTGTATAAATAATAGGCATCGAACTTATGACGTAAAACAAGCATGTTTTATTGTTGTTAGTTTCTAATGTTTTTTCTCCCATTCTTTTAGTATGTTTATGGTAGTTCGTGTTAAGGTGTTAAGTTTTGTTTTCCTCAAGCTTGTCGTGTTTAACTTGAGGAAGTTTGTATGTGTAAATATTGTATGTTTTGTAATTGAGTTGTGTAGGTGTTAAGTGGAGGCCTACACCTGAACCTTGTTGTTGTACTGGTTTTTTTGGTTCTGGTGTAGCGCGCTTAGCGCGGGCCTGCGTGCTTAGCGCGCCCTGTTGTGCTGAGCCAGTGAATTCTTTTAATTGTTCACTTGGCTCCCCCTTCTTCCTACTTCCACCAAGACCTTATATATTAGTAATTATTAGTAATTTTTCTAATTCTTTTGTTGATTGTTTGGACTCAAATTTTAGCCCGATATCTTGAAGTCGCATTTGGTGATTTTTCCGATTTTGGGTGTTTCAACTTGCGGATGTATGGTAATGATTTTGTTAAGTTTTGTACACGTTCAAGGTATGTATTTATCGCTTTCTATACTTTAGCATATTCATGAAACTTAGGCTTTTTACAAACTTTCATGCCATTCATTCTTTTGTATACTTGTTCTTGTGTGAATCACTTTAGTTCCCAACCTTTTTGTGAGAAGCCTTCCATTGTTCATGTATGCTCGGAGTACCAATATTCTTGTTTTAACTGGATTTTATTACGCTTAATCTGTTGTTTATGTTGTGTATATGAATGCATGAAAAGGATCAAGGCAATTGTTTCATTTTGAGCACAACTACCTTAGCCAAATAGTCATTCACCTTGTGAGCGTGTGATCTTTCGTAACCCCTTTGAGCTTTTTGATCCATGTTTTATTTGAACTTAATGCTTGTCTATGAGTATTTAGTTCACTTATTTTTGATGGATTTTGTTTTTTCTTGAACCTCAACTTTGTGTTGTTGTATGGATTTTTTGCCTTGCCTTAGAAAGTAGGGAGTAATCACATGATGATGTGGTTGAATTCAAGTTGGGGAGAGAATGATTATGTATTCATTAGTTAGATTCTATGAGGATTGAAAAAGAAAAGAAAAAAGCAAAAAATTTGTGAAATAAAAAAAGAAAGAAAAAATAAGAAAAAGAAAAAGCCTTGAAAAAGGAAACAAAAAGAGTTCAAATAATTGTGCTAAATAAGTATTGTGTTTTGTGTAACACTTGGGATATTGGAAGAAGTTGATTGAAAGTTTGGTGTTTGAGTCTTTTTGAGTTGATCACTCCCTTAGGTTTAGGCAAGTTTTTGTTTCGATTAGCTTTAGGAATTGCCTCTTGTTTGTTTGCCCGACCACATTACAACCTTGAAAAGCCCTTGTGATTCTTGCCTTTGTATGTTCAATTTGAATTTTTGGATGGTTGTATAATTTAGTCTTTTGTTTGCAAGTTTGTTGTGTGAGTGAAAAATCCCTTATTTTATGTTTTTCATCTACCGATGATTGTTTTTGCTAGGTGTGATTCACATTTGAACTTGTGTTGTTTTAGAATGTTTGGCATGACTTTTGTATTTAGCATTTGTTTCGTGATTACGTTATCGTTGTGGTTTAGTGGTAAGTATTTACTTTGTGTGTACCGTTTTTCATTTGAACCATACATTTGTTTCCATTTTTCAAACCTGTTGATTCGTGATTATTTGGTTTTCACACAGTTTCTTTGAGTTGTTTGATTTTTGTTTGAGGACAAACAATTATGTAAGTTGGGGAGAGTTTGATAAGTGCAAAATGTACCTATTTTTGTATATGAGTTTTGTTGCACTTATCGTTACTTTGTGTTAATATTGGTTGAATAAACCCCACTTTATGTGTAAATACGTTTACTTTACGTTTTCGTGTGTATTTTACGTTTTCTCGTATATATCGTTGAGTTTAATTTCTTTCCATTCATTTTTGTATGTATTGTAGCTGTGGGATTTTGCCATTGTTGTATAGAGCATTGAATAAGCTTTCCAACGCTTCGAACCGGGCGCAAATCCGGGTTACGGTTCTCAAATTATGGCTGAAACATTTTTCATGATAGTGGGTAGCGCGCTTAGCGGGCTTTTAAGGCGGTTTAAACATTAATAAGGGTGCGCTTAGCACCCTAAACCAGGCTAAGCACGGTCTGCGAAGATGACATCAATAAATAGGGGTAAAAACACATTTTTTAGCATGGTTTTTGGGGTTTTGTGATCCCAACTCCATCAAAAATCATTTTTTCATTAGATTAGCTTAGAAAACACCATGAAAGTTTTCATTTGGATGATCCGGGGTGGATTTCTCATCGATCGGCTCTGAGAACCCGTGAAGTGTTTGGTTCATTTCTGATTTTTTTCATGTCTTTCTTCTTTGTTGGGTTTGTATATGTTTTTACTTTGATCTTATGTATATTTATCGCCCATGGCATTATATTTAATTTGCTTTACAAATCTTTATCGATGATTGTCTCTGATTTTTGCTTTATGCGCGGGGTTTGGGTTGTGTTAGAGATAAACATCGCTAATCTTGATTAGGGATGATTATCTGTTAGTTTCTGGATGCTAGAGATAGATTTAGAGCTAACAATCTATTTGGGTGTCGAAGCTTAATGTCTGTCGTATTTCGAGGCTTCGTGCGCGAGAGTGACGAAGAGAGTATTATGGTTGTTTTCTCTCAGCTCGGTGTGTCAGAGATGAACACTTTTGAGAGCGATGCTGGATGATCTTGAGGAGTATTGTAGGTTGAGTATAACTGGTCTGTAAGTTTAACTTTGTGACGAGTGGAATATATACATGCTTGATAAGTCTTTTCTCTTTGATGAATGAATTTTCTTGTGTTAATATTTACTTTTCCGCTTTTATTCAAACCATTTTATCCCAAACTCAATAACATTTAAATTGTCGAACGACAGTTCAGTAGCACTGTCTCTGTGGACATGATAATTCCCGGAAAAATACTTCCAAAACTTTTGTAACTTTTGTTGCTTGCCGCTATTCCGAACCAACAAAATGGCGCCGTTGCCGGGGATTGGTGTTTTAATTGGATCGCATTGCGATAGTTTCTTTGTTTTTGAGTTTTTTAGATATCGTATATATTGTCTATTTTCACTTGTTTATATTGATACTTATATATGTTTACCATATTTGTGAATTTTACATGTTTTGCATAATTGTGAATATAGTGTATATGTTTGTTTCTCTTCATGTTTGCTAAGTGTTTGGTTAGGTTTCGTCGTCGGTGAGTGCTAACCGTGTAAAGAGGCAACTTGGAGAAGTGTGTATAAATTATAGGCGTCGAACTTATGACGTAAAACAAGCATGTTTTATTGTTGTTAGTTTCTAATGTTTTTTCTCCCATTCTTTTAGTATGTTTATGGTAGTTCGTGTTAAGGTGTTAAGTTTTGTTTTCCTCAAGCTTGTCGTGTTTAACTTGAGGAAGTTTGTATGTGTAAATATTGTATGTTTTGTAATTGAGTTGTGTAGGTGTTAAGTGGAGGCCTACAACAGAACCTTGTTGTTGTACTTGTTTTTTTGGTTCTGGTGTAGCGCGCTTAGCGCGCCCTGTTGTGCTGAGCCAGTGAATTCTTTTAATTGTTCACTTGGCTCCCCCTTCTTCCCACTTCCACCAAGGCCTTATATATTAGTAATTATTAGTAATTTTTCTAACTCTTTTGTTGATTGTTTGGACTCAAATTTTAGCCCGATATCTTGAAGTCGCATTTGGTGATTTTTCCGATTTTGGGTGTTTCAACTTGCGGATGTATGGTAATGATTTTGTTAAGTTTTGTACACGTTCAAGGTATGTATTTATCGCTTTCTATACTTTAGCATATTCATGAAACTTAGGCTTTTTACAAACTTTCATGCCATTCATTCTTTTGTATACTTGTTCTTATGTGAATCACTTTAGTTCCCAACCTTTTTGTGAGAAGCCTTCCATTGTTCATATATGCTCGGAGTACCAATATTCTTGTTTTAACTGGATTTTATTATGCTTAATCTGTTGTTTATGTTGTGTATATTAATGCATGAAAAGGATCAAGGCAATTGTTTCATTTTGAGCACAACTACCTTAGCCAAATAGTCATTCACCTTGTGAGCGTGTGATCTTTCGTAACCCCTTTGAGCTTTTTGATCCATGTTTTATTTGAACTTAATGCTTGTCTATGAGTATTTAGTTCACTTATTTTTGATGGATTTTGTTTTTTCTTGAACCTCAACTTTGTGTTGTTGTATGGATTTTTTGCCTTGCCTTAGAAAGTAGGGAGTATTCACATGATGATGTGGTTGAATTCAATTTGGGGAGAGAATGATTATGTATTCATTAGTTAGATTCTATGAGGATTGAAAAAGAAAAGAAAAAAGCGAAAAATTTGTGAAATAGAAAAAGAAAGAAAAAAGAAGAAAAAGAAAAATTCTTGAAAAAGGAAACAAAAAGAGTTCTAATAATTGTGCTAAATAAGTATTGTGTTTTGTGTAACACTTGGGATTTTGGAAGAAGTTGATTGAAAGTTTGGTGTTTGAGTCTTTTTGAGTTGATCACTCCCTTAGGTTTAGGCAAGTTTTTGTTTCGATTAGCTTTAGGAATTGCCTCTTGTCTGTTTGCCCGACCACATTACAACCTTGAAAAGCCCTTGTGATTCTTGCCTTTGTATGTTCAATTTGAATTTTTGGATGGTTGCATAATTTAGTCTTTTGTTTGCAAGTTTGTTGTGTGAGTGAAAAATCCCTTATTTTATGTTTTTCATCTACCGATGATTGTTTTTGCTAGGCGTGATTCACATTTGAATTTGTGTTGTTTTAGAATGTTTGGCATGACTTTTGTATTTAGCATTTGTTTCGTGATTACGTTATCGTTGTGGTTTAGTGGTAAGTATTTACTTTGTGTGTACCGTTTTTCATTTGAACCATACATTTGTTTCCATTTTTCAAACCTGTTGATTCGTGATTATTTGGTTTTCACTCAGTTTCTTTGAGTTGTTTTATTTTTGTTTGAGGACAAACAATTATGTAAGTTGGGGAGAGTTTGATAAGTGCAAAATGTACCAATGTTTGTATATGAGTTTTGTTGCACTTATCGTTACTTTGTGTTAATATTGGTTGAATAAACCCCACTTTATGTGTAAAAACGTTTACTTTACGTTTTCGTGTGTATTTTATGTTTTCTTGTATATATCGTTGAGTTTAATTTCTTTCCATTCATTTTTGTATGTATTGTAGCTGTGGGATTTTTCCATTGTTGTATAGAGCATTGAATAAGCTTTCCAACGCTTCGAACCGGGCGCAAATCCGAGTTACGGTTCTCAAGTTATGGCTGAAACATTTTTCATGATAGTGGGTAGCGCGCTTAGCGGGCTTTTAAGGCGGTTTAAACATTAATAAGGGCGCGCTTAGCACCCAAAACCGGGCTAAGCGCGGTCTGCGATGATGACATCAATAAATAGGGGTAAAAACACATTTTTTAGCATGGTATTTGGGGTTTTGTGATCCCAACTCCATCAAAATTAATTTTTTCATTAGATTATCTTAGAAAACATCATGAAAGTTTGCATTTGGATGATCCGGGGTGGATTTCTCATCGATCGGCTCTGACAACCCGTGAAGTGTTTGGTTCATTTCTGATTTTCTTCATGTCTTTCTTCTTTGTTGGGTTTGTATATGTTTTTACTTTGATCTTATGTATATTTATCGCCCATGGCGTTATATTTAATTTGCTTTACAAATCTTTATCGATGATTGTATCTGATTTTTGCTTTATGCGCGGGGTTTGGGTTGTGTTAGAGATAAACATCGCAAATCTTGATTAGGGATGATTATCTATTAGTTTCTGGATGCTAGAGATAGATTTAGAGCTAACAATATATTTGGGTGTCGAAGCTTAATGTCTTTCGTATTTCGAGGCTTCGTGCGCGAGAGTGACGAAGAGAGTATTATGGTTGTTTTCTCTCAGCTCGGTGTGTCAGAGATGAACACTTTTGAGAGCGATGCTGGATGATCTTGAGGAGTATTGTAGGTTGAGTATAACTGGTCTGTAAGTTTAAGTTTGTGACGAGTGGAATATATACATGCTTGATAAGTCTTTTCTCTTTGATGAATGAATTTTCTTGTGTTAATATTTACTTTTCCGCTTTTATTCAAACCATTTTATCCCAAACTCAATAACATTTAAATTGTCGAACGACAGTTCAGTAGCACCGTGTCTGTGGACATGATAATTCCCGGAAAAATACTTCCAAAACTTTTGTAACTTTTGTTGCTTGCCGCTATTCCGAACCAACAAAATGGCGCCGTTGTCGGGGATTGGTGTTTTAATTGGATCGCATTGCGATAGTTTCTTTGTTTTTGAGTTTTGTAGATATCGTATATATTGTCTATTTTCACTTGTTTATATTGATACTTGTATATGTTTACCATATTTGTGAATTTTACATGTTTTGCATAATTGTGAATATAGTGTATATGTTTGTTTCTCTTCATGTTTGCTAAGTGTTTGGTTAGGTTTCGTCGTCGGTGAGTGATAACCGTGTAAAGAGGCAACTTGGAGAAGTGTGTATAAATAATAGGCGTCGAACTTATGACGTAAAACAAGCATGTTTTATTGTTGTTAGTTTCTAATGTTTTTTCTCCCATTCTTTTAGTATGTTTATGGTAGTTCGTGTTAAGGTGTTAAGTTTTGTTTTCCTCAAGCTTGTCGTGTTTAACTTGAGGAAGTTTGTATGTGTAAATATTGTATGTTTTGTAATTGAGTTGTGTAGGTGTTAAGTGGAGGCCTACACCAGAACCTTGTTGTTGTACTGGTTTTTTTGGTTCTGGTGTAGCGCGCTTAGCGCGCCCTGTTGTGCTGAGCCAGTGAATTCTTTTAATTGTTCACTTGGCTCCCCCTTCTTCCCACTTCCACCAAGGCCTTATATATTAGTAATTATTAGTAATTTTTCTAATTCTTTTGTTGATTGTTTGGACTCAAATTTTAGCCCGATATCTTGAAGTCGCATTTGGTGATTTTTCCGATTTTGTGTGTTTCAACTTGCGGATGTATGGTAATGATTTTGTTAAGTTTTGTACACGTTCAAGGTATGTATTTATCGCTTTCTATACTTTAGCATATTCATGAAACTTAGGCTTTTTACAAACTTTCATGCCATTCATTCTTTTGTATACTTGTTCTTGTGTGAATCACTTTAGTTCCCAACCTTTTTGTGAGAAGCCTTCCATTGTTCATATATGCTCGGAGTACCAATATTCTTGTTTTAACTGGATTTTATTATGCTTAATCTGTTGTTTATGTTGTGTATATGAATGCATGAAAAGGATCAAGGCAATTGTTTCATTTTGAGCACAACTACCTTAGCCAAATAGTCATTCACCTTGTGAGCGTGTGATCTTTCGTAACCCCTTTGAGCTTTTTGATCCATGTTTTATTTGAACTTAATGCTTGTCTATGAGTATTTAGTTCACTTATTTTTGATGGATTTTGTTTTTTCTTGAACCTCAACTTTGTGTTGTTGTATGGATTTTTTGCCTTGCCTTAGAAAGTAGGGAGTATTCACATAATGATGTGGTTGAATTCAAGTTGGGGAGAGAATGATTATGTATTCATTAGTTAGATTCTATGAGGATTGAAAAAGAAAAGAAAAAAGCGAAAAATTTTTGAAATAGAAAAAGAAAGAAAAAAGAAGAAAAAGAAAAAGCCTTGAAAAAGGAAACAAAAAGAGTTCAAATAATTGTGCTAAATAAGTATTGTGTTTTGTGTAACACTTGGGATTTTGGAAGAAGTTGATTGAAAGTTTGGTGTTTGAGTCTTTTTGAGTTGATCACTCCCTTAGGTTTAGGCAAGTTTTTGTTTCGATTAGCTTTAGGAATTGCCTCTTGTTTGTTTGCCCGACCACATTACAACCTTGAAAAGCCCTTGTGATTCTTGCCTTTGTATGTTCAATTTGAATTTTTGGATGGTTGCATAATTTAGTCTTTTGTTTGCAAGTTTGTTGTGTGAGTGAAAAATCCCTTATTTTATGTTTTTCATCTACCGATGATTGTTTTTGCTAGGCGTGATTCACATTTGAATTTGTGTTGTTTTAGAATGTTTGGCATGACTTTTGTATTTAGCATTTGTTTCGTGATTACGTTATCGTTGTGGTTTAGTGGTAAGTATTTACTTTGTGTGTACCGTTTTTCATTTGAACCATACATTTGTTTCCATTTTTCAAACCTGTTGATTCGTGATTATTTGGTTTTCACTCAGTTTCTTTGAGTTGTTTGATTTTTGTTTGAGGACAAACAATTATGTAAGTTGGGGAGAGTTTGATAAGTGCAAAATGTACCTATTTTTGTATATGAGTTTTGTTGCACTTATCGTTACTTTGTGTTAATATTGGTTGAATAAACCCCACTTTATGTGTAAATACGTTTACTTTGCGTTTTCGTGTGTATTTTACGTTTTCTCGTATATATCGTTGAGTTTAATTTCTTTCCATTCATTTTTGTATGTATTGTAGCTGTGGGATTTTTCCATTGTTGTATAGAGCATTGAATAAGCTTTCCAACGCTTCGAAACGGGCGCAAATCCGAGTTACGGTTCTCAAGTTATGGCTGAAACATTTTTCATGATAGTGGGTAGCGCGCTTAGCGGGCTTTTAAGGCGGTTTAAACATTAATAAGGGCGCGCTTAGCACCCAAAACCGGGCTAAGCGCGGTCTGCGATGATGACATCAATAAATAGGGGTAAAAACACATTTTTTAGCATGGTTTTTGGGGTTTTGTGATCCCAACTCCATCAAAATTAATTTTTTCATTAGATTATCTTAGAAAACATCATGAAAGTTTGCATTTGGATGATCCGGGGTGGATTTCTCATCGATCGGCTCTAACAACCCGTGAAGTGTTTGGTTCATTTCTGATTTTCTTCATGTCTTTCTTCTTTGTTGGGTTTGTATATGTTTTTACTTTGATCTTATGTATATTTATCGCCCATGGCGTTATATTTAATTTGCTTTACAAATCTTTATCGATGATTGTCTCTGATTATTGCTTTATGCGCGGGGTTTGGGTTGTGTTAGAGATAAACATCGCAAATCTTGATTAGGGATGATTATCTGTTAGTTTCTGGATGCTAGAGATAGATTTAGAGCTACCAATCTATTTGGGTGTCGAAGCTTAATGTCTTTCGTATTTCGAGGCTTCGTGCGCGAGAGTGACGCAGAGAATATTATGGTTGTTTTCTCTCAGCTCGGTGTGTCAGAGATGAACACTTTTGAGAGCGATGCTGGATGATCTTGAGGAGTATTGTAGGTTGAGTATAACTGGTCTGTAAGTTTAAGTTTGTGACGAGTGGAATATATACATGCTTGATAAGTCTTTTCTCTTTGATGAATGAATTTTCTTGTGTTAATATTTACTTTTCCGCTTTTATTCAAACCATTTTATCCCAAACTCAATAACATTTAAATTGTCGAACGACAGTTCAGTAGCACCGTCTCTGTGGATATGATAATTCCTGAAAAAATACTTCCAAAACTTTTGTAACTTTTGTTGCTTGCCGCTATTCCGAACCAACAAAATGGCGCCGTTGCCGGGGATTGGTGTTTTAATTGGATCGCATTGCGATAGTTTCTTTGTTTTTGAGTTTTGTAGATATCGTATATATTGTCTATTTTCACTTGTTTATATTGATACTTGTATATGTTTACCATATTTGTGAATTTTACATGTTTTGCATAATTGTGAATATAGTGTATATGTTTGTTTCTCTTCATGTTTGCTAAGTGTTTGGTTAGGTTTCGTCGTCGGTGAGTGCTAACCGTGTAAAGAGGCAACTTGGAGAAGTGTGTATAAATAATAGGCGTCGAACTTATGACGTAAAACAAGCATGTTTTATTGTTGTTAGTTTCTAATGTTTTTTCTCCCATTCTTTTAGTATGTTTATGGTAGTTCGTGTTAAGGTGTTAAGTTTTGTTTTCCTCAAGCTTGTCGTGTTTAACTTGAGGAAGTTTGTATGTGTAAATATTGTATGTTTTGTAATTGAGTTGTGTAGGTGTTAAGTGGAGGCCTACACCAGAACCTTGTTGTTGTACTGGTTTTTCAGGTTCTGGTGTAGCGCGCTTAGCGCGGGCTATTGTGGTGAGCCAATGAATTCTTTTAATTGTTCACTTGGCTCCCCCTTCTTCCCACTTCCACCAAGGCCTTATATATTAGTAATTATTAGTAATTTTTCTAATTCTTTTGTTGATTGTTTGGACTCAAATTTTAGCCCTATATCTTGAAGTCGCATTTGGTGATTTTTCCGATTTTGAGTGTTTCAACTTGCGGATGTATGGTAATGATTTTGTTAAGTTTTGTACACGTTCAAGGTATGTATTTATCGCTTTCTATACTTTAGCATATTCATTAAACTTAGGCTTTTTACAAACTTTCATGCCATTCATTCTTTTGTATACTTGTTCTTGTGTGAATCACTTTAGTTCCCAACCTTTTTGTGAGAAGCCTTCCATTGTTCATATATGCTCGGAGTACCAATATTCTTGTTTTAATTGGATTTTATTATGCTTAATCTGTTGTTTATGTTGTGTATATGAATGCATGAAAAGGATCAAAGCAATTGTTTCATTTTGAGCACAACTACCATAGCCAAATAGTCATTCACCTTGTGAGCGTGTGATCTTTCGTAACCCCTTTGAGGTTTTTGATCCATGTTTTATTTGAACTTAATGCTTGTCTATGAGTATTTAGTTCACTTATTTTTGATGGATTTTGTTTTTTCTTGGACCTCAACTTTGTGTTGTTGTATGGATTTTTTGCCTTGCCTTAGAAAGTAGGGAGTATTCACATGATGATGTAGTTGAATTCAAGTTGGGGAGAGAATGATTATGTATTCGTTAGTTAGATTCTGTGAGGATTGAAAAAGAAAAGAAAAAAGCGAAAAATTTGTGAAATAGAAAAAGAAAGAAAAAAGAAGAAAAAGAAAAAGCCTTGAAAAAGGAAACAAAAAGAGTTCAAATAATTGTGCTAAATAAGTATTGTGTTTTGTGTAACACTTGGGATTTTGGAAGAAGTTGATTGAAATTTTGGTGTTTGAGTCTTTTTGAGTTGATCACTCCCTTAGGTTTAGGCAAGTTTTTGTTTCGATTAGCTTTAGGAATTGCCTCTTGTTTGTTTGCCCGACCACATTACAACCTTGAAAAGCCCTTGTGATTCTTGCCTTTGTATGTTCAATTTGAATTTTTGGATGGTTGCATAATTTAGTCTTTTGTTTGCAAGTTTGTTGTGTGAGTGAAAAATCCCTTATTTTATGTTTTTCATCTACCGATGATTGTTTTTGCTAGGTGTTATTCACATTTGAACTTGTGTTGTTTTAGAATGTTTGGCATGACTTTTGTATTTAGCATTTGTTTCGTGATTACATTATCGTTGTGGTTTAGTGGTAAGTATTTACTTTGTGTGTACCGTTTTTCATTTGAACCATACATTTGTTTCCATTTTTCAAAACCTGTTGATTCGTGATTATTTGGTTTTCACTCAGTTTCTTTGAGTTGTTTGATTTTTGTTTGAGGACAAACAATTATGTAAGTTGGGGAGAGTTTGATAAGTGCAAAATGTATCTATTTTTGTATATAAGTTTTGTTGCACTTATCGTTACTTTGTGTTAATATTGGTTGAATAAACCCCACTTTATGTGTAAATACGTTTACTTTACATTTTCGTGTGTATTTTACGTTTTCTCGTATATATCATTGAGTTTAATTTCTTTCCATTCATTTTTGTAGGTATTGTAGCAGTGGGATTTTGCCAATGTTGTATAAAGCATTGAATAAGCCTTCCAACGCTTCGAACCGGGCGCAAATCCGAGTTACGGTTCTCAAGTTATGGCTGAAATATTTTTCATGATAGTGGGTAGCGCGCTTAGTGGGCTTTTAAGGTGGTTTAAACATTAATAAGGGCGTGCTTAGCGCCCAAAACCGGGCTAAGCGCGGTCTGCGATGATGACATCAATAAATAGGGGTAAAAACACATTTTTTAGCATGGTTTTTGGGGTTTTGTGATCCCAACTCCATCAAAATTCATTTTTTCATTAGATTAGCTTAGAAAACATCATGAAAGTTTGCATTTGGATGATCCGGGGTGGATTTCTCATCGATCGGCTCTGACAACCCGTGAAGTGTTTGGTTCATTTCTGATTTTCTTCATGTCTTTCTTCTTTGTTGGGTTTGTATATGTTTTTACTTTAATCTTAGGTATATTTATTGCCCATGGCGTTATATTTATTTGCTTTACAAATCTTTATCGATGATTGTCTCTGATTTTTGCTTTATGCGCGGGGTTTGGGTTGTGTTAGAGATAAACATCGCAAATCTTGATTAAGGATGATTAACTGTTAGTTTCTGGATGCTAGAGATAGATTTAGAGCTAACAATCTATTTGGGTGTCGAAGCTTAATGTCTTTCGTATTTCGAGGCTTCGTGTGCGAGAGTGACGAAGAGAGTATTATGGTTGTTTTCTCTCAGCTCGGTGTGTCAGAGATGAACACTTTTGAGAGCGATGCTGGATGATCTTGAGGAGTATTGTAGGTTGAGTATAACTGGTCGGTAAGTTTAAGTTTGTGACGAGTGGAATATATACATGCTTGATAAGTCTTTTCTCTCTGATGAATGAATTTTCTTGTGTTAATATTTACTTTTCCGCTTTTATTCAAACCATTTTATCCCAAACTCAATAACATTTAAATTGTCGAACGACAGTTCAGTAGCACCGTCTCTTTGGACACGATAATTCCCGGAAAAATACTTCCAAAACTTTTGTAACTTTTGTTGCTTGCCGCTATTCCGAACCAACAAAATGGCGCCGTTGTCGGGGATTGGTGTTTTTATTGGATCGTATTGCGATATTTTCTTTGTTTTTGAGTTTTGTAGATATCGTATATATTGTCTATTTTCACTTGTTTATATTGATACTTGTATATGTTTACCATATTTGTGAATTTTACATGTTTTGCATAATTGTGAATATAGTGTATATGTTTGTTTCTCTTCATGTTTGCTAAGTGTTTGGTTAGGTTTCGTCGTCGGTGAGTACTAACCGTGTAAAGAGGCAACTTGGAGAAGTGTGTATAAATAATAGGCGTCGAACTTATGACGTAAAACAAGCATGTTTTATTGTTGTTAGTTTCTAATGTTTTTTCTCCCATTCTTTTAGTATGTTTATGGTAGTTCGTGTTAAGGTGTTAAGTTTTGTTTTCCTCAAGATTGTCGTGTTTAACTTGAGGAAGTTTGTATGTGTAAATATTGTATGTTTTGTAATTGAGTTGTGTAGGTGTTAAGTGGAGGCCTACACCAGAACCTTGTTGTTGTACTGGTTTTTCTGGTTCTGGTGTAGCTCGCTTAGCGCGGGCCTGCGCGCTTAGCACACCCTGTTGTGCTGAGCCAGTGAATTCTTTTAATTATTCACTTGGCTCCCCCTTCTTCCCACTTCCACCAAGGCCTTATATATTAGTAATTATTAGTAATTTTTCTAATTCTTTTGTTGATTGTTTGGACTCAAATTTTAGCCCGATATCTTGAAGTCGCATTTGGTGATTTTTTCGATTTTGAGTGTTTCAACTTGCGGATGTATGGTAATGATTTTGTTAAGTTTTGTACACGTTCAAGGTATGTATTTATCGCTTTCTATACTTTAGCATATTCATGAAACTTAGGCTTTTTACAAACCTTCATGCCATTCATTCTTTTGTATACTTGTTCTTGTGTGAATCACTTTAGTTCCCAACCTTTTTGTGAGAAGCCTTCCATTGTTCAGATATGCTCGGAGTACCAATATTCTTGTTTTAACTGGATTTTTTATGCTTAATCTGTTGTTTATGTTGTGTATATGAATGCATGAAAAGGATTAAGGCAATTGTTTCATTTTGAGCACAACTACCTTAGCCAAATAGTCATCCACCTTGTGAGCGTGTGGTCTTTCGTAACCCCTTTGAGCGTTTTGATCCATGTTTTATTTGAACTTAATGCTTGTCTATGAGTATTTAGTTCACTTATTTTTGATGGATTTTGTTTTTTCTTGGACCTCAACTTTGTGTTGTTGTATGGATTTTTTTGCCTTGCCTTAGAAAGTAGGGAGTATTCACATGATGATGTAGTTGAATTCAAGTTGGGGAGAGAATGATTATGTATTCGTTAGTTAGATTCTGTGAGGATTGAAAAAGAAAAGAAAAAAGCGAAAAATTTGTGAAATAGAAAAAGAAAGAAAAAAGAAGAAAAAGAAAAAGCCTTGAAAAAGGAAACAAAAAGAGTTCAAATAATTGTGCTAAATAAGTATTGTGTTTTGTGTAACACTTGGGATTTTGGAAGAAGTTGATTGAAATTTTGGTGTTTGAGTCTTTTTGAGTTGATCACTCCCTTAGGTTTAGGCAAGTTTTTGTTTCGATTAGCTTTAGGAATTGCCTCTTGTTTGTTTGCCCGACCACATTACAACCTTGAAAAGCCCTTGTGATTCTTGCCTTTGTATGTTCAATTTGAATTTTTGGATGGTTGCATAATTTAGTCTTTTGTTTGCAAGTTTGTTGTGTGAGTGAAAAATCCCTTATTTTATGTTTTTCATCTACCGATGATTGTTTTTGCTAGGTGTTATTCACATTTGAACTTGTGTTGTTTTACGAATGTTTGGCATGACTTTTGTATTTAGCATTTGTTTCGTGATTACATTATCGTTGTGGTTTAGTGGTAAGTATTTACTTTGTGTGTACCGTTTTTCATTTGAACCATACATTTGTTTCCATTTTTCAAAACCTGTTGATTCGTGATTATTTGGTTTTCACTCAGTTTCTTTGAGTTGTTTGATTTTTGTTTGAGGACAAACAATTATGTAAGTTGGGGAGAGTTTGATAAGTGCAAAATGTATCTATTTTTGTATATAAGTTTTGTTGCACTTATCGTTACTTTGTGTTAATATTGGTTGAATAAACCCCACTTTATGTGTAAATACGTTTACTTTACATTTTCGTGTGTATTTTACGTTTTCTCGTATATATCATTGAGTTTAATTTCTTTCCATTCATTTTTGTAGGTATTGTAGCTGTGGGATTTTGCCAATGTTGTATAAAGCATTGAATAAGCCTTCCAACGCTTCGAACCGGGCGCAAATCCGAGTTACGGTTCTCAAGTTATGGCTGAAATATTTTTCATGATAGTGGGTAGCGCGCTTAGTGGGCTTCTAAGGTGGTTTAAACATTAATAAGGGCGTGCTTAGCGCCCAAAACCGGGCTAAGCGCGGTCTGCGATGATGACATCAATAAATAGGGGTAAAAACACATTTTTTAGCATGGTTTTTGGGGTTTTGTGATCCCAACTCCATCAAAATTCATTTTTTCATTAGATTAGCTTAGAAAACATCATGAAAGTTTGCATTTGGATGATCCGGGGTGGATTTCTCATCGATCGGCTCTGACAACCCGTGAAGTGTTTGGTTCATTTCTGATTTTCTTCATGTCTTTCTTCTTTGTTGGGTTTGTATATGTTTTTACTTTAATCTTATGTATATTTATTACCCATGGCGTTATATTTATTTGCTTTACAAATCTTTATCGATGATTATCTCTGATTTTTGCTTTATGCGCGGGGTTTGGGTTGTGTTAGAGATAAGCATCGCAAATCTTGATTAAGGATGATTAACTGTTAGTTTCTGGATGCTAGAGATAGATTTAGAGCTAACAATCTATTTGGGTGTCGAAGCTTAATGTCTTTCGTATTTCGAGGCTTCGTGCGCGAGAGTGACGAAGAGAGTATTATGGTTGTTTTCTCTCAGCTCGGTGTGTCAGAGATGAACACTTTTGAGAGCGATGCTGGATGATCTTGAGGAGTATTGTAGGTTGAGTATAACTGGTCGGTAAGTTTAAGTTTGTGACGAGTGGAATATATACATGCTTGATAAGTCTTTTCTCTCTGATGAATGAATTTTCTTGTGTTAATATTTACTTTTCCGCTTTTATTCAAACCATTTTATCCCAAACTCAATAACATTTAAATTGTCGAACGACAGTTCAGCAGCACCGTCTCTGTGGACACGATAATTCCCGGAAAAATACTTCCAAAACTTTTGTAACTTTTGTTGCTTGCCGCTATTCCGAACCAACAAAATGGCGCCGTTGTCGGGGATTGGTGTTTTTATTGGATCGCATTGCGATATTTTCTTTGTTTTTGAGTTTTGTAGATATCGTATATATTGTCTATTTTCACTTGTTTATATTGATACTTGTATATGTTTACCATATTTGTGAATTTTACATGTTTTGCATAATTGTGAATATAGTGTATATGTTTGTTTCTCTTCATGTTTGCTAAGTGTTTGGTTAGGTTTCGTCGTCGGTGAGTACTAACCGTGTAAAGAGGCAACTTGGAGAAGTGTGTATAAATAATAGGCGTCGAACTTATGACGTAAAACAAGCATGTTTTATTGTTGTTAGTTTCTAATGTTTTTTCTCCCATTCTTTTAGTATGTTTATGGTAGTTCGTGTTAAGGTGTTAAGTTTTGTTTTCCTCAAGCTTGTCGTGTTTAACTTGAGGAAGTTTGTATGTGTAAATATTGTATGTTTTGTAATTGAGTTGTGTAGGTGTTAAGTGGAGGCCTACACCAGAACCTTGTTGTTGTACTGGTTTTTTCTGGTTCTGGTGTAGCTCGCTTAGCGCGGGCCTGCGCGCTTAGCACACCCTGTTGTGCTGAGCCAGTGAATTCTTTTAATTATTCACTTGGCTCCCCCTTCTTCCCACTTCCACCAAGGCCTTATATATTAGTAATTATTAGTAATTTTTCTAATTCTTTTGTTGATTGTTTGGACTCAAATTTTAGCCCGATATCTTGAAGTCGCATTTGGTGATTTTTTCTATTTTGAGTGTTTCAACTTGCGGATGTATGGTAATGATTTTGTTAAGTTTTGTACACGTTCAAGGTATGTATTTATCGCTTTCTATACTTTAGCATATTCATGAAACTTAGGCTTTTTACAAACCTTCATGCCATTCATTCTTTTGTATACTTGTTCTTGTGTGAATCACTTTAGTTCCCAACCTTTTTGTAAGAAGCCTTCCATTGTTCAGATATGCTCGGAGTACCAATATTCTTGTTTTTACTGGATTTTATTATGCTTAATCTGTTGTTTATGTTGTGTATATGAATGCATGAAAAGGATCAAGGCAATTGTTTCATTTTGAGCACAACTACCTTAGCCAAATAGTCATCCACCTTGTGAGCGTGTGGTCTTTCGTAACCCCTTTGAGCGTTTTGATCCATGTTTTATTTGAACTTAATGCTTGTCTATGAGTATTTAGTTCACTTATTTTTGATGGATTTTGTTTTTTCTTGGACCTCAACTTTGTGTTGTTGTATGGATTTTTTTGCCTTGCCTTAGAAAGTAGGGAGTATTCACATGATGATGTAGTTGAATTCAAGTTGGGGAGAGAATGATTATGTATTCGTTAGTTAGATTCTGTGAGGATTGAAAAAGAAAAGAAAAAAGCGAAAAATTTGTGAAATAGAAAAAGAAAGAAAAAAGAAGAAAAAGAAAAAGCCTTGAAAAAGGAAACAAAAAGAGTTCAAATAATTGTGCTAAATAAGTATTGTGTTTTGTGTAACACTTGGGATTTTGGAAGAAGTTGATTGAAATTTTGGTGTTTGAGTCTTTTTGAGTTGATCACTCCCTTAGGTTTAGGCAAGTTTTTGTTTCGATTAGCTTTAGGAATTGCCTCTTGTTTGTTTGCCCGACCACATTACAACCTTGAAAAGCCCTTGTGATTCTTGCCTTTGTATGTTCAATTTGAATTTTTGGATGGTTGCATAATTTAGTCTTTTGTTTGCAAGTTTGTTGTGTGAGTGAAAAATCCCTTATTTTATGTTTTTCATCTACCGATGATTGTTTTTGCTAGGTGTTATTCACATTTGAACTTGTGTTGTTTTAGAATGTTTGGCATGACTTTTGTATTTAGCATTTGTTTCGTGATTACATTATCGTTGTGGTTTAGTGGTAAGTATTTACTTTGTGTGTACCGTTTTTCATTTGAACCATACATTTGTTTCCATTTTTCAAAACCTGTTGATTCGTGATTATTTGGTTTTCACTCAGTTTCTTTGAGTTGTTTGATTTTTGTTTGAGGACAAACAATTATGTAAGTTGGGGAGAGTTTGATAAGTGCAAAATGTATCTATTTTTGTATATAAGTTTTGTTGCACTTATCGTTACTTTGTGTTAATATTGGTTGAATAAACCCCACTTTATGTGTAAATACGTTTACTTTACATTTTCGTGTGTATTTTACGTTTTCTCGTATATATCATTGAGTTTAATTTCTTTCCATTCATTTTTGTAGGTATTGTAGCTGTGGGATTTTGCCAATGTTGTATAAAGCATTGAATAAGCCTTCCAACGCTTCGAACCGGGCGCAAATCCGAGTTACGGTTCTCAAGTTATGGCTGAAATATTTTTCATGATAGTGGGTAGCGCGCTTAGTGGGCTTCTAAGGTGGTTTAAACATTAATAAGGGCGTGCTTAGCGCCCAAAACCGGGCTAAGCGCGGTCTGCGATGATGACATCAATAAATAGGGGTAAAAACACATTTTTTAGCATGGTTTTTGGGGTTTTGTGATCCCAACTCCATCAAAATTCATTTTTTCATTAGATTAGCTTAGAAAACATCATGAAAGTTTGCATTTGGATGATCCGGGGTTGATTTCTCATCGATCGGCTCTGACAACCCGTGAAGTGTTTGGTTCATTTCTGATTTTCTTCATGTCTTTCTTCTTTGTTGGGTTTGTATATGTTTTTACTTTAATCTTATGTATATTTATTACCCATGGCGTTATATTTATTTGCTTTACAAATCTTTATCGATGATTATCTCTGATTTTTGCTTTATGCGCGGGGTTTGGGTTGTGTTAGAGATAAGCATCGCAAATCTTGATTAAGGATGATTAACTGTTAGTTTCTGGATGCTAGAGATAGATTTAGAGCTAACAATCTATTTGGGTGTCGAAGCTTAATGTCTTTCGTATTTCGAGGCTTCGTGCGCGAGAGTGACGAAGAGAGTATTATGGTTGTTTTCTCTCAGCTCGGTGTGTCAGAGATGAACACTTTTGAGAGCGATGCTGGATGATCTTGAGGAGTATTGTAGGTTGAGTATAACTGGTCGGTAAGTTTAAGTTTGTGACGAGTGGAATATATACATGCTTGATAAGTCTTTTCTCTCTGATGAATGAATTTTCTTGTGTTAATATTTACTTTTCCGCTTTTATTCAAACCATTTTATCCCAAACTCAATAACATTTAAATTGTCGAACGACAGTTCAGTAGCACCGTCTCTGTGGACACGATAATTCCCGGAAAAATACTTCCAAAACTTTTGTAACTTTTGTTGCTTGCCGCTATTCCGAACCAACAAAATGGCGCCGTTGTCGGGGATTGGTGTTTTTATTGGATCGCATTGCGATATTTTCTTTGTTTTTGAGTTTTGTAGATATCGTATATATTGTCTATTTTCACTTGTTTATATTGATACTTGTATATGTTTACCATATTTGTGAATTTTACATGTTTTGCATAATTGTGAATATAGTGTATATGTTTGTTTCTCTTCATGTTTGCTAAGTGTTTGGTTAGGTTTCGTCGTCGGTGAGTACTAACCGTGTAAAGAGGCAACTTGGAGAAGTGTGTATAAATAATAGGCGTCGAACTTATGACGTAAACAAGCATGTTTTATTGTTGTTAGTTTCTAATGTTTTTTCTCCCATTCTTTTAGTATGTTTATGGTAGTTCGTGTTAAGGTGTTAAGTTTTGTTTTCCTCAAGCTTGTCGTGTTTAACTTGAGGAAGTTTGTATGTGTAAATATTGTATGTTTTGTAATTGAGTTGTGTAGGTGTTAAGTGGAGGCCTACACCAGAACCTTGTTGTTGTACTGGTTTTTCTGGTTCTGGTGTAGCTCGCTTAGCGCGGGCCTGCGCGCTTAGCACACCCTGTTGTGCTGAGCCAGTGAATTCTTTTAATTATTCACTTGGCTCCCCCTTCTTCCCACTTCCACCAAGGCCTTATATATTAGTAATTATTAGTAATTTTTCTAATTCTTTTGTTGATTGTTTGGACTCAAATTTTAGCCCGATATCTTGAAGTCGCATTTGGTGATTTTTTCTATTTTGAGTGTTTCAACTTGCGGATGTATGGTAATGATTTTGTTAAGTTTTGTACACGTTCAAGGTATGTATTTATCGCTTTCTATACTTTAGCATATTCATGAAACTTAGGCTTTTTACAAACCTTCATGCCATTCATTCTTTTGTATACTTGTTCTTGTGTGAATCACTTTAGTTCCCAACCTTTTTGTAAGAAGCCTTCCATTGTTCAGATATGCTCGGAGTACCAATATTCTTGTTTTTACTGGATTTTATTATGCTTAATCTGTTGTTTATGTTGTGTATATGAATGCATGAAAAGGATCAAGGCAATTGTTTCATTTTGAGCACAACTACCTTAGCCAAATAGTCATCCACCTTGTGAGCGTGTGGTCTTTCGTAACCCCTTTGAGCGTTTTGATCCATGTTTTATTTGAACTTAATGCTTGTCTATGAGTATTTAGTTCACTTATTTTTGATGGATTTTGTTTTTTCTTGGACCTCAACTTTGTGTTGTTGTATGGATTTTTTTGCCTTGCCTTAGAAAGTAGGGAGTATTCACATGATGATGTAGTTGAATTCAAGTTGGGGAGAGAATGATTATGTATTCGTTAGTTAGATTCTGTGAGGATTGAAAAAGAAAAGAAAAAAGCGAAAAATTTGTGAAATAGAAAAAGAAAGAAAAAAGAAGAAAAAGAAAAAGCCTTGAAAAAGGAAACAAAAAGAGTTCAAATAATTGTGCTAAATAAGTATTGTGTTTTGTGTAACACTTGGGATTTTGGAAGAAGTTGATTGAAATTTTGGTGTTTGAGTCTTTTTGAGTTGATCACTCCCTTAGGTTTAGGCAAGTTTTTGTTTCGATTAGCTTTAGGAATTGCCTCTTGTTTGTTTGCCCGACCACATTACAACCTTGAAAAGCCCTTGTGATTCTTGCCTTTGTATGTTCAATTTGAATTTTTGGATGGTTGCATAATTTAGTCTTTTGTTTGCAAGTTTGTTGTGTGAGTGAAAAATCCCTTATTTTATGTTTTTCATCTACCGATGATTGTTTTTGCTAGGTGTTATTCACATTTGAACTTGTGTTGTTTTAGAATGTTTGGCATGACTTTTGTATTTAGCATTTGTTTCGTGATTACATTATCGTTGTGGTTTAGTGGTAAGT